>CM042216.1:3675010-3755010 GCA_023566465.1 Cottus gobio | reverse complement strand
TTTTTACTTTCTGTAAACTTAATGTGTGTAAATATTTGTATGAACACTACAAGAGTCAACACCATAAGACATAAACTAAAAATGTTTCACAGACATGTGACTAACAGAAATAGAATAATGTGTCCCTGACTGAAGGGAGGCTCAAAATCAAAAGTACCAGTCAGTATCTGGTGTGGCCACCAGCTGCTTGAAGTATCCTGTGCAGGTGTTGTTACACCTGGTCTTCCACTGCGAGGATGATCAGCTGTCCTTCCTGTCTCCCTGTAGCGCTGTCTTAGGCGTCTCACAGTGCGGACATGGCAATGTATTGCCCTGGCCACATCAGCAGTCCTCATGCCTCCCTGCAGCCTAATGCACGTTCACGCAGATGAGCAGGGACCCTGGGCCTCTTTCTTTGGGTGTTTTTCACAGTTGGTAGACAAGTCTCTTTAGTGTCCTGCGTTTTTAGAACTGTGACCTTAAATGCCTACTCTCTGTAAGCTGTTAAGGTCTTAACGACCATTCCACAGGTGCATGTTAATTAATTGATTATGGTTAATTGAACATGCATGGAAAACATTGTTTAAACCCTTTACAATGAAGATCTGTAAAGTTATTTGGATCATTACAACATTATTGTTGAAATACACAGTCCTGAAAAAGGAACGTTTCTTTTTTTGCTGAGTTTATATACATATATATATATATACATATATATATATATATATATATACACACAATTAAAGCTGCGAGCAGCAGCGAGTGGTTCCTCGCGCCGAATCTCGGGGGTGCATGCGGAGCGAGGACCCGCTCATAAAAAATGGCTCAGGAAGGAGGGATCAGCATTTGAACCTATATATTTATAAAGCTATGTTACAAAAGCTCCCCCTTATCTCTCAGCCCTGCTTTCTTGGAATGTTGGTCTGCATTGTATTGGCTACAACCATGTTTTCTCCTTTTATACTATTTGACCTATTTGTCTCTCCCAGTACTAATGGGGGAAAAAGGACTTTTTCTCCAGGTTCTATATTAAAATGATTGAACAATGAATGAGGTTTACTTCATTTAGAATATTGCCGATAGTTCAACAATTTGTTAAATCAAGATTAATTGACTAAATGTATGCAGTGTTTAGACTACATTTTAAAGAAATGTAGAGAATAGAAATTACTCAATATAACAAGGTTTAGTAAATGAGCTATAGACCATTTACGGTCAGTGTATCATCTTTGAACGAAAATGGGGGGTCACGGTCTCCCTCCACGTACGACAACTTGTTATCATCTTTAAATTCCACACATTTTATTTTGTGTATATTATATTTAATTAATTGGTTGCATAAAGATACTTAGTAAGGAGCCCTTCGCTTAAATTTGTATTGCACTGGGTAACAAAATACAGAATACATGCATAACATTGGGAAAAATAAAACCACTGTTGGAGTTCGGCAACAAAAATAATGTAAGCAAAGATCATGGTTTGTTAACATAATGGTATACTAGTATGGCATGTTTAACCTTTAGTATGTTGTCATAGCACCTCCCACCCTGGTTTGATGAAGTAAATATTATATAATGTTGTTCATTCTATACACATCTATTGCTCTTCTGACTATTTATGTTGCAGTTCAACAACGACTGAGCTCTTTCTGGTAGGAGCAAGAAGTCAGAGACGTGAGATCCACTCCAAACTGAACTCATGGTCCTTGAAACCCAGTGAGGAGGTTAGAAATCTAGGTGTTATCATGCATTCAGAATAGGGGTGGGAATCACCATCGGCCCCACCATCACTATACTTAGGTCTCAAAATGAAATTGAAGTCTCAAAAAATTGCAATATGGAAAATGGTAAATAGACTGTACTTGTATAGGGCTTTTCTAATCTTCTGACCACTCAAAGCGCTTTAACACTGCATGTCATTGACCCATTCACACCCATTCATACACTGATGACAGGGGCTATAATATAAACCTCATGGGGGCTGGGGATTTAATGTTGAAGGTGCAAAAGTGCTGTAAGAAAAAGGTCTGAAAACAACCAGAAATGGAGAGAAATGTGACTGCCTTTCCTGTCATGCTCAAATTCAATGAGCTGAGACTACCATGTATAGGATGGGATGTATGAGTTTTGCGTTTAGGTCATGTATTCCACTGATGCTACAAGTGCCAAATATATGAATTGTAGAGGCAAACAGATGTTGCAGGAGTGCACGCACACAAGTGTGGGAAATGCAAAGGAGGAGTTGCACTAAAGTGTTGTAACTGTGGAGGAGAACATAGCTCAGCCTATTGTGGTTGCTAAATCAGCAAGAAAGCAGCAGAGGTGCAGCGAGTTAAGGTCTCCAAAGGGATTTCATATGCTGAAGCGGTGAAGAAAGGTTCCAGGCAGACAGATGCCCCTAAATCAGTGGCAACAGAGAGCAACAAAAGACCCCGTGGAGGATGTCACAAGCTAGCTGTAAATAAAGATATGCTAATTGTGGGCAATAAGTATTTATGGTAGATGTGGAAAAACTGCTCAGCACAGATGAGCAAAAAGACTAGGAGGATGAAGATCATAATAAAATCTGCTGAGCTATGTCAAAGGACTACCCTCAGAAACGGTGGAAGAAATATTAAGTGAAGGAAAACCAAACTGTAAGGCTTTTCAGGGAGTTAGTTGTCCCATACTAAAATGCAAAAAGCCTTGTCGCCAATAGATAAGAATTAAAAAGGTGTGTACGCCTCACGTAATATGCATACAAGAGTCATAGTTGAAGCCACAATGGGATTTAGTTTTATATGGTTACACTGAAATCGAGAATAAGGGGGAAACTGGGCAAGGTTTAGCTATAATTTAATTAAATTGAGATGGAACAAGATCAATTGTAATTACAGTGTGGACAGGAAAGGACAGCTTAATGATGCCAATTATTATAATCCTTATATTAAACTTAGCTCTGACATATTGAATGCTGCAAGTGGATATTGAAAGTGGAAGGACACAAGGGAAAGTAGTATGTGGGGTTTTAATGAAATAGTACTTTATGGGGGAGTAATAATGCAGCTGGAAAGAGGTCTGTATTTGAGGAATTAGTGGATGATAAGTGATAAGTGTGTACCAATGACAGAAAAGGCACAAGATATCACAGTACACAGAAAGTCCAATTGACACTCACATCCACTATAATCGCAGATGTCAGCACTTTAAAGTTCTTAACCAGTCAACAGTAGGCAGTGATCACTACACAATAGTGACTGGAATGGTTCACAAACTTTTTTTTTTCACGTTTGATCAGTATTAGTGGCTGCAATAAGCTGCTTTCCTCTACTAACCTTTTTTGAACGGGGTTGTAGGCTTGATACGGCCACTCTCAATTCATGCTCAATGTTGAGCATAGATCTGTATTCTGTTTTGAGAGATGTAACAGCAGAAAGGCCCATCTCACAGAGATTGGATTTTGGCAAAACACCAAGAATCGACAAGTCGCCAAAAATCTTGGTCGCCGCGCAAGCGTAACCTGTTAACACGTAACATAAACATTTCTCCAGAAGTACAGGCATTTCGCCATGTAATGACTTAGTTGTATGTCTGTGCACTTTTGTAATATGTGAGGTTCTCAAAGGTTTTGAAATAAATACATTTGATTCTCTAAACACCGGAAATCAGTATCCATGAAATGTAAGTACTGGAACAGGTGGTTAGAATCTTAAAGGTTCTGTTTGATGAAAACCTTACCTGGTGTCAAGTGTTGACAAAGTAAACAAGTGCAAAAGGATCTATAATTTACTGTGAAGTTTGTCAGGGCGAGAAAGGGAAGTTAGCAGGACATCATTAAATATCCATTAGGCTCTTATGCGCGCTGTCCTGGATAATAGATGTATAGTTTATGTCTGCTGCAGAAACCCAACCCCCAAACTTAAAAAGCTTGTCGTAACTCTGCTCTCTGGGTTTGTAGCGGTGCATTTAAAACATCACCAGTATCTGCAATGCCAGTTGAAATCAAGGTATAGCTTTTTGCAATCAAGCTGATAATGGGAGGCTGGTTTGACCTGCTAGTTCATAGACTGATCAGAGTAAGAGACATTTGAGATGATAGTGACCACTAGTGACTTTCAGACCAATACATTTCAAGTTTTCACTTGGACACTACAATTAGGGTGTTCTTTAATGTAAAGCATTACTCCTCCTTTACCACTAGATCTATATTCTACACATATTGTATGTAAGGTGCATTTAAAGCAACAGTGGGTGAGTTTATATGTAGCCACGTTTCTAAGAGGCATAGAAAGTCAAGGTTTTAGTCAACAAGGTTTTATTTGATAGACAATCATGCAACTGACAAGGGGAAGACACAAACTAAATACACAGGGGAAGACGGCAACGAGGCACAGGTGGAAACAATGAGGGCGGAGCTTTACAATCACACAGGGGAAAGCACACGAGGGAGGAGGAGTCTGGATCAAGAACAGGTGAAGGGAATAAACAATCAGGAAACACTGGGAAGATGCACACAGAAAACACAGGGTGTTACGCTAACTTTAGTAAGCTTGTGTGGATTCGTCTCGTTCTGTGAAAGCAGTTATTTGGTCAAGATTGGCCTCTGTTGTAGTATTGTTAGCTAAATTGACAACTTTCCCATACAATGTATTGTATAGCAGTCATGTGTTGTGTACATTTAAGAATATTACCTGTTGATGGTTTCATTAAGCTTCTGAACTAAACCGGAAGAATCTGGTATGGTAAGCAGAATCTTCTTTTAATGCCAGTGGCTTCAGAGTCTAGCTGTCACCTTAAATTCCATTTAGCATTTCTGTCTGAGCAGTCTCTGAGGTGCACCACATTTGTATTCAAAATCAATAATACAATTGCTCTGCAGATTTATTCTTCAACCTCTGCCTACTTTGTGAAATAATCAACCATTACACAAATGTATTGATTCCCATCACCTAATGCCTAATGAGCCTAATGAGATCCATTCCAACCAGCTCAAATGGCTCTGTTAACTGAAAGCTTAATGATAATTAAATAATAGTTGCTGGTATGTGAGCACATTTAGCTGCATGGGACATTCATTAAATTCACACAACCTCACCTCTAGTGGGTTGTATTGTGTCTTTTATGGCCTGCTGTTCCTGATATTGTGGACACTGCATGTAGCCAAAGAATATTCAAGTTCAATGGATGTAGGCCTTTGGTCAAGCAGAAACTATAGGCCTAAGTGAAGGAAATTTCTCACATTTGCAAAGGTCGGCTGCCATTCCTGGCCACTAATGGTGGCTGATGACCGCATAGTGTGTCTTCTCAACGCCACAGTGGGAGCCACAGCCGCTGCAGTGCATTTCTTTGAACACCTGATTTGCATCAGCCACCGTTAGCACCACCTTTGCCAAGTGTTCCCCGTCTTTCCATCTTCTACAAATGTAGTGAAGTACTCCTGTTAAAATACCTCAGATTTTTCTTAATATAACAGAACAAAATAATTAGTGATTGGTGTACAGCGTTAATACTTCTCTTAAGCACAAATGTTGAAGCTTATGGCATACCTCTGATGTTTGCTTAAGCCTTATGGATTTTGAACTCCATGATTTCTTTGATAAGGTTTGCATCATTTGTTCTTGTTTGTGAATTCTCTTTTTTTTTTCAACCTCTAATGGAACTTTTGCTTAATGTTATTGAAGTCCCCCCAATTGTATGCCAGTGGATTGTTTAGAAAAAGGGCTTCGCCAAGTTGTAGCTACCAACTAACTCCATGTGGTCAATGCTAATGGTCTTTGAATAAGATGGTAAACAATCTCATTTGTGTGTAATGGTTGGTTATTCATGTACTTAAGACCATACATTATAGGTTAGTGTATGTTTCATAAAACTAATTTAATCTTGAGTTACAAATAAAAGGTAATATCTGATGTGAATGTCTTTTACTTATTAAACTCAAATTAACTCAACTGTTTGACATCTGTGTTCTTGGCCAGTGGAATTCTCAATTTTATGATTTGGCTTTTGTAGTTGCCGCTGCCTTTACGTGCACATTGTTTATTTTCACCTCATGACAATGTCAAACATTTGCCGCGCTTTTAAGCTAAGACTCTGAGTTGTCGGATTTTAAACAGCCGTTGCTCCATAGTACACGTTGTTGCGGCAACATTTTACCTTACCAGGTAATTAAGTCTTTAAGCTGAAATTAGTTTAAAGTATTTATTCTTGCAAGAAGAGGCTTGTTGCACAGAGCCACTTGCTCTTATCCTGTTTCAACGCATGAATTAATCTGAGATGTTTTGACCGTAGACTGTATGTATATGAGAAGGTTTTGACAGTAAAAAAAAAACAACTAGACAATGTGGCATCCACGAGGACAGTTATGGGTTCTTTTCCTGTTTTCAACAGCTGTCATAACTACAACAACCACAAAGCCGCCAGTTAACAGTCGCATATGCTACTCTTAATGCTATTTCTCTCTCTCAAGTTAGCTTAGCATTTACATTATGCATAAAGTCAGTGAACCTAACTAACCTAACTCTTTATACTTTACGTTTTGTCTTTATAGGTACATTTGTGAGAAGGGTCACAGATCAATACAGAGCTTTAGTTTTGAAGATTATGCTAAACCCCATTTGGGAAAGAGTTGTTATGAGGACATTTCAGTAAAAACAATCCTAAATCACCTAAAAATGAAGTTAATCCTCTGGTTTTTAGGTGATGGAAGACCGTTACATGAAGACCTTTCTGTTTGTTCATGCAGCAACAGAACTTAGCTTGAGCTGTGTAAACCAGGGCCCCATTCATCGTACGTGGTTAAACTAAGTCGATCAAATGTCCTATTATCCAGCTTAAATCAACCCGATGATTGACATCAGGCTAACTCGGTTCCTCAAAGGCTGATCCGCGCTCAAACGGTCTCGTTAATTCAAACCAGACGTCAGTAATCAGGATGATTGCGCGTGCCCGTCCAACTTCAAAAGGGGGAAGCGTCGATCACCGAAACCATGATTATTTAACGGTACAATGGCAGATACGGTTAAAGCCAGAGCCTCATTTTTCTCCGCTGGGGAGCAGGAGATGATAATGAGTTCTTATGAAGAATTCAAGGCCATAAATATGGCAAAATCCAACACCGCCGCCGCTGCGAGGGCTCGTCAAGGAGCCTGGCAAAATATCGCCGACAAATTAAATGCGTAAGTGTTGGGAAGATGTAAAGGCTAATTTTAAATGCCTCATCACCTCAATCAATCAGATTATATTTCTTCTTTAAATGTGCCTGCTGACAGTTGGCTTAATTGAGTGCATCATCAAATTATCTCAACTCTTTCAGAATAAGTAGATAAAAACAAGCCTAAAGAGTATCTAATTGATATGTGCAGATTACCATATATAGCTAGTTTGAATCTGTATGTATGTTCAGAAATTCAATCAATGAAAAGAAAGTGATTCTCTCTATTCTTATCATGACTCCACCTAATCATTTAGTACAATAATGATATGCTGTGGTGTACTAATAACACTGTCATATAATTATGAGTGCATGCTTTCAACCTCCATAGTTGCAACCCGGCCATGAAAAGGACATGGGAGCAAGTCAAAACCAAGCATAAAAATATTATTCAGACGGGTGAGTCAATCCAATATGTGCCATGGTAATGTATTGAACAGCTTGTCAGTGTCCTATCCTTTATATTTTAGCAAACAAAAAGAAGGCAGACATGGTCAAGACGGGGGGAGGACCTAAAACCCCCGACTTTACACCTGGCGAGGAGCTGGCACTCCAGCACAATAGGGGAAGACCCATAATGGATGGCATAGCTGGGGGCAGCTCCTCTGGCGAGGTGGGCAGTTCAGGGGGGAGGCCTTATCTCAAAGGTAGGTGCACTTCATTCTATGACTTTCCTTCATAATCAGTCATTTGGTTAACCATCGTCACATTTTGCAGTGGCTGGACCATCAGTCGTTTTGCTGCAGCCACCACCCATCGTTTTGGTTGGAGGAGAGGAGGCCACTGATGTAAGTTGATATTGCTGGGTCATTGTGGAATGATTTTATTGTGTTTATTAAAACCAAAGACAATTTTCCAAAGGTCCTAATAATTCCTAATTCACTAACAGGAGGCCAGTCCAGACGACGAGGAGACTGTGTCGGCGTTCTCCGGTGATCTGGTAAAAGCAAGTTGTGGAAACTAATACTCAACTCACTCCTTGTGAGTGTTATTTGGACTACATTAATGCATTTCTCTAGGCAAATCCTGCTGGACCACGGCCTGATCCACCGGAGCCTGGCCCCTCTCACTCTGCTGGGGATGGGGATGTGAGTTCTAATTTAAGGTCTGAGTTTAGTTGGCATCTGACAACCACACTGGAACAAAGTTATGAATGGTTTTCTTGCCTTTTTTCAGACTGACAAGGAAGATGTGCGGATGCTATACAAGCGGTACTTGCGTACCGAAATAGCATACCGACAGCTCAAAATGAAAAAGCTCCACAAGGAGATAGCATTGCTTGATCGGCAGCTGGATGTAAGTGTAACCATATAACCATGTAAAGCAACGCTTTGCCTAAATTATTTGTGAGCTTTGGCATGCATTGTAACTGAACTGAAAATAAAGGCTTTATTCTGCAACATGGTTCTTTTAAATTATTCTTAAACATGTTCTTAAATCATTCCATATTTTTATTGCCAAGTATACTCTCATATACAGGACATTGATAAGGGTAGTAAAAATACAAAATAATCAAAACAAGTATTAGCATACTGTGCAAGTGTTAACAAAATGGCAATAAATTATATGCATCATCTGAACACTTAATCAAAATGATGGTGGGCAATTGTGTCCCTTGCAGCCGGTCCGGTCTGCTCATCCAAGTGGACTGGCTCTACGTCATCCTCAGGATGGTCCATGATAACTGGCACCCTCTCCTTCCTGATTGTCGCCACATTATGGAGCACTGCACATGCCACAGTGATGTCACATGCCCTGCCTGGTGCCACGCGCAGTCCCCGCAGACATGTGAATCTGGCCTTCAGTTGGCCGAAGGTCATTTCAATCCGGGCTCTCGTTCGAGCAAGTGCCCCGTTGAAACGGGCTTCAGGGCCTGGTGCTGGATCTGCATAGGGGGTCATGAGGTAGGGCTTGCAGGCATAACCCCTGTCTCCAATTAGAAGTCCATCGTAGTGACCTAGTATATGATATGTACAATGTTGGATCACATCTACATAAAATAAGCAATTTCTGAATAACATGAGATTTGCTATACCTTGCTCAAAGCTGTGGCACAGTGTAGACTCTCTGAATATTCTGGAGTCGTGGACGGAGCCCGGCCACTTGGCCTCAACATTTGTAATGAGGCAAGTGGAGTCACAGATCATCTAAGATGAATTGCGGTCAAGTCATGGGTATTGTCAAAGACATATGATTGTTTTTATAGCAATGTAATTTGAGGAAAATGATGTCATAAATACCTGCACATTAATGCTGTGAAAGCCTTTTCGATTGACAAAATCTGCCTCGTTTGGACCAGAGGGCGATTTGATGGGGATCTGCGTGCAGTCCACTGCGCCAATGACATTTGGAAACTCTGCATAATGATAAGCTCCGTAATGAATAGTGATAGGAATGCATTTTCATTAAATGGTGAAATATTGAATAACTCAATTACCTGCAATTCCATAAAAGCCCTGTTTGATTGTGTTTACTCGAACATGGCCAGGGAATGTAATGAACACATCCATAAGTTTCTTAAGTGCCAAATAAACTTTACGAACAGCGCGGCATACAGCGGCTTTCCCGATGTTCTCCGCATCGCCGACACTGTACAGAAATGTACCACTTGCAAAAAAGCGCAAGGCTATGCACAGAGTCTGTGAGACAGTCAATGCTCGGCTGCGGCGTGTGGTGTTCGCAATGTACGGCTCGAGAAGGTCTCGTAAATAAATGATTCCTTGTCGGCAGAATCGATAGCGCTCATATAGGAAGTCATCATGAAATGATAACGGATCTTGACGATCTCGTAGAACTCTCTCCCTATAAAACGCTAATCTAACTAATATCGCTCCTTCATCAACGGGATCTCTGAGGAAGGGAGCTGCCATTAGTTTCCGGGGGAGTGGCAAACTTATCCAGCTTACTGAAGTAAACCTGCTCTGGAGCAGGTTCAAGTTTATTGATGTGTTGCTATGGTGATTTTTCCAAGCTTGCTTCGTGGAACCGAAAAGCCTGGGTTATGTAATCTTATCCTGAAGATTATCCTGCTAACTCAGTAAACCAGGTACGAGGAACGGGGCCCTGGTCCATGAAAGCCAGTAGGTTGAAAGCACTGGATTCTGCAGAGCTCTGTGGGTGGGGCCAGCTCACTGCAAGTGGTTCTGCACAACCACCAGGAAACTCATGAATTACGTTGGACCTAAAAAAGAGCTGATCAAAATAGGGACCTGTTTGTACAGCATTATACTGTACAAACAGGTTGCTATTTTGATCATCTCTTTTTTACACAGGTTCTTAGATGGATGGAGCAGGAGAAAAAAAAAGAGGGGTTGTTCTTTTCTGACTCACTGGAGACATTTCTTTAAAAGCCATGAAAAACTCCTTTTTAAGTGTTTGGAGAGCAGCATTAAAGGTCACCAGAGAGAGTGTGTTATTTTCTGACTGGGAGTCTGTAGACACACTAGGGAGACATATTTATGTTTAAAAGCAATGCAGAATGGCGTTTTAAATGATAGGTGACCTTCAATGCCGATCTCCAGATTGCACATTGTTACTTAATCTCGGCCAATCAGCAGTAAAAGTTTTTTTACCACTGATGTTAAATTGTGTAATTTCTGGTTCACTCAACTCTGGTCATGTCTTAATGCAGGAATCAGAACACCTCAGATTTCATAGCTTCTTTCATTCTTATAAATATGAAACTTGAATATTTGGGCATTAATTTGCTTTCACTGCCAACGATACTGGCTTACCTGTATGCATGATAGGAGGCGAGAAATGTTAAAAACAAAACATTTACTGTTGAAAGACATTTCAACATTTCACTTTCAGAACAATCCCACAATATTTGCTGAGTAAGCTGGTGAGTAAAAAAGAGCAATTTCTCAACTGCTGCAGCAAACTGCAAAGTAAATATACTTTCACTTTCCCCTACTGCTGCTAGTTCTGTGGCAGCTCATGAGATAGTGAGGCGTCAGTTAGTAAAAATGTATTTGTCCGCCGAGAGTTTCCAAACTCCTCGTTTTTGGTGCTCTAGTCTAAAACTCCTCTGTTGGGAGGACGCTCAGTGTAAACTCAGCAAAAGATATGCGTTTTTAAAATGTAAACATAGTTGTGTGGACATGTCCTATTTATTTCAGAGTTATTTTATTTAAAGTTATTCATTTACACGATCATTGGCATTCTAGGTGCAGAGGGCTGCTTTAAAGCCACAATAAGTTGATAAAAAAAAAGCCACAAAAATGAACAATTTGATAAAAGGGTTTGTAAAGCTTCATTAAAAAACATGACCCATCCAGGACTAGAAAAGTGCCAACTGAGAACTTCATCTATGCAATTAAGTTCTCTCCAAAAAATACAGTATTTGTGGGAAAGTGGAATATAGTTATATTTGAGTCATAGAGCTCCAGTCCTTAGCCATGGCGTACCCAGCACAATCCCCAACCAGCCTCTCCGCAGAGTGAGACATCAATAACTTCTCTGAAATCGCTTCTTAAAACCCATTTTTATTGACTTGCTTTTAAGTGATGTCATCCTTGTATGTCCTTTTATGCAGTTCTTTTGTTCCCTTGTTTTTGTTTTCTATTCTTTTTGCCCTTTTTGTTTATTTGTTTGGTTTTGTTGTATTCATTGACTTTATGGTATGGTTTATCAGTATAGGACTATGCTTTGCTTCTCTAAACAGCACTTAGTAGACTGTTTAAGGTGCTATATACATTAAGTTATTCATATTATCCCAATTGTGTTAGCATTGACACCAGTCTGGTTTTCCTGTCTGTCACTGCAGTCGTGGTATGATGAGGTTGACTGCCAGTCAAACGGGAGATGACTTCAATAGATGAGCCTCAGCTCTTGTGATCTTTGTTTGAGCAGGAATGAAAGATGCCAGCTCAGCATTACCTGTGAGGACTGGCAGAAGAGGGAGGTAGGACAATACAAGGAGTTATGACACAGGGTGTGGAATGATTGTGTACTTAACCCAACACTGCAGGTGACTGGGTGCTCTAGCTCTCTCACAGGGTCAAGGAAAGAGGGGTAGGACAATTAATGAGGAGTTAGGAGAAGACAACCGCGGTGTTTAGAGAATCCAACTCCACTTTCACTAAGCTAAGATGTGACGTCATGACGTCTGCAGTGCTGAAACTACAATGTCCCAAAGGTGGACTACAAAAAAGTGCATCTTGGACATTTTGTCCGTGTATTCTTATAGTGTTGTGTTATGAATGTGGACAACCCGGGTCAAAATATTACTTTATTAACGAAGAACCCGGTGAAGAGTATTACAATTGCATTGCTTGATGACTCTAGGGAAGTGTCATATTAAAAAAAAAAAAAAAAAAACACCCATCTGAATGACTGAATGTCGAATTAAATTGAACAGATTTAATTTGAGCAAACTGTAAACATTTGGAACAACACAAACTGTAAAATCAATAAACTATTTACATTATACACAAAAAAACAGGTAAAACCAATAAACTATTTACACAACTCTTTCCATTATTGTATTGTACACATCACACAAGTATTGGTGTATCCCTGAAAGTCTGGGCTTTGGCTGGTTACAATTAACTGCAGTGGCATGGGGAACTGTAGTCTACGAAGTGGCCTGGAACTGTAAGGACTTGCTCTGCCACACCTAGCCGCCTTCACCTTTCTCTGCACCATCTGTCCACGAAGAGGAGTTTGCCTCTCCGGATCCAGCACATGCCCCCCTCTTTCAGCTTTTTTGTGCAGGTCGTTGTTCCGGGTCTTCAGTAAGCCAATTTGATTTGTGCGCATGGTCCCACAACAGCCAAAGTTTATTTTGGACAGTTCAGTAAAGAGAGCAGGACTTGTGTAAAAATTGTCAGTGTACAACAAGTAACCGCTGCGAGGAGAGGAAAAGGTAAAAGGTCCAACACTGCTGAGTAACTGGATGAATCACTTTTCCCTGTGTACACAAATACATTTCAATTGTAGCCTATGGATGCCTCAACCAGCACGAAGAGCTTGTAGCCCCACTTTAAAGGCTTGTCCTTGATGACTGCTTCATGCTGATGCGGGCTTTGCTTGGATCCATCCGCTCATCAATAGAAATGTTTTGGTACGGCTGGAAATTGGCCTTGCAAGCGTTCACCATTTCTGTGTACGGGGGCTTTATTTTGAAAAGCCTGTCGTACTCAGCAGTGTTCATCCTTTTTCAAACCGTCTTTGTGTGCTAATACACAGTGCTGTTCCATCAGTGTCTAATTTGTTAATCTGTCAACACTGAATATTGCATTGTTGAGTGTTTTTTGCATGTTTTGTCTTGAGATGCCTCTCAAGATGTGCTGGCTTCATGCTACTGTTGGCTAATCTCTCCCCACAGAAAAAAACACAGCCTAATCTCTGTACTCACTGACAGAAGCCAATCAAATCAAACGTTGAGATAAATGCAGCACTAAGGCTATCATTGCCGACATCCACATGAATATTAAAATCACTTACACTAATACCAGTTTTAAGGACTAAACTGGATAGAAACTCATAAAATTAAAATAGAAATTTAGAATATGGACCAGGGGCCCGACACTATAACAAATAGAATCTGCTGTATTGTTTTTCAGGTTAGATGTGAAAGACTAAGAACAAGTCTTTCAAATAAGTTGTAGTTTAATTTAGGTTTAGGATGTATTAATGGGCCTGAGTCAAAAACCATCCAAAGTGGGATGAATGGCGTATTTTGAGTGCGGAGAATCAGTCAGAAACGGGATGAGGTCGGTGGTGCACAGTGGGCTGCTTAGACTTCTGCTTCCTCAGGACATTTACCCAGCGTCCCAGCTGCTTGGGGGCTGCTGGGGAACAGCTAACGAGAGCTAAATCTAGTTTGTCCACACCGACTGTGGGGGTTGGGCTGTAGCTAACGTCTGAGCTTTAATGGTGCGGAGCCGTGCATCTTAACACCCACAGACCTGCCTTCAACCTAGCAAATAAAATACATTTATTACATGTACCGGTATCATTAAAGGAGGCAGTGAAATGGCTAAACATATGACACGATAGCAGAGGAGAGGACCCAGTAGGGGGCCTTGAGGGACCCCAGTAGTGAGAGAACAAGGTTCAGACATAGATCCTCTCCAGGTTACCTGTTAAGTGTGGTCGCTTAGGTCACACAAACCGACAAATCATGGTGAAAGGCAGAGCTTGACACAAACGTCACATGCTCAGAGCTTGCTGTGTGTATGATCTAACGGGCACAATAACGGGTTAAATTGCCCCACACAAGGTTTTACCCAAATCTGACGAGAAATCAGACACAACCGTAACCCAAAAGATCCAAGTCTGGAGGCAAATCGAGATACATAGTTCTCCCACCCATCTCCAAGAAGTCTTCCCAGGTGCAGTCCAAAGAGGGTCTGGAAAAAAAATCTTTATGACTAAACCAGACAAATGTGACAAGTTAAAAGATGTGCACTTTTAGCAAGTTGAAGAAAGATTTTGGTTTCATTGTCTGTTTATGCTGAAATAGGATATGTTTAAAAAGACAATTGTATCATTATAAACATGTGTATAAGAGATATGGGTTAAAAAGATTGTTTTGTAATTATACACAGTCAATTTGTCAGTCAATTTTACTCAAATTGAAACAAATTTTATAACATTTGGTACCAGTCTAAATAGAGTAAAATCTACTCTTGCCTCAGAGTTAATAATTGAGAGTACATTTTGCTATGTTAAATGTATATATTTAACTCTATATGATGATAATTTACTCTATGTAGCATATAATTAAAACAACTCTACATCCATTGCACTCAATTCAGAGTATGATTCAACTTAATCCAGAATTGGATTCAACTCTATATATACCGCGTTCCACATTATTATGCAAATTGGATTTAAGGGTCATAAACATTAATTTTTTTGTTTTTCAATGAAACTCATGGATTGTATTGTGTCTCAGGGCTATTTGGATGATTGAAATCAATCTCAGATACCTGTGATAATTAGTTTGCCAGGTGAGCCCAATCAAAGGAAAACTACTTAAGAAGGATGTTCCACATTATTAAGCAAGCTACATGTTTCAGGCAAAATGGGCAAGAAAAAGGATCTCTCTGCTGCTGAAAAGCAGCAAATAGTGCAATACCTTAGTCAAGGTATCACAACGTTTGATATTTCCAAAAGAATTGCGCGTGATCATCGGACGGTGAAGAAATTTGTCACCGATTCACAGCACAAGCCGGTTCGTTCAGACAAAGGCAAAATAAGGAAGATTTCTGCCAAACAAATGCTTAGGGTTAAGAGAGCAGCCACTAAAATGCCATTGAATAGCAGCAAACAGGTGTTTGAAGCCGCTGGTGCCGCTGGAGTCTCACGAACCTCAAGATGTAGGATACTTAAGAGGTTTGCAAGTGTCCTTAAACCTGTTATTTGGCCACCCTTAAACCAAGCTCACAAGCAAAAAAGGTTGCAGTGGGCTCAGGACTACATGATTACTAACTTTCAAACTATTTTGTTTACGGATGAGTGCCGTGCAACCCTTGATGGCCCTGATGGATGGAGTAGCGGATGGTTGGTGAATGGCCACCATGTCCCAACAAGGCTGAGACGTCAACAAGGAGGTGGCGGAGTCATGTTTTGGGCCGGAATCATGGGGAGAGAGCTGGTCGGCCCCTTCAGGGTCCCTGACGGTGTGAAAATGACCTCGGCAAAGTATGTAGAGTTTCTGACTGACCACTTTCTTCCGTGGTACAAAAAGAAGAACCGTGCTTTCCCTAACAAAATCATCTTCATGCATGACAATGCACCATCTCATGCTGCAAGGAATACATCTGGGGCATTGGCTGCTATGGGCATGAAAGGAGAGAAACTCATGGTGTGGCCCCCATCTTCCCCTGACCTTAACCCTATTGAGAACCTTTGGAGCATCATCAAGCAAAATATCTATGTGGGTGGGAGGCAGTTCACATCCAAGCAGGTGCTCTCAGAGGCTATTATGGCATCCTGCAAAGACATTAAAGCAGAAACTGTCAAAGAACTCACGAGTTCAATGGATGCAAAAATTGTGAAGTTGATATCAAATAAGTGGTCCTATGTTAACATGTAACTTAACCTGTTAAGATGTTTTTGATTAAAACTTTTTTTGATTTCAGTAAATGTGACCTCCTAATGCTACAAATTCAACAAATGACAATTTTTAGTTCTTTACAACCTATAAAATATCTTGAAACTGCATAATAATTTGGAACACTGCATTTTGAGTTTTTTATTTTTGAAAAAAATACTGTTATTGGGAGGTTTGTTCAATAAAATGTGTATTATACTCTAACAGTTGATGACTTGAAAATTATACTGACTGACTGTGCATTACTATTTAGGAAAATCTGAGCAAAATGTAATTTCCATAATAATGTGGAACGCGGTGTATACACACTTAAATGATTATTAAAACCTGTGAGAAATTAATTTGGAAGGTCATCTTTAAAACGCAACAAGTTAAATCAGATATCTCTAGACTTTATTTAGAAAAAATATACAAGTGTACAATATATCAACATATATTTTACAGTATACATTAATAAAATATAATTGGACCTGCAAAATGAAAAATACCATTTTGGCTTTTTCACTTCTAAATACGTCAAAGGAAACAGTATGGCACAACAAACAAAATTGGATCATCACACTTGTATGACATTTGTATATCAAATGCTTTGCAACGGAAAAACTGTTTGACATCATCCACATGAGGTCCCTTATTTGTACATACAACTTTGTATGCATTGAAATGCTCATCAAGGCACACCGTTTGCAGGGCAAATGTAACCAACAATAACCTCTCATCTTTGAGCAACATGGTGGATTTTATGAAAAACTGGCATCTCACAATGAACAACTACATATTTCCATGGTGTTTGGCCCATCTAACATTTAAAACCTTGGTGTCAATTGGTATCTGAATAGTCTCAGCTATCTCATAGCCTCAGTCTAGCGCATTTAAAGCTATCATTTTACCTGTACCAATTATCACTCTGTTGGGATAAAATTTCTGCCACATGTATGCTATTTGATTTTTATGTTTTTTTTTGCCAATGTTTTAGTGACATTTTTTAAGCTTTTTTATTGTTTCTTAAAGAAATTATGCTTTCCTTCATAGTGCATGCACCAGCTAAGCAAAATTGGTCCAATTTTCAGAATGCATGGTAATGCACCATAAAATTAGTTTTTGGTAGCAGCCTTTTGTTTGGAAACAAATGCTTGAACAACCTATCGTGTTCTGCAATTAGGTGTTTCTAAGAAATTGCTATACCCTTCGATAACTTTGGTGAAAATACAATGTTGATCGTTTGGGCAAACCAATTCTCCAAAGATAAGAGGTAGATTGCGAAGTAGACACCAGGATTGGATGGAATTCAACCCTGAGTTATTAGAGTCCTCTCCTAACTTGACTGCAGGAGGTTTGTTTTGCTCTACTGTATATAACCATAGTTAAAACTCTTGATTATCCTTTCTATTTCTTTTGATGTTGTGTACTTATCAATCAAGTGTAGTAATAGCAGTTTCATTTCATATTGTGCCACTCCCTCCAAGATATCGTGCATAATATCGACAGAGAAGTTTTCACATGTATTGAAATATTGCAAGGAATTTAGAATGCAAGAACGTTTAACGCCCATCGCATAGGGTAGACTGGGATTTGTCTCCATCTGTTGGCAATGCTCTGCATAGAGTGCACAAGTTCACATAACTATCTTGGGTGAATCTGGGGACTTGCAAGGTATTGCCTGTTTGTCAATCACAATGAAGAACTTGTGAATCAGACTTGATGAATCCCCACAGCTAGCAAGTAGGGTTATCGACTTTCACTGACGCTGTCCAGATGCCCCTGGATGCTTGTCCCAGTCTGACGAAAAAAATAATGAATTAGTTAGTTTGCAGAAATTTAAGGAAATTACTTTGAATTACAGATATACACGATCTTACAAAATAATTAATACGTTTTGAAAAGTGGACAGAACAGTGACGTTTTTACAGTTTAATTGAACTGTAACCTCATCCTTAATGAATTTCACAAGATGGTCACTGGCTTGTCTGGCTGAGAGTTTTCCTGGTCTCTTGCGGCCATGTGGTGATGGTGGTAGAAGGTGGAGAAGAACGAAAATGGATGACATGTCACTGTCCCATCCTGAAAGGTACAAATTAATAAACAAATATTCACTACAAGCAATTATCCCTTCCAATATGACCCTTTCCACATACCAATTTACACATCTGTTGTGCATTGAGTATTTTGAAGCAGGTCTTGAAGGTCGGCGGTCTGTGTGAGGACATGGCTTTGTTCCAGGACTTTCTGCTTGTAGATAGGCCACCACTCCAGGAACCGTGTAGCAGCATCACCAAACATCAGACCAAAATCCTGGTCAATCTGATAGAATCGGTCAAAACAGTACAGTAAATATTAGCTCCATGGTCATGGTAAATCTTACAGCCCTACCCAGGCTATTAAGAGAAAAAAAAAATTGTCATGACAGTGGCAAGGCAGTAGAATGTTCACATACCAGTCCTGCTATGTCCAGGAATCTTGGAAACGCTGTGAATATTTCAGAGGACTTCACTGGATCATGAACCATGTTTTGGCGATAGGTAAAGGTCTGCTTTATCTTCTCCTTGACAGTTGCTTCATCGGCTGTATGCTTCATAAGTGCAATGGCCTCACAGTACAGGCTTTCTGTAGTTAGCCAGTTTTCCACTCTGAAGGGGTCTCTTTCAGCTTTTGTACCACCTTTAACAGTGGAACTTTGATCAATTACTGCATTTTATACAAGAGATCGAATACTAAGATATAAGAAACAGGGCTTGGAAACTCTGCAAGAATGGCCATGTAGGCACTTGTATCTACAGAAGAAATGTAATTTATAAATTAAATTAAGAGACAAACCGTAAAAGACCAAACTGTTTTCTTATGCATCATTATTAATAGATATATGATTATTCCCTTATAATGTATTATGAATGAGACTTCACATACCTGTAAGTGTTTTAACTGACTGCAGGTCTTTTGAAATTTGTTCAGAAGGAAGCGTCAGAGGGCCAGTCTTCATGCCAGATACCCACTTCCATCTTCTGCATTGTAATAATGCTCCTAAAAAAAGTGCTATTCAGTTTGATGATTCAACAAGTTGAAATGTTTTCATCTTCTACCTAAAACTATTCCATTAAAAATAGATCATTAGAGTTTGACTGTTAATTAACAACAGTTTAAATATTTACATTCCAAGCATGAACAAAAAAAAGGGTGTACGAGTCCCACGACGAGAAAAGTAAATAGGTTAGACTCTTTAATGCCCTTAAATAGCCAAACTTGCTCCTAGGGCCGGCAAGGTACAGGAACAATGTAGTGATGCCCCTTGCGTAGTCATCTTTAATGCACCTTGAAGGACTTGTCCTACACACAAACAGACTGTACTGTATGTGCTCCAATCAAAAGTATTGATGTGTAAATTCCACCTGCTAAAAGAGGTGTTTTACTGTGTAAATTCAAGCCCAAAAACGGTATTAGGAGTGCAGGTATGTAATAACATACCTATGTTCACTTGTCATATGTGCAACCAATATCTTGACCTTATCACGTCTTCTGCCATCTGTGAGGCTTTCTGTCCGGGCGTACTCATTCATGATCCTCTCTCCTCCAGGTGTGTTCTTCAGAATGTCTTCAATCATCTAAGTGAAAAGAACAAAAACAAACACAAAGAAACGTTTAAAACAGTAATAATTCCTCAAGTTTTATAAAGCAGAATGGCCATCATTTTACAACTTCAGTTATTTAGCACTCAACCTTCAAGTTTGGCATTTGTTTAAACTTTCTCAAAGGATACAAGTGAAACCGCAACACTCACCTGAGCTAGACGACTTCCCTCCTCTCTTTTACTTGTAGCAGGACTATGTTGCAATATAGTGGTGTCGTCCGAGTCCTTGTCATTGTTTCCACTGAAGCTTGCAGAGGAGCAGCATGAAGGGGTATTCAAATAATCTAGAAATCATATTGATGTGATTAACATTGTGACTATAACATTATAAGTCCAGACATCCCCTTTTATGAGAGGATTAGAGGAATGCAAATATTTCACATTGTATTATGCCCACTAAATAAGTAAAAACAAAAATAATGATATATTCAATTGTCTTGCATATCAAAAACATGTAAGATTGACTAAGCTGTATACATAAATATGAAGTAACTCACCCTCAAGGTTTGGATCTTTGGGTAAACACACCGAGGTTTTGTTTCTTTAGAAGAAACTCAAACACCTCATCAACTTCGGTATTCGACTCATCATAGACTTTTAAGTCCAAGGTTGGAAGGTCAAATTTCTTGACAACTGAAGACAAAAAAACAAAGGACAAGCTTAGTGATGAGTCCTATATCTATTTGTAGAAAAGCATTGACAGAAGGCCATCTTTACTTGAATGTTGTAATCCTAAAACTGACTTGGCATTCCTTAGCAGACCTTTGCTTTTCAAGGGGAAACAACTTTCCGTTAAAAAACAAACTGGCATCCTAAGTATATTGTTCCACATATTAGTGTGTGCAATATGTTCCACTCACCACAATCCAAAAAGGATTTGAAGGTTGGTGGCCCCTCATAAAAAATGTACTTCTGACGATCTCTGTATTTCACTCGTGCAGCCTGCACTGTAAAAAAAAAAAACTTGAGAAAACTTAAAATATCAAGGTAACTTGATGCAATGATTATTTTAAGTTTTCTCAACTTTTGACTTCAGTAGTTGACTTAACTAAGATTTTCAAGTTTAGACAAAGGTTCTGCCAACTTAAATTTTCTTGTCCACCTAATTATGAAATTCCTGTGAGGCTAACAAAAACATTCTTGTTTCATTGCCATGCATTTCTACCTTCAACAAATACAGATATATGTGTTGAACAAATTTACATTTCTTGTTTCAGTGAGACCAATTTTTTTTGTTACAAATCAATACAATTCTATGTTGCTGTAATTGTATTTTGAGTTCTGCCAACTTAGATTTTCTTGTTCAAAGAATTAGGATATTCTTGTGAGACTAACAATAAAATTATGGTTTCAATGCCATGTATTTCTACCTTCAACAAACACAGATATACTAGTTGAATAAACATAATATCTACTTTAGTGAGATAGAACTGCTCAATGATAGCTCACTGAAAATGTATGTTGCTGGATTTGTATTATTGCTCAATAAATACAATACATATAATAAAAGGGGACACAGCTCAAAGTTGGCTAAAACCTTGTTTATTTAGCCTTGGTAAACATGTTTTGAACAGGATTAAAAGTTCACAATTAGGTCAGTCTGGCATTACGTACACAGAAAAACAGCTGTGTCGCCTCAACAAACTCAACATAGTCAATTGTTCCATGAGCACTAACCACAATGAATTAACTAGCCCAGTTAAAAGTTAAACATTGAAATTCTATATAAGACAGTAGCAAACATGAATACGGAATAGAATAAACAAAATATTTACAACATTTCAAACAGTAAGATATCAGCACTCTTGTGAACTGGCACTTCCACAAATCTGCCGTAGCAACTGATTTTACTAGCATCTACAATGAAATGCAACACACACACACACACGCACGCACGCACGCACACACACACACACACACGGCTTCTCCATAAATATTTAGAGTAAAAGCTTTGTTTTCAGGGAACGTATACGCTGCGAGCATCGAGAGCCAAGCTCGAAAAAGATAGTTTGAATGGCTTCAAAAGTGTACCTCATCTCCTTTGGATAATTTATGTTCATGGCATACAGTAGGCCAAAGAGGTACGCCAAGGCAGTAGAGAGGTCTGGTAGGTCATGAAGAACAACGGCCCCTTCCAACACCACCGCTACATCTCGCACATTTGGTGATGAGGCAGCGGTATCATCTTCGATGACGGTGAGGATGGCAACAGACACACCTGAGCACTCTTTCTTCATTGTCAGTGTCCTGGGGAAAACCAACACATGCATGATTGAGTGCTAATGAAAGATTTTAAATGAAACATTTAGAGTAAAATGTTTTAAGCTTCGTTTTGAATGCTTTTACTGACTGAAGCGTTCGTCGCACATGATGTTCAAGGACTGTGGAAATGATGAAAATCTGACAATAATTACATTTTTATAGCTTCATGCTAGGATAAACAGTGCAGTTTTGGTGATGTTTAAAGTAAACCGGCTTTTTAATCCCACCGGCAGGTTTTTCAGCAATATTACTTAAGTATATTTACTACAGTTGTTATTACTTACCAAACACTCCAGGAGAAACTTTGTTGTGTTGTCCCGCACAAAAATAGGCAGGCCTCTCAGTGCTGCTGTCTTTCGGTGTGACACAATGTCCGATGTCTTTGGAGTATTCAGTGGAAAACACAAAAGCATAATAATTAGTATAGTACCATAGTGAAGTTACACAAAATCTGACAATTTATAGCAATGACGAGGATAAAGCTCAGTTCAGACCTAAGTATCATGCTTAAGAAGGAAACAAAAAGAAATCTACAATCCGGCAGGCAATTTTACTTTCTACTTTTAAGAATTAAAAATACTATTTTCAACTAGGGAGAAAGGCTTTGGTGGACAAGTCTCTATAGAATGCTTACAATAACAAGTGCTAAAACGTTTGAGGTCAAAAGAAAGATCGGCCAACAGGTTAACTTGCCCGTGTCCTAAGCCTCAGGCACTTCACTCACCTGTTCGTCAAGTTTTTCCAGGAGGTCTTCCATCTTCTGACCAAAAGCTCCCTTCCTTGTCCGGTAAAGTCTAAGCAGGCCAGGGACATATTTTTCAAGGGATGCACTTAAAGTCCCCAGGAGGTCTTTGCTGGTGATCCGATGGAATTCTTCAGATATCTGAACATAATAACAAGACAATGTCATACGATGTGTACATCAAATCTCTGGGGAGCAGTCTTGTTCAAAGAATACGCCATTATTTTTCCCCTCGCAGAACTTGTATGCAAATTTGGTTTCAGCAAAAAAGTATCATGAAGTATGGCATTTGTAAACATAAATCTTAAGGAGTTTGCCAATATATCTGTCCACCACTAACAGCAGATCCTGTATTTATTCGGTTATAGTCAATATAGTATAATCGCTCGAGCCCAATTACACACACTGCAATAAGCATTATAAGGCAATACATGAGGACAACCTTACCTCCTCAATAGAGAAAAGTGCAGGCCATCTCTCCTGGACTTCTGAAACCAAAGGCTGCCCCTCTACTACCTCTCTTCGTCTAAGGGAAAATGTCAGCTCCATCTTGTGCCGGATCAGTGTGTCGTTCTTCTTTTTCTTCTTCATTTCGTCGACCAGAGCAACTCTTTCCTCCTCAAGAGTAGAATCATCATGGTGTTGTGGATATTCTGGGACATGATTGACCTCTCCACGTTTGGGCCTTTTCAGGGTAAACGGACTGTCATCATCATCTCCCCCTTTTCTTTTTCTGTTGACATCCACCTCAATGCAGCCTGCCTGACGAAGCTTTGACCTGTAGTTTCCAAGCTTGTACTTGATACTTGTTTTCCATCCATTATAGCCCTTAATGCTACCTGGCTCCTTCAGGCATGGATACTTAAGGACCAACGAAGAGGCAACTGAGTCAAGTTCATCTTTCTCAGGGTAGCTTTTGATTTCAAAAATTGCTTGTGCAAGTTTATCCAAAATATCCATTTTAATGTCTCTTGTCACATCAAGGCTCGTATTTGACTTTTCGTATGTCTCACTGCCCTTATGCAATTTCAGTTCAACATCATATGAGAATTTAGGAATAGGGAATGGAGAAGGCCACTCTGCAACATGCCTTAAATTGCTCCTGATGGAATCGGAATAGCTGGAACTGAAATCTTCAGTGAAAACTCGCTGTATCAAGAGAGGAGACTGAACCAATGGAATTGTTGCAGGATTGGTGAGATGTAGATGAATCATTGTTCCACATAATATGCAGGACTGCACGCTCAGCTGGTAATTCAGACATTGCTGTCAAGTTACAGAGTGCATTTTCAAACTCTGGATCCTCAAACTGTAGTGAAAAATCCCCGTCAAGTTCGAGTTTCTCTTTAAGTTTATCAATCAGTTGGGCCACAGATCCTGGTACTTCAGAAAGCTGGACTCGCCGGGCTTCTTTGGAGGACACCACTACCCGAAGTAACAATGTCTGAAAAGAGGAGGAAAAAATAAATAAAAATAGTTACACCTGTTTTGGAAACATCCGACATCTTGAAGAGATCACAGTGGTATTTTTACTTTAACTCACTAATAAAATTAATTGTTAAAATAATTTATCAATTTGCTCCATCAAATAATCATGTAATTGTTTCAGAACCACTATAATGTATTACTTTCAATTGGATAGAAATGTTAAAATTAAACAAAGTTAACTGCTGGCACAAGACAACATACCATTTTGAGTTGCTTTATTGGAGAATGAATGTCCTTGTGGTCACCATCAACTTTCCACCAACTGTGTATGCTGCTAGAGGGTGGTAATCCATCAGCACATCTGGATCCAGAATAACAATTTCTGAACCGTGGCCATCAACAAGCTCATAAGACCTGAAATGTTCAATGTACCAGGAAGAGAGTCTTTTACAAATGAATGCCACTTCCTCTGTGTTGACGAGAATAGTCACAATCTTATGGAATTCTGGGAGGCCACTGCACTGCCCACTTGATAAAACCATGCCCTCCGCATACTGCGTTCCATGCAGGTGAATTGTTTTAGACAGAGAAACACTGTCAAGATGCGGGTACTTTTTTTGTATTTCACACTTTAGTGATGCATCTAAATTTGAAACCCTGACCACTTTCACCTTTTCAATGTACAGTTTGGGCTTGAAAAGGTTCTGATTGTCCAGATGGTATGCCATCATTTGCTGGTGTTTGGTGGAAAGAGTGAGCAGCACATTTTTCCAGTTGTGAGTGTCATGGACCACCTTTTTAAAGAAGCTATGCTTAGCTTCGAATCTCATCGTCCATAATTCCACTAAAGGTCCATAGCAGCGAATGAGATGTGGGTAGTGGTCAATGAAGTGGTGTTTTGGCCTTAGTCTGAAATCCGGAAAGGTATTGGTGAGCAACTTGCGATGGTCCAGTAGTTTACAAGATAAATAAGACAAAGTTTCCTCTGACAGTCTGTTTGACACAACAATGTCAACAATTTCCTTCAGGTCCATTAAAATCTCCCATGCAGGCTCCTGTTCTGGTATCTTACATCCAATTAAGAAAGGAAGTAAGCGCAGCAGTGTCCAATTGTCGTGTCCATTTCCACCAACAGTTCCTTTTCCAAAGCTTGCTTTTGGAATTTTTTGTGGTTTGTTTACTTTGTCTGAATACTTGTAGGGGAATGATTTTATACTATCATTGAGTGCATCAAATGTAATGAAACCTTTCGAGATCAGATTTTTCAAACACAAGGACAATTCTACAGGGATGACTCCTTCAAAAAGGTCATGCAAAATATCTGGGGGAAATCCAGTTATTGGATGAAAGAACAGTAGATGTTTGCTCAGTACACATTCCCTTTTTACCCCATAAGTGCTTTGGAGGGTTTCATCCTGTCTAAGCTCTTCCAGAAAAGTGTTGTGTTGATCAACACCCCTTAATTCAAAATCATTAACTTCAGTTTTTGCAATTTGGCCTCGACTTATCAAACAAAAGCGGCAGAACTTGTCTACAATGAAACTTTCAAAAAAGCCTGCAATACCGTGTGCTCCGAGGTTATCTGCACACACACAAAATATAGTACCCTTAACAAACTGACCTAAAACTTCAACAAAAATTCCTTCTTGTTCTAGAGATCGTATATCTTTAATCAATGGCTCAAGAAACTTTTCATAACCATATTGCCTGACATCCACACTTTTACCAAAGACAGCTAGCTGAATTGAAGTAAGACTTGATCGGAACCTGGCTGGTAAATTTAGAACAACCCAATATACAGCAGTTATCTTATGAAGTTTTCTAGAGGTGCCTAGCGGGTTACGCACTTCAAAATCGTCAATATATAATGCCAAACTGATACATTTGTTTTGCTCTCCCAGTAGCTTATTGTCTTTGTAATACTTGCCATCTTGGAAAGACTTGAAGTGCCCCGATAAAGCTTCTTGCTCAAATACAATTTGAGCCAAAAAATCTGCCCGACCTAATAAAGTCTCAAGTGCCTTAGTGACAGATATATAAACAAAAGAATTTTGATGGGCTGTGTTATAAAGATATTCTATGGGTTCTAGAACAGAAAAATGTTCCTTGAAATATAAATTCCTTCGGTAATCTGTAGATAGGGAACCTTTCTCTGACGTCGTTAAAAGTAGTGGATTAGTTTGAACTATAACATTAGAAATTTCTTGCAAAATAGAATCATTTATTTCAATTCTATGATTTGAAAGGATCTCTTTGACACTGTTAAGAGTCTGACTGTTAGAAAAATACAGCAGATTATGCAAATCCTCTACAATCTTTTGCGTTGCAGCTCTAGAAACATGTAACACTGTTTGCATACATAGAAAGAGCGAGGCCAATTTGTGTTGAAGTGTCTCACTATCCACATCTTCCACAATCTCTTCAACCTCGTCTACTCTCACCGTGTCCTGTGATGATGTTCCTACTTCAATATTAGATTGTTCACCATCATTTGCTTCATCTTCAGTGTTGGCTCTTGCTATTGTTCGAAAATCCTTAAACGTGCAGTTTTTATGTTTTCTACTTCTGTGAGAACTGAAAGTTGAGCGAGTGTTTGTTTTAAAGGCACACCTGAGAATTGGACATTGTACAGTTTCTCGATTCTTTAAATGATGTCCAAGATGGTTCAAATAAGTTTTTTCACTGCAGATCTCTTTAAAATCACACAATTCACAACGAAATGTAGAATTTTCATGAACTTTCCCAGTTGTGTGTGATCTTGATAAGTGTGATTGTAATCCACCAGGTGTTTTAAATACACATACACAGTTAGTGTAAATACAAGGCCAGTGTGCACCTTTTCCGTGACGAAGACGATAATGTTTCAGAAGAATCTCTTGACTGGAGCTTGCGAATTTGCACTGCATCCAATCCACCCCTAAAACAAGAGAGACACATATAGAACATATTAAGTTTTGCTAAAAACATTTAAGCTGCAGACTTTGTAATTTGCAAATATATATAAAACTTCCATGATAAAGCTTTATTTCACCAATACCACATATCCCACTGAAGCCATAACAACCCCATTCATGTTACATCACTGGATATAATTGGCCTGGTTGAATCTGTCATACAAGGGGACAAGGGCATGCAAAAGGGCCAACTGAAAACTGAACAGTAAAATATTTGCCTGCTAGAAAGGATGGCACTGCAGTATTGAGTTAAAGTGATTTATAATGTTCTTACTAAACACAAAACAAACACACCTAATTGTTCTATGACATTTTCTATCATATCAAAATGCGCCATTATAATTTACAGAGGTAAACAAAAGGTGATTAGATTATGTTGATAGAGAAAAACTGCCACAAGTTTTTTTATTTACATGTATTTCACGATCATACGAAGTCTAATTCCTTTTTAGATGCTTTAGAATAAATACATATGCTTTGAATTTGTATTTAGCAGCCAAATCAAATAGATTAGATTAGATTAGATTCAACTTTATTGTCATTACACATGTACAAGTACAGAGCAACGAAATGCAGTTTAGCATCCAACCAGAAGTGCAATAGCAGTAAATACCAATATACAGATAATAATAAGTATCTTACAGATAATAAGTTAGTGATATAGGTACGGGATATACAGATTGATTGCGGTAATATGTACATGTTATACAGGTTGATTTGTGCATTAAATGTAGGTAGACTATAAGCAGGAACTATAAACATAATTTACAAAAGGCAAATGGGCATATGATAAGTTAAGTGATACAGATTGAGTGAACGTTAAATAGTGCATAATAGTACAGGATATTAAACCTTTGTTTCTTTATAATGCATGTAATACTTAACTTTTTTTTTATTTACTTGGCTTGTAGAAAGGCAATAAAGTAGTCCATTTATTTATATTTACAATCCCTCCATGGCATAGTGGAGGTTAGTTTATGGCTTTCTGCTGGTTACACCTATAGTCTATGGGCCATATATGGGCATATCTAAGAGTTACAGTCGTTGTCATTTTAATTCCTTACAGTTCATTTTATTTGTATGTCCTCGACTGTCTCAGAATAATGCAGCGCTACCGTTCTTGTTCGGAGCTCGCACTTGATCTGCGGAGGCTCGCGTTACTGCGGCGCGAGTTTAAACAAAGCTTTACCAGCTCACACCCGCACCCACGCAGTCACAACCCCGGCAATTCTGACGTTAAAGAGGTGCGTCACAGGCTGGCTTTTTTTTACTCTGACAAAGTGACGGATAACACAACAGTGTCCGCGTCAACTGCGACCGGCTCCCCAATATAATCAGACCTTGATTCGCCATTTTATTAACGACTCTGCTGCCGGCCAAACGGAATGACACCGCCTAATATTTCATGTCCCCATGTTATACACAAAACATACACACAACTCGACATACATTACCGCCTTGAAGAGGCTGTGTACAAATGGTATAGCGTTATACTGGCGTATACGCAGACTTAATCACCATATTGGACCGGTGTTTAGAGTGATAGACAGTATTCAACACCACACGGGAAAAGACTGCCCTGTATTAAACACAGACAATTCAAGTAACGTTAGCTAAACGGCAGAGCTGCCGGGTCCACGAGAGCGCTGGCATAGTAAAGCAACTGCATGTCGCCGTAATACTGACCGTGTGTGGAATGCTATGTGTAATGTAAGCTAGCTTACTATTGAATTATTCTCTCGGTTGAAATATGTCCGTGCACATTACTGAGAACACTGGTTGTCTGGTAAAAAGAAAAACACACACTTACCAAATTAGGGAAATTTCAGGTCGACAAGTAGTTCGAGAATCTCCAACTTCAGGCCCAAGTTGAATTTGCGTTCACAAGATGTCCGACCACCACGCTCAGCATCGCCTTCAGTGTTGACTCAAGTGACTCAGAAACCCCGTACATGACCGCAAGGCGCATGCGTGCAGTCGTTACGGAGTTTTCATCAAGAAAAATAAGGCTCCACTCAAAAATGCTTGTTAACCCATTTTGAAAATACGTATTTGGGCAACGATAGGGAGACGTTTGCTGGCCTGACAAGTTTTTGTTAGTTGCATATGGCAAAGCTTTGTTTTTGAGTCAGATTAATTTCAAAACGTTTATGAGGTCAACAATTGCGAGTTGTCTTTTTTACAGTGTGCATCCATCATGATAAAAACAATTAAATTACTTTCATTATCAGAAACAGACAATTTGGTATTTTAACAGTTACTCTAAATGTACAGAACTAGTGTAACTGCCAACAATAGTAATACCATAGTAAACTAATTAGAAAGACTTGATGCATGGACTAATATTATGTCTCCACAGAGGTAAACTATTTAATTGTAAAAGGGGACATTTCAAGCACATCTTTATTAGACTGTACTAAAAGGTCAAAATGAACAATAAAACAGAAGAGCATCAGTTATGCTAAGAAATATAAACATAAAATGTATAATAAAAAGACAACTTGTGTAATGAGAGGAATGTTAAAAATCTGTTCTGACCTAGATATATGCTCATATAAAAGCAAATGGTCATTGTGTTATCAATTGTTTTTATTTTTCATGAACAGTAATATCAACTGCCGCAGTAACCACTAATGCAGGGGTGTCAAACTCATTTTCACCGCGGGCCACATCAGCATCATGGTCGCCCTCAAAGGGCCGGTTGTAACTGTAACACTGTATCAATGTAACTACTACCGAACATATTGTTAAATAACTGTCTTTGTATTGTTTATTCAAGTGTAAAAATATTGTACATGCATTTATATATATACCCACATTACCAGAGGTGGGACAAAGTCATTGTTATGCAAGTCACAAGTAAGTCTCAAGTCTTTGCCCTCGAGTCCCAAGTCAAGTCGAGTCAAAGATGAGGCAAGTCCCGAGTCGAGTCACAAGTCAAAGCCAACAAGTCTCAAGTCGAGTCCAAAGTCCTACCATTTTAGTTTCGAGTCATTTCAAGTCCTCTTACCACAGAAATAAAATGTATACAAATCATGTATGTCTGTAAGATTTGTATTTATTTAAACCTCTTTTTATACAATGACATTAATCAAATACAGTAAACATTTTCACAAAAAATGCTTGTATTTCAACAGCATATTGCACTAGAACAATGCACAGCAACTTCAGTCCTGTATTGTATTGACCTCATATTGCAAAACAGTTTAACTTTCAAATAGACATGGGTCCTTTTAGCCTGAACTTTTTTTAAACATGTCATCAATAAAATCCTCACTCCTCAAAATGATCACAGGTGATGAGCAGAGAGTGAGTGAGTGAGCTGTGTGGACAGGTGATGAGCAGAGAGTGAGTGAGTGAGCTGTGTGGACAGGTGATGAGCAGAGAGTGAGTGAGTGAGCTGTGTGGACAGGTGATGAGCAGAGAGTGAGTGAGTGAGCTGTGTGGACAGGTGATGAGCAGAGAGTGAGTGAGTGAGCTGTGTGGACAGGTGATGAGCAGAGAGTGAGTGAGTGAGCTGTGTGGACAGGTGATGAGCAGAGAGTGAGTGAGTGAGCTGTGTGGACAGGTGATGAGCAGAGAGTGAGTGAGTGAACTGTGTGGACAGGTGATGAGCCGAGAGTGAGTGAGCTGTGTGGACAGGTGATGAGCAGAGAGTGAGTGTGTGAGCGCATGCGTGCTGTGGACAGGTGGAGGGAGGCCCCTATACTGCATTGCATTTGCAAAAGATCAAATTGGCCAAAAGTCTGTCAGTCATTTGTGCACGATGGGGACGCAGAATGATGCCACCATGGCTGATTCTTCATACCTGTAACAGAGAAAATACTCTTTACTCATATCAATGTTGTTGTGTTAATATTCATTGTCTATTGTACACTACGGTATACGATAATACATTTCAGTTTCAGTGTATGCAATATTAAGAACATTTTCACTGCTTCAAAAGTCATAAGAAAGCCCTTTCTCTCAAGCAACTGAAGTCATATGCTTTATAGCAGTGGTTTTCAAAGTGGGGACAGGGACCCCTGGGTGCCGCGAGGAGGTGCTAGGGGGGCCATGGCAAGTTGGCATGAAAAGTATAGCAAAACAAAATAATTGAATAAATTAAATAACTAAAGTAAACCAAAAACAAGCTAAACAATATTCCCATTAGTTAAGAACTGCACTATAATAATCTATTGCATCTCTGAACATTACTACTATAATCGTTATTATTTTATTTTATTACATGGCTTGGTTGAATTCCAATGTAGAATGCGGTCTGTTATTTCTTGATAACAGACCCTGCGCCCGTATAGCGAGGCGGTAGTTATAGCGAATACAACCCCTGATATGAAAAGGGAAGGCTAATGGTGGATCTACTGTGACTGTGTTATGGTACTTTAAAACGGACGTTGACATGATGTTGGCGAGGTTTTCCATCTGAGTGTGCTACACTCATGTACCTCATATAATCAGGGTTAAAAAATCCCTATTTTTGTAAGCATGAACCAGCAAGGGAGACGTGCGTTTACTCTCTCGTTGATACAGTAAATATGCAGCAGCTAGCTAGTAAGTTACGGTACATCCGATAAGGTGCTTAGCATTCGTTCAAAACTTACCTTTCTTTGTGCAACTTCAGGTGTCGAACAAAGTTGGACGTTGTGGCAGCTCCGTCTGTAATCTTCGACCCGCATGTTTTGCAAATTGCAACTCTTTTTTTGTCGATTAGCTCGTAATTTTTATAGCCAAACGAAACTATCTTCGGTATCATTTTGCCAACTGGCGCGTTGTTGCTTGTGCTTCATTGGTTGTCTTGCAACGTGCCTGCTTAGATACTGTCACATCAAAACAACGTGGGACTACAGTGATTGGATGTCGTGCAGGCAGCGCGCGTGCTCTCTGCATGCATACAGGTGGTGCACATTTTTTTCACAGATGCAGATAAACTGAGAGCGGCGTGGCCGTGTGAACATTTTCTTCCCCAGTTTTCATGGGAAGTAGCAAGTCTTCTCGAGTCAAAAGGCGCAAGTCCAAGTGAAGTCACGAGTCATTGATGTTAAAGTCCAAGTCGAGTTGCAAGTCTTTGTACATTTTGTCGAGTCGAGTCTGAAGTCATCAAATTCATGACTCGAGTCTGACTCGATTCCAAGTCACATGACTCGAGTCCACACCTCTGCACATTACTCTATCAAAGATCAAACTTAAAACAGAAGAAAATAACAAAGAAAAAGATCAAACAATCGTTGTTATATTACAACGATTTGTTCAAAGCTTTTTTTGTCACAGTTGAGAAGGACATAACTAGCCAATAAGAACATGCATGTGGTCTGGGGCAGTGGTTCTACTGGTCTGGCTGCACCATCACCCCTGAATGACCCGAGATCCAAAGCAAGGAACATGTTCAACTTCTCAAATGGATTTAATGAAAAGATGGTGCAGTTTGAGCCTGAAATGGTACAGAATCTCACATGCCAACACAAAAAAACTAGTTTGAAATATTCCCTTTTACACTCAATTCTCAATTAAAAACCCCAAAGTGCATCTTAAGGACACAAAGTAATACAACACACATAATCATTTTATAACTTCAGCCTTTTTTAACAGACTCAGCAGTGCTTTCATGCACAAACATAAAAAAAAGGTCGGGAATGAAGTGAACTATCACAAATAGTGCGTGTGTAAACTCATGCAAAACGGGTGACTGAAAACGGGTCCGCGATGAACCGAAAACGGGTCCGCAATGAACCGAAAACGGGTTCGCGACCGACTGAAAACGGGTCCGCAACCGATTGAAAACGGGTCCGCGACGAACCAAAAACGGGTCCGCGACCGACTGAAAACGGGTCCGCGACCGACTGAAAACGGGTCCGCGACCGACTGAAAACGGGTCCACGGTGGTGATCATACCTTCTAAGCCGTCGCGGGCCACATAAAATGATGTGGCGGGCCACATCTGGCCCGCGGGCCTTGAGTTTGACACATGTGCACTAATGTCAAGGCCATGTTGACTACATATTCACTGTGATACAGGACACAGCCGCCAGTTAGCTTATAGCCAGGCTAGTTATAGAGTATGAACCCTTTAATGCTCGTAATTATGGCAGAAACAAACAGGGGATGTGCAGACTGACTAACAGAAATGTAACGAGTCTTCTTGAACAATGTCTACTTTCTGTGCTGTCTCTAGCTCACCACAGTATAACAGACCAATTAGCTTGTGCTGGAAGAGTGGCCAAAGCCAATGTCAGGGTGATAACGAACTGCAGCTAAACAAAGTCCATGGAGCTCTATTCAGAGTAAAATACAAGTGTCAGCGCCAACAAACTGCGGCTTGAAACAGTCGTTTAACGGCGCTCTTATCAGAGTACAATACACGCATTTGCGGCAACAAACTGCACTTGAAAGTCTCTTTATTTTAAAACATGTTACAGCAGCTAACCGCAGCAAAAGATGGCCCCTCCACAGTATCAAACTCGTGCACCTGCTTAGTGAAGTCCGCTGGCTACTAATGATAGCTGATACTGCTAGCTGTTAAATTGAGACTTTCCCACCAGACAGGGGCGTCGTTAGGCCTGTTTTAGGGGGGCTGAAGCCCCCCTAAAATGTTCTTCAGCCCCCCCAAATAATTATTGGGATTTTTAATTTTTTTTTAAATTCAACTATTGTTTTACACATGTTTGTTCAGCCGTGTGTTATTTATAACTCTAACATGCGACATATGTGAGTGCGTTTCTGGTTTGTATGTTTTCTCCCCCTTCAAATTGCAATCCAATAGCCTCTCATCATACTTAACAATAAAAGCCCGGGCTTTGAGTTTAGCTCATAGTAAATGATGCACGGAGTGACATTGTAAGTACAGGTAGTTACAGAATGTGGCTATCTGTAGTTGTTAACGATTGTTACCTGCTTAAATTTCTCTCTATTTGAGAAAAGTTCATATTTGTGTTGTCAAATTTCACAATGACCCTGAAATTCTGTCTCTTCTGTTATCTTATACTGAATGAATGCAAGCAAAGATACAGAGAAAAATCACACTCTTTCTGATTGAACCAATCTATGAACTGTCTGAAACAATGGATATCCGCAGCCCCAAATGAGCAAAAAAAATTGCTCCAGTGGAGACTCCGCCGGCTCCCGAGTTTCACGCCATGGAAGATTTTCCACTGGAGCAGACTCGGGATGAGACGCTGCGGTCGGCCCTTGACCAAGTGAGCAAGATTGATTGTCAAATGGTGCGCCCCGACGCGGCGCAGACATATCCGCATTTTTCATTAATCAGAGACCGGTTGTACCGGGTGAGTCGTGACACCCAGACCGGGCAGGAAGACACCCAGTTGCTGGTGCCTAAGAGCCGTCGGGAAATCGTTTTCCAGGCGGCTCATTATAACCCGTTGGCTGGGCACATGGGAACTGATAAAACACTGCACCGGATAATGACCCGATTTTATTGGCCGGGCATCCGGGCGGATGTGCGCCGGTGGTGCGCCTCCTGCCCGGAGTGTCAATTGGTGAATCCCCCGGCCATTCCGAGGGCACCATTGCACCCTCTACCATTGATAGAGGTGCCGTTTGAACGAATCGGCATGGACATCATCGGGCCATTTCACCGGAGCGCACGCGGCTATCGCTTTGTGTTGGTTCTGGTGGACTACGCAACGCGATACCCGGAGGCGGTGCCGTTGCGCAGCATCTCGGCAAAGAGTGTAGCGCAGGCGCTGTTTCAGGTCATCTCCCGCGTCGGGGTCCCGAAAGAGATCCTGACTGACCAGGGCACCTCGTTCATGTCGCGCACACTGAGAGGGCTTTACGGGTTATTGGGGATCGAGTCGATTCGGACCAGTGTCTACCACCCCCAGACCGACGGGTTGGTGGAGCGGTTCAACAAGACCCTGAAAACCATGATCCGTAAATTCATTAGCGATGAGGAACGTAATTGGGATAAATGGCTTGACGCTCTTCTGTTTGCAGTGCGGGAGGTACCCCAGGCTTTTGAGATGCTGTTTGGCAGGACACCACGGGGGGTGCTCGACCTCATTAAAGAAAACTGGGAGGAAGGGCCGAGCACCAGCCGGAACGAGGTACAGTACATCCTGGACCTGCGCGCAAAGCTCCACGCCTCGGGTCGGCTTTCACGCGAAAATTTGCGCCAGGCCCAGGAGCGTCAGAAACGCCTGTACGACAGAGGGGCCAGGCTGAGACGATTCGCACCGGGAGACAAGGTACTTGTATTGCTCCCTTCTTCCAGCTCGAAACTCCTGGCCAAGTGGCAAGGGCCCTTCGTGGTCACATGGCAGGTCGGGGAGGTCGACTATGAGGTTGTGCGGTCGGACAGGGGCGGGAGCACACAGATATACCACCTGAACCTCCTAAAAGCGTGGAGGGAGGCGGAGTCTGTTTCGCTGGTGTCCGCAGTCCCGGAGAGGGAGGAGCTGGGGCCCGAGGCTCCAAAATCGGCCGGTCCAGCCTCGCTCCGTGTTGAAGCCCGCGTCTCCACGGCCCAGCAAGCAGACAGTGCCGAGCTACAGGCGCGTTTCGCGGACGTGTTCTCGCTCCGGCCCGGTCGCACCAGCCTCATAGTGCACGATATTGAGACACCCCCGGGGGTGACAGTGCGGACCCGCCCCTATAGGCTCCCGGAACACAAAAAGAAGGTGGTCCAGCGAGAATTGAAGGCTATGCTGGAGCTGGGGGTAATAGAAGAGTCCAACAGCGCCTGGTGTAGTCCCATCGTTCTTGTCGTCAAGAAGGATGGGTCTATACGGTTCTGTGTGGACTACCGCCGGGTGAATGAGGTATCACGGTTTGACGCGTATCCGATGCCCCGGGTCGACGAGCTCCTGGACCGACTGGGCACTGCACAATTCTTTTCCACACTGGATTTAACCAAGGGCTACTGGCAGATTCCCCTGTCGCCAGAGGCCAAGGAAAAAACGGCCTTCTCCACTCCGTACGGTTTGTTCCAGTTTAACATGCTTCCCTTCGGGTTGTTCGGGGCTCCGGCCACCTTCCAGCGTCTCATGGACCGGGTGCTGCGTCCGCACGCTGCCTATGCGACCGCCTACCTGGATGACGTCATCATCCACAGTGACACGTGGGCGGAGCATGTGCGGCGGGTGGGCGCGGTACTCGAGTCCCTGAGGGAGGCCGGACTCACCGCCAACCCGGGGAAGTGTGCAATTGGACGGAGGGAGGTACGGTATCTGGGGTACCACTTGGGCGGAGGGCAGGTGCGTCCGCAGGTAGACAAGACGGCGGCGATTGCAGCCTGCCCGCCGCCCAAGTCCAAAAAGGAGGTGAGGCAGTTCTTGGGGCTGGCGGGCTACTACCGGCGGTTTATCCCCGCCTTTGCGGCCCTGACCAGCCCCTTGACCGACCTCACCCGAAAAGGTGCTTCAGATCCGGTCCAGTGGACGGAGCGGTGCCAGTGGGCGTTTGAGGCGGTGAAACAGGCCCTCTGTGGGGAGCCGCTACTCCACACTCCTAACTTCTCTCTCCCTTTTGTTTTGCAGACTGACGCGTCGGACAGAGGACTGGGGGCCGTTTTGTCCCAGGAGGTGGAGGGGGTCGACCGGCCAGTGGTGTACATTAGCCGGAAGCTGTCCGACAGGGAGGCACGTTATAGCACCATCGAGAAGGAGTGCCTGGCCATCCGGTGGGCGGTCGACTCACTCCGCTACTACCTCCTGGGGCGCCAGTTCACCCTCTGTTCGGACCACGCCCCGCTCCAATGGCTCCACCGCATGAAGGATGCCAACGCCCGGATCACCCGGTGGTATCTGGCCCTGCAGCCTTTCCATTTCACGGTGGTCCATAGGCCGGGGTCGCAGATGGCTGTGGCTGACTTCCTGTCCCGGCCCCAAGGGGGGTAAGGGGGGGAGTTGGCTAGGCCGGTGGCACCCCGGCCTAAAGCGGGCGGTGGGGGTATGTGGGGCAGGGGCGTGGTTAGCGCGGCTGCACGGGAGGAGGAGAGAGGGGCGGCTCGGGGAACAGGTGTGGGGAATGGTGGCGAATGAGCGTGTGGGTGTGTGTGTGTGTGTGTGCGGGTCGATAAATACCCGGAAGTGATGACAGCCCGGGGCGACGGAAGTGAGCGAGCGGGTGACGACCGAGAGTGCGACATCCAAGTGGCGAGTGAGAAGTAAAAATAAAGTGCATTCAGAAAACGTACCTTACGGTGTGGCGGCTGGTTTCTCCGGAAAGAACGAACCCTTGTTACAGTCAGATCACAACAGAAGTAATTTAAGGTTCCCTTTCCTATAAACAGGTCAACACCTTGTTTTTTTATTAAACAAAATAAATGTTGTTATGTTATTGATCGTATCTACCCGACAGCATGTCATTTCTGTCTCTACATGGTCGCGCGTTTACAACTCTACTTTTCTCTCGGTAACGCGCATGGCGAAGTTCCGCCCCGATGCGATGCACACAGACACGTGCGCGCACACAGGTGCGCAGAGAGCGCTCCCATCAGCCAGCAGAGAGCGTTGAATAATATGCCGCGTGAAAAGAAAATATGTTGCGTGGAAAGAAAACAGATATATCTGTGTTTAAAAAACGCAGACCCCCCCCCCCCCCGAAGCTGTAAACCTAGGGGAAACACTATAGACTAGTGCAAAAATGAATTCTCCCCTACAAAAAATAACTGTCATTAGATTGTGCAAAAGGAGCCACATTTGTGTGGTTTGTGATTGATTGTGATGGGCCAAAATGCCTCTAGTGAGGATTGAGATGCCACTATTTCATCATATACACTGTCAGTTTTTGTAAAGGAGAATTAGGCATCTTGTGCATTTTGAGGAGGGGTAAACGTTGGTATGATTCCCTTTGCTAGTTAGTCAATATCTGCTGGAGGAGAGTCCAATAGTGAGTGTTGGTTTCTTACCTTGGCAAGTTAGTTAATATCTGCTGCTGCAAATTCAATTAATCAATGAATAACATAACTTGTTCTCTACACTACACTCACAAACTCTCACACACAGACACACACACACTCCCTCTCTCACTCCCTTTGTTAAGACACTTTGCGTTGCAAAAATGTGAGCATGCTCCTGGCTCAGGCTAGGGCTGGGCGGTATACCGTTTCTACCGGATGCTATGTTTCCTGCTCCAGAAAACAGCCGCTCAGATGGTGTTGAGGTGGCAGGCATACATAGGTAGGACTTGGTGAGCCTGGCCAACATGGGATATCTGTCATTGTTAGCCTTCCACCACAGTAATGGGTTTTCTTCCTTGTCAAGGCTCATTTCTCCAAAGTATGTGAGGACTTCGTTCCTCACTTGGGTGTGGACATTCTCAGCTTTGCCTGCCCCATCCTCTTCTTCATCAGAACCAAGGAGTGAGTCAAGTAGAGTGGCTAGAGGTTTTGATTCAGTAGCTGTAATATCGGTGGAGGTAACACTGCAACTGCTATGCTGCTGCACATCCATCTTCCTTCTCTCTTCAAGTGCATATGTCTTGAACAAGGCTGTGCTGAGGTGTAGCCATTTGTTGTTGTTTTTCTCTGAGCTTACTGCTGGCTAGCTCGCTTTTCTTAAAATGCTCTACCAGACATCTTGCAGCCCCGACAGCTTTTTCAATGCTTGGATGCTTCAAAGCAGCAAGTTGCAAAGTATGGCCAGTGCAACGGACCGAGGACCACCCATGCGTTTCCTCCAGGATATTTGCCGCAGCCACAATATTAGCACCATTGTCATGGACTATGGCAATGATTTTGCTAGTGATTATTTCAAATCTGGCCCATTACCTGTTCCAACCACTCTGCAATGTTAGACCCAGTGGCATGCTGTTGAGGCAGATTGACTGCATGTCCCAGTCATCTGTGATGTAGTGGCATGTAACGCCAAGGTAGGCTTCAGTTGCTACACTTGTCCGTACATCAGTGGTGAGAGCGAGTTTGCTGTTGTTGGTGTTTATTGCATTCTTCACTTCCTTGAATGTCTTCATATTTTCTCTCCATGATCTATGTGAAGTGGGTCCTGGAGGGCAGAGTGTAACCAAGGTTCAAGGTGTGGATCATTTTAGTGAAGCCGCCATCTTTAACCATCGACAGTGGCCTTGTGTCAGTGACGAGCATGTTGAGGATGCTATCCATCAAGACAGTGGCTTGCTGTGGTGTGCATGACCCATTTCTCATCAAGAAGCCTCTCATGGTTTGCGTTTTTTTTTTGGCATTAAAAACATAGTATGTGTAATAGTACAATTTACATCAACTCAATATATACTTCCATACTTGTTTTAGTTACTTGTGTAAAGATAAGTAACCCAAAAGAGCAGATACAGACAAGACACACAGACACTAGTAGGGCTGCAACTAACGATTATTTTAATAATTGATTAATCTGTTGATTCTTTTTTTGATTAATCGATGAATCGGATAAAAAAAACAAAAAAACATTACTTTCCAACCCTTTATTCAAAAACAGAACTGACGGTGCAAAAATCTTCAGAAAGTGCACAAACAGGTTGCTCCTTGAACATCCCTGAGCTGTTCCAGCTCCGTGGTTGTCAGACCCGGTCCGTGCTCAGAGAGCCACTTTGCGAGCATCGGAAAGGAAATGGCGAAAATCCAAACACGCAGATGACCTGCACGCCTATCACTCCTTCTCTGCCTCTATCTCTGCAGCCAAAAGCCTGTTCTACCAATCCAGAATTGAATCTTCTTTCTCTAACCCCCAAAAACTCTTCTCCATTTTTTCCAACCTCCTTGACCCCCCCTCTCCTCCTCCTCCCTCCACCCTTCTACCGAACCACTTTGTCGACTACTTTACAAAAAAGATAGATGACATTCGCTCCTCATTTACTGATCCCCCTCCCATAACTACAGCTCCACTAACCCTATCCGCCTCCCCTTCGCTTTCCACTTTCACCCCCCTGTCTCCCGATCAAGTTCTTACCTTGGTAACCTCTGCCCGCCCAACCACCTGCCCCCTTGACCCCATCCCATCTCACATCCTCCAGTCTATTGCTCCTGACCTTCTTCCCTTTCTCACCCATCTTATTAACACCTCCCTCTCAACTGGTTGTTTCCCTAACTCTCTGAAGGAGGCAAGAGTTAACCCTCTCCTGAAGAAACCCACTCTCGACCCGTCAGAACTCAACAATTACAGACCTGTCTCTCTCCTTCCCTTTCTTTCCAAAACCCTGGAGCGAGCTATCTTCAATCAAGTCTCCTCCTTCCTCCATCAGAACAACCTTCTGGACCCTCACCAGTCTGGATTCAAGGCAGGCCACTCAACAGAGACTGCCCTCCTTGCTGTCTCTGAGCAGCTTCACACTGCGAGAGAAGCCTCTCTCTCCTCTGTCCTTATCCTTCTGGACCTTTCTGCTGCCTTTGACACAGTGAACCACCAGATCCTTATCTCCTCCCTCCAGGACCTGGGTATCTCAGGCACTGCGCTCTCCCTCCTCTCATCCTACCTCAGCGATCGGACCTACCGGGTAACCTGGAGAGGATCTGTGTCTGACCCTTGTCCTCTCACTACTGGGGTCCCTCAAGGCTCGGTCCTCGGTCCTCTCCTCTTCTCCCTGTACACCAACTCTCTTGGCTCCGTCATTCGCTCGCATGGCTTTTCCTATCATAGCTATGCTGACGACACCCAACTCATCCTCTCGTTTCCCAAATCGGAAACACAGGTAGCAGCACGAATCTCGGCCTGTCTGACTGACATCTCACAATGGATGTCCGCACATCACTTGAAGATTAACCCCGACAAGACGGAATTACTTCTCCTTCCAGGGAAAGTTTCCCCCACTCACGACCTGACGATTACTTTCAACAACTCAGTCTTGGCCCCGACCCCGACTGCCAGGAACCTCGGTGTGACTCTGGACAGTCAACTCTCCCTGACTGCCAACATTACCGCAACAACTCGTTCCTGCAGATTCATGCTGCACAACATCAGGAGAATACGTCCACTTCTCACCCAGAAGGCAGCACAGGTTCTCGTCCAGGCTCTGGTCATCTCGCGTCTAGACTATTGTAACTCCCTCCTGGCGGGTCTACCTGCTGGTGCCATCCGACCTTTGCAGCTCATCCAGAATGCTGCAGCTCGACTGGTCTTCAACCTCCCGAAATTCTCACACACCACTCCGCTCCTCCGCGACCTACACTGGTTACCGGTGGCCGCCCGCATCCGCTTCAAAACACTGGTACTGGCGTACCGTGCTACGAACAGATCTGGTCCAGTCTACATCCAGGACATGGTAAAACCTTACACCCCATCTCGTGCACTCCGCTCGGCTTCTGCCAATCGCCTTGTAGCTCCGTCGCTGCGAGCTAAACACTCAACAAAGTCTCGACTGTTCTCTGTCCTGGCTCCTCGATGGTGGAATGAGCTCCCCATTGACATCAGGACATCAGAAAGTCTCTACATCTTCCGTCGCAAACTAAAAACATATCTTTTCCGACTATACCTTGAATAAAGGATGTAGCACTATAGTAGCACTGAAATGGCTCTTACTGATAGCACTTTGTAGTCGAACCTTTGACGAAATTGTACCTTCTTGATTCTTGTTGTTCTGATTCTTGTTTGTAACCGTAGAATGCACTTATTGTAAGTCGCTTTGGATAAAAGCGTCAGCTAAATGACATGTAATGTAATGTAAAAGCTGTTAAAGTAATAATTACAAATCAAATAAATGGACTAACACAAACATACACATGTATGCTTTACATCTGGCAAATATATAGGCCTTTATTAAATAAAGTGCACAAATAAATGTATATTTTGTTTAAAGGGACCTGAGTTATCAGAACAATAAATAACGTACAAATCAGAAAACTTAACACGATTTGTTTGAATGTCAGAACTTGTTCTCTACACTACACTCACAAACTCTCACAGACACACACACTCAGACACACACACGCGCACTCACTCCCTTTGTTCAGACACATTGTTCTCACGAGCTAACTTGTCAAGCTGATAACGAGTAAACAGCAGAAGAGCTGCTGGAGGGACGTTACGTCTTCACTTCAAAACAGAACAAAAGCTGCCGACTAGCCGCAGCACCGGAGCCTCAACAGGAAGTGCCTCTACTAGCTGCCGCTGCCCGGTTTGAGCTGCTACTGTGCTGTTGAACGGCCTTACCTCCACTATGTGTTTCAGAACAATATTACGGTCTCTTCTCTACCTCCGCGCTCAACTAAACTTTTTTTTTCATACTCAAACATCTCCGCAACTTATTGAGTGGCGTAAAAATCGCGCGACACAACCAATCGATAATGAAATTCGTTGCCAACGCTTTTAATCAAATTTTATCGATTCATTGTTGCAGCCCTACACTTGAAGCATATTCATTAAATTATTACCATTAAGTGCAAGTTAAGTTAATTTATACACCACATTTAAACGCAGCTTAAGATGACCGAGTGCTATAAATAACTTTAAAATTAAATTAAAGTACAACACACACAAATATATTTGTCAATAATAACCGATATGGGACAAAGCAGAGCATATATACATGACAACAGATTGCAAAAAGAATGGGCCAAAAAAGGGGAGTGAATAAAAATGTGTCTTTAGTCTTGCAAACTATACCACCCCTGCTTTACCACTGCTAACGCTAACTTGTCATGCTTGTCAAGCTAGCCAACGAGTAAACAGCAAAAGAGCTGCTGGAGGGACGTTACGTTCCTCACTTAAAAACGGAACAAAAGTAGGATTCTGTAGTGACTTACCCTGCTGTTGAACTCCCTTCCTCCTCATCAAGGACTCCAACATGTTTTCGTTTTAGGTGCTGAATCATCACCGTAGTGTTCCTGTGCCATGTCGCTATTGCATATCTTGCAATTAACACACTTTTTAAATGTATTTAGTATGAAATGCTCCCACACCTTGGATGATTTGGGTCGTAGTGATTTCGCTGCCACCGCCATGTTTCAAAACAACGTTACAGGCCTCTCTGATGGTCTTTCCTCTACCTCCGCTCAACTCTTCTCCGTGCTCAACTCATCTTTTTTATTTATACTCAAACATCTCCGCGACTTAATGAGTGGCGTAATAATCGCGCGACACAACAAATTGATAATGAAGTTCGTTGCCTTTATTAATCGAATTATATTGATTCGTTGTTGCAGCCCTAGACAAAAGTTATGCCAACTTAAATTACATTACTGTGAGACTAACAAAAAACATTGTTACCATGTATTTTCTACCTTTAACAAACAGATGTTTGTAGAATACATTTACCATTTTTGTTTCAGTGAGACAACTTTTGTTACAAATCAAATTGTATGTTGCTGTAATTGTATTCAGAGTTCTGCCAACTTAGATTTTCTTCACAGAATTATGATATTCCGGTGAGGCAAACAATACAATTGTTTCAATGTCATTGTTTCTACCTTCAACAAACAGATATACAAGTTAAATAAACATAATTGTCTGCTTCAGTGAGATAATTTCTCTTTTATAACTCAAAGCAAATGTATGTTGCTGGATTTGTATTAAAGGAATTCTCAATAAATATAATAAAAGGTCACAGCTCAAAGTTGGCTAAAATCCTTGTTTATTTATTAGTCTTGGTAAATCGGTTTTAAACGAGTTAAAAGTACAATAAGGTCTGCCTGGTGTTACGTACACAGAAATCAAACAGATGTGTCACATTACAATACTACCTCGCCTTAACCACCTCAACATTGTCAAGTGGCTGTACAAGTGCAAGTTTTCCATGAGAACAATGAACTAGCCCAGTTAAGTTATATATGTACCCTGAAATTCTACAAATATGTCAGCACCTCTTGTGAAATGCCAACTGACCCTTCCACAAATCTTGTGAAAGTATTATACTGCAAGAAAACTAAACTTGCCGTGGCAGTAATACACTGCTCCACTAGCATCTAAAAAATGCTAAGACATAAATTAAGCCAATTGTGAATTGTTCATCAATATAATGAGACATTTTATGAACTGGAATTCACAATTTCTATTTCTATTTAACAGGTGTAAAAGACCCAGATGCAGTATCACAGAATGTGTGAATCGTTTCGACAAGCTTTATTCCAGACAGATCTCACAATACACAAACGGTCCAAGCCAACAAGAACCAAAGTTCTCGTGGTCGGTGACAGAAGGCTATGGCGGTGTTCCGGGGCAGAGACGAGGCGAGGAAGTCTAATCAGGCAGGGTCAGTGCAGTAGGGTGGGCAGGTGAGAGTGATAGCTCAACAATAAAGCCCCTGTCCTCCATGAACTCATCCTCGACAACACTCTGGACTTCCTCCTGCTCACTGAAACCTGGCAACAACCCAATGACTTCTTCTCCCTCAACCAAGCATCCCCCCCTGGCTACAACTACATCTGCAAACCCCGCCCCTCCCGCCGTGGAGGGGGCCTCGCCGTTATTTTCAACCAGAACTTCCAGATCGCAGAACTTACCCTCCCCTCAGTATCATCGTTTGAATTTCTCGCCTTCAAAGCTCTTTCCTCCTTGACAGTCATCCTCATCTACCGGCCACCTAAACCAAATCCCTCCTTCCTCTCTGATTTTACTGAACTCCTCACACTGGCCTCATCTCTCTCTCCACGTCTGCTGCTACTCGGTGACTTAAACATCCACATGGACTCCCCCACCTGCAAGCTCTCATCAGAGTTCACCATTTTACTGGACAACTTCACTCTCATCCAACATGTCACATTCCCCACCCACGAAAAAGGACACATCCTTGATCTGGTCTGCTCCACAAACCAGCCAGTGCTCGACCTCCATCCATGCCTCTTCCCCCTGTCTGATCATAAACTGGTACGGTTCACCATCCCTTCTCCAACCCCACGCCCTCGCCTCATCAGAGAAATCACCTTCCGCAACCTCAAATCAATTGATCCTCACCATCTCTCTGACCTGCTCTCCACCACTCTCCAGCTGGACTCAACCACCACCTCCCCTGATGATCTCACAAACCACCTCAACTCCATCTTGTGTACCTCCCTCGACACTCTGGCCCCCCTCAAAACAAAAAACGTCACCTTTAACACCTCTTCACCCTGGTACACACCCACACTCCGGAAACTGAAACAAACTGGCCGCCAACTTGAACGTCTGACAAAAAAATCATCACTCACAGTCCATCATGAAGCCTACAAACTCCACCTCAATACCTACAAAGATGCCCTCACTGCTGCCAAATCTGACTACCGCTCCACCATCCTCACCGACCCCTGCCAAAATCCTAGAACCCTCTTCTCCACAGTGAACAACCTCCTCAATCCTCGGACCAACACCCTCCCTACCTCTACTCCGGATCTCTGCAACTCATTTCTCTACTTCTTCACTGACAAAATCAACATAATTTACAAATCTCTATCCCCTGCATCTGACCTCCCACTATTTACTCCATCGCCCACCACGGCCCCCCCTATCCCCATCTCTCCTGACCTCCTGACCCCTCCTCCACACTGCCTCCTCTCCGAGTTTGACCTGGTCACTGTTCCTGAAATCTCTAAACTCATCAGCTCTTCCAAACCCACTACCTGCTCCCTGGACCCCCTCCCTACTCCCCTCCTGAAGTCCTGCCTCCCCGTACTATGCCCCTACCTTACAAACCTCTTCAACTCCTCACTGTCCCTTGGAACTGTCCCCTCTGCCTTCAAAACCGCTGCTGTCACCCCAATCCTCAAAAAACCTGGTCTGGATCCCTCCTCCCTCAACAACTACCGCCCAATATCCAACCTCCCTTTTCTGTCTAAAACCCTGGAACGTATAGTCGCCTCACAGCTACAATCCCATCTTCATACCAATAACCTATTTGAACCCCTCCAATCTGGTTTTCGCCCACTCCATAGCACAGAAACCGCTCTTCTGAAAGTCCTCAACGACCTCCTCACCTCTGCTGACACCGGTTCCCTCAACATCCTCATCCTCCTTGACCTGAGTGCAGCCTTCGATACCGTGAGCCATAACATTCTGCTCACCAGACTCAAAGACCTTGGTATCGAAGGTACTGCACTCAGCTGGCTCCACTCCTACCTCTCCAACAGATCACACTTCATCTCTCTTCATAATCACACCTCTGCCACAGCCACAGTCACTCAAGGCGTTCCCCAAGGCTCCGTACTCGGCCCCCTCCTCTTCATCATCTACATCCTCCCCCTTGGTCAGATACTCCGCCACTTCAACCTGGACTTCCACTGTTACGCCGATGACACCCAGATCTACCTTAGCACCAAATCCCCCCTCGACCCTCCCCTCTCCCACATCAACTCCTGCCTGTCAGCTATTAAAATCTGGATGCAACACAACTTCCTCAAACTCAACAGTGATAAAACAGAATTCCTTCTCATTGGCTCCAAATCCACACTCAGCAAAACCAATAACCCCACTCTCACCATTGACGGCACCATTGTCTCCCCATCTCCCCAGGCCCGAAACCTTGGCGTGATCTTTGATTCCACCCTCTCCCTTGAGCCCCACATCCGCCATGTCATCAAAACCTCCTTCTTCCACCTCCGCAACATCGCTAAAATCAGACCCTCTCTCACACCCAGGCACGTGCACAGATAGACCCCTAGTGGTGCTCAAGCACCTGCCCTTTTGCCCTGAATGAGAAAAGTGCCCCTTCTACTGGAGCCCAATTTTTTCTTCATTCATCAGTATTTAAGAATACAAATTACTCTCTCTGTCATCAATTCCCCCCAAATGTGTTTTGATATCTGACGGGGCATTTATAGGAGTTCTTGTGAGAATTTCGCCCCGACATGTCTGCATTTCTACTAGGGCTGAACAATTAATCGAATTTTAATCGCGATTACGATCTTGGCTGCCACGATTAAATGAGCATGATCGTCAGCGGAATTGACGTTTAAAATGCTCTGCTACATATCAAATCAAGCGCTCCCTCAACTAACAGTCAGCCAACCACCAGGCGGGGAACGAGATGGGAGGAGTCATGCGCGCGCACCCTGCAGCGGCAGCCTCATAACAAGTTCTGTCTGCTGTCGTGTGAAAGGGGAATTTAATAAAAGAGATGGCTATAGGTTAAATAATTTTCTCTCTGTATATTCTATTGAGATGACTGGGATAATAACAGCTTTAAGGTGGATTGAAGAGGTTAAGCCAATGAGAGCTGTGATCTGTACAGACTCCATGGCAGCTATTCATAGTCTAGATACAGGTCATTCAGAAAGAGAAGATTTGATTACAGAAATTAAACAGTTACTTTTGCAATTTAGGAATCTTGGAATCAGTATTCAGTTTTGTTGGGTTCCAGCTCATATCGGTATTAAAGGAAACGAAGAGGCCGATAAAATTGCGAAAAAGATGCTGAAAAACAAATGTATAGGAATTAATGTTCCACTGGGGAAGGGTGAAGCTAAATCTCTGATTAAGTCTGAAAATATGCAAAGATGGCAAAATGAATGGGAGGCTGAGGTTAATGCTGGACACTATCATAAAGTACAGAAGATTGTGACCGGGAAAAGGGTTACTTTATTGAGTTTATTTAGACGGGAAGAAGTGGTATATACCAGACTGAGATTAGGTCACACAGGATTGAATGATACCTTACAAATAATAGGTTCTAGCAATGGCTTATGCATAGACTGCCAAGACAAAGAAGATGTAGAGCATGTGCTTTTTGTGTGTAAGAAGTATAATGATAATAGAATACAATGGCAGGAAATGGAAGGAGAGAATGCAATACGTGGTATTCTAGAAGAACAGGGTATGGTAAGGGAAAGACTGGAAGCTTTATTTATTTTTCTTCATAGTACTGGTTTAGGAAAAAGAATATAAAATATTTATCTTATTTTTTTTTTATTTTTTTTTTGTTTTGTTTGTTTTTATTTTTATTTTTTTTGTTGTTGTTTTGTTTTGAATTAACTCAAGCCTAGACTCTATGACAGTTTCATGAAGTTCATGGTATACAATCCTGTACAGTTGGTGGCGGTATAATACAAAAGTAGTAATCCGCCATAAGCACTAGAAAAGAAGAAGAAGAAGAAGAAGTCGTGTGAAAGGTAAATCACATGTCAGGAGCAGAGGGCGAGGAGCTAGTCCATCCAGCAGGTGGTGGATACACTAACAAATGGAAATTACGGAGCTTTTATTGAATAGTTCTGAGTTGTTGAAGCGTGCTATCTTATTGTGAAGAACAGATCTATGGTCCTGGATAACATTTTGGTGACCCCGGAAAGAGTTAATAGCTCTGAATCACCAGCATGGCATAGTGTTTACTACGAGAATGCCGCTCACGGCTAATGTACCGCCGTTAGCGTCCTTTTACCGGCTCGAGTGAAGGCAAAGCTAACTCTAATAATGTAAACGATATTAGCTTGAAAGGTAAGAAGTTAAAGTTTAGCTTAACACCATTACATCCGCTGAAAGCGGACGGCTAACTGAAGCGCCAACGTCTTTTTCTGCGTGTCCCCGAGTCAGAATGGGGGCTTCGTCACGTGACACGACGCGTCGCTAGTTGTGCTATTTTTGAATTGACAAAGATAAATAGATTAATACGTTCCATAATGATTGGGCGACACGGTGGCCTAGTGGGTAGCACGAAAGCCTGGAATGCATGAGGTCCCGGGTTCGACACCGGCTTCGACGGGAGTCAGGATCAGCCCCCTGCCCCTCTGTGAAGGAGTTCATTGTCTCCTCCGTGTAGAAGTGGGTTTACTCTAAGTGAGGTTTCCCCCCACAATCCAAAACAATGATACAGGGCAAAATCAATCCAATTGTACTATATACTGCTATGGCGTAAAACATAGCATGTATATACCCCGTTAAAAACCTTTTACATTAAAAAAAAAAAAAAAAAAATCTTCCCCAAGATGGGGTTCCCATTTCAGCCAGCAATTTATTATTTTTTAAATCACTTTAAAATAAAGAAGCCTTTTTTGTATTACTTTTTCCGCCTTCTAATCTCTATTTTTTTTAAAAATGTGTGTGTACTGTGTTGTCAGCTTTATAGAGATTACGTAAGTCACTCTTGATTAATAATCAAGAGTGACTTACATAATATTCATTTATTTATTCAATTTGATAATTTGAGTTAGCTTGTTAACAAAAATAAATATACAAGTTGAAAATATCCTACTGTGTTTTTTATTTATTTATTATTTTTAATTTCATAAATAATTTTGGCGATGGGTGCCCTTTTTTTTTGGTTTGAGCACCTGCCCCCCAAAATGTCTGTGCACGTGCCTGCTCACACCCCCCGCGGCTGAAAGACTCATTCACGCCTTCATCTCTTCCCGACTGGACTACTGTAACTCACTTCTCCTCGGCATCAGCTCTACCAATATCAACCGCCTCCAACTGGTCCAGAACGCAGCTGCCCGACTCATCACCCGCTCCAAATCTTGGCACCACATCACTCCAGTCCTAAAACAACTTCACTGGCTTCCTATCCCCCACCGGATCACCTACAAAATCCTGGTCCTCACCTACAAAGCCATCCACCATTACATTACATTTCATTTAGCTGACGCTTTTATCCAAAGCGACTTACAATAAGTGCATTCTACCGTTTACAACAAGAATCAGAACAAGAATCACGGAGGTACAATTTCGACAAAAAGTTCAACTACAAAGTGCTATCAGTAAGAGCCATTTCAGTGCTACTAAAGTGCTACTTCCTTTATTCAAGGTATAGTCGGAAAAGATGTTTTTAGTTTGCGACGGAAGATGTAGAGACTTTCTGCTGTTCTGATGTCAATGGGGAGCTCATTCCACCATCGAGGAGCCAGGACAGAGAACAGTCGAGACTTTGTTGAGTGTTTAGCTCGCAGTGACGGAGCTACAAGCCGATTGGCAGAAGCCGAGCGGAGCGCACGAGTTGGGGTGTAAGGTTTTACCATGTCCTGGATGTAGACTGGACCAGATCTGTTCGTTGCACGGTACGCCAGTACCAATGTTTTGAAGCGGATGCGGGCGGCCACCGGTAACCAGTGAAGGTCGCGGAGGAGCGGAGTAGTGTGGGTGAATTTCGGGAGGTTAAAGACCAGTCGAGCTGCTGCATTCTGGATGAGCTGCAACGGTCGGATGGCACCAGCAGGTAGACCCGCCAGGAGGGAGTTGCAGTAGTCTAGGCGCGAGATGACCAGAGCCTGGACGAGAACCTGTGCCGCCTTCTGGGTGAGAAGTGGACGTATTCTCCTGATGTTGTGCAGCATGAATCTACAGGAACAAGTTGTTGCGGTAATGTTGGCAGTCAGGGAGAGTTGACTGTCAAGGGTCACACCGAGGTTCCTGGCAGTCGGGGTCGGGGCCAAGACTGAGTTGTTGAAAGTAATCGTCAGGTTGTGAGTGGGGGAGACTTTTCCTGGAAGGAAAAGTAATTCCGTCTTGTCAGGGTTAATTTTCAGGTGGTGTGCGGACATCCATTGTGAAATGTCAGTCAGACAAGCAGAGATTCGTGCTGCTATCTGTGTTTCCGATTGTGGAAACGAGAGGATCAGTTGGATCACCATCTGGCCCCCTCATACCTCACTGACTTCCTGTCCCCCTACCAACCCTCACGGTCCCTCAGATCCACCTCAGCCGGTCTCCTCTGTATCCACAAATCCAAACTCCGCAGTTTTGGGGACAGAGCCTTCTCCAGGGCAGCTCCCAGGCTCTGGAACTCCCTCCCCCAAGAGATCCGCACCTCTGAGTCCCTCACCGTCTTCCAGTCCCGCCTCAAGACCCATCTCTTCACCTCTGCCTATCAGTAGCCCCCTATTGACTGTATCATGTTCTGCTTTGTCCTGTTTTCTTTTGCTTTGTTTTGTCTTGTATCGTCCAGTTTTGCTTTACCTTCTAATCTTGCTCCCTGTAAAGCGACTTTGAGTCCATGAAAAGCGCTATATAAATTCAATTTATTATTATTATTATTATTATAGCTGAACTGTGACAACAGGGAAAGAGGACTTGCCAACTTAAAATGTTTACATCTGCAGGCATGAACATTCACTTAACTTATTCCTGAGTACTAACAATTAACTTGAATAGTTAAAACACTGGATATGTCCCTAACAGGCAACTGACATTTCCACAAATTCTGTGAATCTCTATTCCAGAGGCAAAGCTGACTTGCAACCTTAAACATGAGAATTAGCACACGCACTAAAACAGGAAAAAACAAAGCTGTAGGTCCTGTCTGGCTTCCCCATTAATATTTAGAGCAAAACCTTTGTTTTTAGATAGCATATCTGCTTGCAAGCATTGAGAACCACTAATCTAACAGCCAAACACATAAAGAGACACTAATCTGTACATATAATTACCAATCATGAAACACTAAGGTTTACAGGTACTCTTAAACTTCTTTACTAGTATTCAGGCAGGGTCAAAACCGGGAGATCAGTCAAAAAATCCAAAAAGGGGCGGGCGGAAATCCAAGGTTGAATAGACAGGCAAACAGGGTTGGAACAGGCAGATCAGGAAATAGTGAGCGACTAATGGCTGCAGGTGAGACGGGGGTGAGGACTAGGTGAAGGGATGAGAGACAATCTGGTGTGAATCGCAGGATCTGGAATGACAGGAGAGTTAATTAAACAGGCAGGCAGGATGAAAACAACTAATAAGAAGGAGAATTTGTGACAAACACCCTTGTTATATCGTAAGATGTGAACAACATTCCACTGTAGTAATGCATAACTATGTTTGACATACTCTATATACACTGTATGTAGTTGTGTTCCTTATTATGTGTACTTTGGTTCCTCGACTCAGTCAGGCAGTGGAGGAATCATAGACTGCCTTTTCTCTCTAGTGTCCCTGTTCCAAAGGGGCTTAGCTGTAATGAGATACGCCATTTCACATTCCCACTGTCCCAAATAACAAGGAGGACAGAGGGGCCAGTGCCCAGACAGTGACCCCTGCTTCCCCATATCCTGACTCCAATGCTCCCTTATATCCTCCTTATTACCACCAATGTCTAGTGCCTAGGAAAGCAGCAGTCATTTTAAAGTTCACCACTACATCATAACTCTCGGCCTTCAAAGGAGTCCAGTTCTCCACTCGGGTCGCCTGTCCTCCTCAGGCAAAACAGTGGGATGAAGTAATTTCACAGCCAGTGACACAACATGTGTCACAGCACGCGGGCCACAGCCCTGGTGTCATTTTCCCTTTTGGCTTCAGGAGAGGGTTGCTGCTTTGCTGTCATTTTGGCTTTCATTATTTGTTTTTTTTTTGTTCTTGAATGACATGGCTAGCTCTGATACATGACTTGCCATAGAACTTCATTCAGCTGTAAAAACAGGGAGCTTGCAGATTATGTTGGCCTGTACAAAACATTTTTTTTTGTGTGCTGTGCCTCTATTTGGGGTTTGTTGTGGAACTGCACAGCATACAATTATGTTATGCTATCACTTAAGATAGCATTGTTTCTAGTATGGATTAAAACGTTAGTACTTTTCTTCTATGATCTGTAAATTTACAATCTGGGTCTTATTTCATAGTTTGGGCTAAGAGACATATATTCAAACGCGTTTAAAGAAATTGGGTGGCATCACAAACAGTGAGGAGTATCAAAGCCTTGTTTAGACAGCCAGCCCAAATCAACTGATTTTAGGAAGTCTGGAAAGCAAAATAACACTGTGATTTTTACAAATCTGATCCAAACCGCAATTAGAGGTGGTTTGAAATGCAATTCCAATCCGATGTCTCCAGATGTGTCTCAGTCACTACTCTCTGGCTCCTTAAATACAATTTCAACATGTTTTCTGGTTCACTTGCAGAGCAACACACATTGTCAATGTCAAAGCCCAGAGTGATGGAAGTGCTTAACAGAATCCACACTACTAGCAAAGCACTGTGGAGAACAACATTAAGGACAACAGTACATGGACAGATGACAAAATAAATTGGTCTGAAGTCAACAACTACAGACCTATCTCTCTCCTTCCCTTTCTTTCCAAAACTCTTGAGCGAGCTATCTTTAACCAAGTATCCTCTTTTCTCCACTGTTAAGTTAAAAAAAAAAAACTTTGGCCGATTTGTGCGGAGAGAAGTCCAGAATTCAATGAGTAATAAAAAGTATATAATAAAAAGATGATGAGCAGTATAGAGTGCTCGGTCGAGGGTGTCCCGCTTCACAGTCTTGCTGTAAATAATTGCTGTCTATGCGTCCATGAGTAAGAACATTTCACCCTAAACAAATGTCTGCTTGTTGGGTGTTACGTCCCCTTTTGCGTCTAGGGGATAAGGGAGGGGACGACCACGTGACAGCCAAATAATAAGTGAAAGAAAGTCAAAAGTAGTTGTAACGTTTATCAAATAAGATTTATTCAAAACAGATGAGGCAAACAAAAACACAAAAGGTTCTCTACGAAGTGGGAGAGATTGGGACAGTGGTGGTCGTGCCAAACAAACAGAACCAAGGATAACAAAACTAGGCCTGACTGACTACCTCTGGAAAGTAAACAAACAAAATGGCTTCTCTAGCTTCTCTAAAACAGGATTGACCAAAACGAACACAGGTAGCACCGACCAATAACCTAGTGTACTAGACACAAAGTACCTACGTGCTTGCAGCAATGTACAGGGTACCCCAAACTTACCTACTGTCCTCAACCTCTCACCACAAACCTTTCTGAGCACCAGCCTCCACAGGTGCATAGCCAGACAGAAGGAAACACCCCCGAACTCTTCTGGCTTCCTCTTTTTAACATGGCCGCCGCTCTGCTGATTGGCCTTCGCAGGTGGTTACCAATCAATAGATTGGGATCTGTGGGGAAAAATAAGAGGGGAAGGGATACACAACTCTGACACGTAACATTGGGTAAATACTCTCAGTTGCTGAGCTTAGGGCCTCTTCATTGGTTAGTTCCCTAGCATGCAAAATAGCTAACGGCAACACAGCATGGTAATGGCTAGACTCTCTACAGGGGCGGAGTCCTAACCTTCCCTACTTCCGGTGTTTCGTAGCATTCCCTCTGCCCTCTGTGAAGCAACAAAATAGTTCTCACCTGAGCAAAAACTAGTTTACAGTCCCCCACCACGTGCAGCGTTCCTTTGCCTATGCCCTCCATCTTTAATTTATTCCATTCACACTTAAACCACTTCAAGGTAATAATAACAAACAGTGACTTCCTTCTTCTATGTTTTCTCAATACACATTCTTCATAATATCCCTTAGTAATTATTATATCCGTATGTATTGCAATTGAATGTGCAAGTTAAATGTGCAAGTTAAAATAAACTATTACAACTATACACCACCAGAACAACCTTCTGGACCCTCACCAGTCTGGATTCAAGGCAGGCCACTCAACAGAGACTGCCCTCCTTGCTGTCTCAGAGCAGCTTCACACTGCGAGAGAAGCCTCTCTCTCCTCTGTCCTTATCCTTCTGGACCTTTCTGCTGCCTTTGACACAGTGAACCACCAGATCCTCATCTCCTCCCTCCAGGACCTGGGTATCTCAGGCACTGCGCTCTCCCTCCTCTCATCCTACCTCAGTGATTGCACCTACCGGGTAACCTGGAGAAGATCTGTGTCTGAGTCTTGTCCTCTCACTACTGGGGTCCCTCAAGGCTCCGTCCTGGGTCCTCTCCTCTTCTCTCTGTACACCAACTCTCTCTGCTCTGTCATTCGCTCGCATGGCTTTTCCTACCATAGCTATGCTGATGACACCCAACTGATCCTCTCGTTTCCCCATTCGGAAACACAGGTAGCAGCACGAATCTCTGCCTGTCTGACTGACATCTCTCAGTGGATGTCTGCACACCACCTGGAAAATAACCCTGACAAGATTAAACTACTTTTTCTTCCAGGAAAAGTCTCTCCCACCCACAACCTGACTATTACCTCCCCATTGACATCATGACAGCAGAAAGTCTCTACATCTTCCGCCGCAAACTAAAAAAACTTTTCGACTATACCTTGGATAAAGAAAGTAGCACCTTAGCAACACTTTAGTATCACTTAAATGACACTTACTGATAGCACTTTGTAGTTTAACTTTCTTAAAGGCACTGATCCAGATTGTATCGAGATATGATTTAACCCGATTCAATTTACACCTGGTATATATATCTTATTCTGCAAAAATATGCCACAATTAACCACCCACACCACCTGCCAACTTAATGCATAACAGTAGCATTATTGTCAGTAGAACTGAGGCAAGGACTTAGTGCCACAGTCCTCGCTTTGTTTGTGTGTCTGGGAGAGTGTTAAAGAGAGGGCAAGAGAAGGTTAAAAGTGGACTATTATACATACAAGTTATTGATAACTTACTCAAAACGCTGTCACATTTTGACACGCACGCCTACACCGGAGTATTTTCTAGTAACTGTATCCTTAAGATTTGGGTCAGCCTGCACATCACTGCTGCTGATGTAGTTGTTGTATGTGGATTGAAATTGCAATAGTACACTGGTGTCCGACATGGTCAGAATGCGTCCCTGGTTTGGTTTGGCAGATCGGATCACAATTCATCCTCAGTGTCTTGGGTGCATGTATACATGTACTTTCAAGCACTAATCAATTGCCATCCAATCAACCTAAACCATACTCAATCTTTGTCTTTGATAAACAAATCAGATTTGCCTGCAAGATAGAATCCAATCAATCATCATCAGACTGTGCAATTAGCTTGCCCCATTGGTCATAAAAAAACACGATGATTTGTGGATATTAGTTGCCAACAGAGGAATATGGAGAAGGACAAAGAAGAGATATTTGTTTGGATATCAGTGGGCAATTTAGCTGAGGTCTGTTTCAATTCAAGGGAAAACTTTGCAAACTTTAAACCGTCTCTCTTCACTGAGTTGTAGCGAAACGACCAATATGTTTTGCAGCAGGGAGCTTGGCCGCCAACGCCATAGAGAGAGGCCTCAGCAGAGTGAAAATTAAGCTGTGATATGTTGGGGGATATGGGTTGATTGTAACATATGGGGATAAGAACAGACATTTTCTCTCCAGGAGCCTTCAGGTCGACAAAAAAGTGTTAGTGTAAAGAATAGCTGAAGAAAAATTTTCTTTCTTGCTTCCATTCAGCTGGCCAATCACTGTGTGAAGTGGGTGTAAATGTCAGATGGAAAGTTACAGAAATGGTTGCACAAAGACGTTTTTCGGTCATACATCATGTAGTTCTGATAAAGTATACTGGCACCTTAAGGTTACCTAGGTTGCAAAATAATACTTTTTTTCTTTAAGTACACCAATATGCTGTGAATACTAATCAGTATAACATCATCCCTTCGCTTCTAAAGTGGGACTGTGTGCTGTTTGCCAAAGTGTATGCATAAACACTGTCCGTTGCTGGCAGTGTTTTTCTCCAGGGATGAAGTGTCAGTGACTGTCTGTCTATCCTCATGATTCCTCTCTGGCAGAGCCAACAGGGAATGGACAGAGAAATCAATCACACTGGTGCACAAACACTGGTGCTGATGTTTGCATTTATTTTTTACTCCCCTCTCTTTTCTGTGTTGAGGATTTAATGTAATACACTGTCAACTCCATCGTTAATTCATTCCGTTAAGGCGTAGAAATGTGGCTGCATGTGTGTATATATATATATATATATATATATATATATATATATATATATATATATATACACACACACACACACACACACACACATCCCACTACCACCATGTCCATTACGGCTGCTTTTCCCCCAAGGGACCTGATGTTTCTTCTCAATAAAGTGCCTCATCCAAGCAGCTGTGCTGTGCTAAATGAGGGCCAGCTTAAAGGAGCTGCATTGTTTTCTGCTGCCAAGCTCTGTTTAGATGGTAAATGTCTCTGATTAATGAAGTCATTTTGTTGTTGCCATGGTTCCATGGGAAGCTTGCAGAAATGGATTGAGAGAATACTTCATTCTTGACAAAGAAGGGTCAAAGCAATTCTAGCTTGTCCCGAGGAGAGATTAAAAAGCTACTTCTTGGAGGCGTCTCTCAGACGAGTGTACATAATGTGCATTAGCAGGATCCTGGAATGAGTAAATAGATAAAATAAAGCTACTTGAAGATCAATCCGTCTTTGATGGTCTGTTCTCAGCCAAGTGAGCAGAATGAGTCAGTGGGAGGCCAGGAGTGATGACCTGCATCTTAATCAAATACAACAGCAATATGTGAAAGATATAGACCCACTTTAAATTGCCACTCAACAGCTCCCACAAACCTAAGAATGTCTTCCCAGAACAACAATGTTTATAAAAACCAAACATTCAACTGTGTATCAGAGTGCACTATGTAGAGCCATTAAAGTATAACTTTATTTCAGAATGATCCTGAAAGTCACCCCTAGATGGTTTAATCTTAACAAGTAACTTGACTTCACGGTTAACTGTTCTTTGTTTCTTTTGTTCTTGCTCTGATGAAAGACCTCTGAGGCAAAATTGTAATCTGTGATTTTGGGCTATACAGAATTAATTTAATATAATTGACACAAACACTTGTGTCCCCTTAGCTCAGTCACCGGCTCTCTCAACCCCGATGAGCCACGATCATATGCATCTGTGTTCATGGAAAAATAGATCAGCAATCCGTGTGTAAATATATATTTTTCAATTTTTTTAATTTAATTTTTTTAAATGTATTTATTTTTTATTATTTTTATTAAAGGCTAAGTTGATAACAATCCATTTCTGGACCCTCTAGTGCAGAGGTATTCAACTAAAATTCTGCGAGGTCCAGTTTGAGATAATTCCCTCATGAAAAGGTCCAGAACATCAAAAAATGTCAAGTTTGTGCTATGATTTGTATGTGTATTGAAGTAGCCATTATTGAAGTAATAGTTGTATTAGCGTCTGTATGTAGTCAACAACTGACTGTAAAATTAAATAAAGTTCACATAATTAACATTCAAACAATATTTAATATTACAGATTTCCTTGAATAATTATAAATAATACATACTCTAATAATACATACATTTTCTTATCTTATTTCAAGGCAAATAAAGGCTGGATTTAAAACAGAAAGCTTTTGAAAAAAATAAAAATGTACTATATAAATTAAATGAATAAATTAAATAAATAATTTTAGAAAATGAATTTAACTGAATTGTCTTGCAGCTTCAAATTCTGTTTATTCGGGTGTCAAGTGATGTCAATCAAAAGAGCCAAGATATTATATTCTTGTCTTCTAAAAAGAGAAATGTGTGTATGAACTTTATCTGTGGTTATTAAACCACTTGTTCAGCTCATTTCTCCTCTCTGTTCACATTATTGTTGGGCAGTTAACTCATGTGTTAGGGCTCTGATCATATTAATTCATGTGTTAGGGCTCTGATCATATTAATTAATATGTTAGGGCTCTGATCATATTAATTCATGTGTTAGGGTTCTGATCATATTAATTCATGTGTTAGGGTTCTGATCATATTAATTCATGTGTTAGGGTTCTGATCATATTAATTCATGTGTTAGGGTTCTGATCATATTAATTCACGTGTTAGGGTTCTGATCATATTAATTCATGTGTTAGGGTTCTGATCATATTAATTCATGTGTTGGGGTTCTGATCATATTAATTCATGTGTTTGGGTTCTGATCATATTAATTCATGTGTTAGGGTTCTGATCATATTAATTCATGTGTTAGGGTTCTGATCATATTAATTCATGTGTTGGGGTTCTGATCATATTAATTCATGTGTTTGGGTTCTGATCATATTAATTCATGTGTTAGGGCTCTGATCATATTAATTCATGTGTTTGGGTTCTGATCATATTAATTCATGTGTTAAGTTTCTGATCATATTGGCCTCTTAGGTTTATTTTTCTGTGCCTTAATCTCAGATGTGAGTCGGTCCGTTTGCTCTAAAGATCTGTGCTTTGTCTTGTGATGTCTTCATGTCGCTGCTTTTAATGTCGCTGAACATGAGACATACTGCTCTTGAACTGGTTGTAGGAATAATAAACATATAAGTCTGTCCATTATTCAAGGCTCTGGTTAAGTCCACATTTCTCTTTTTGGAGCGCCAACTGAAATAACTTCTCTGACTCACCTACTTTTTCCAACTATCGGGTCTCTCTCAGTCTCCTGTCGCGCTGTGTGTGTGTGAACATCTCACTTGAGTTGAGGGCGGGCTTAATGAAATACACACATGTGATTGGTCAAGTAGGATCACGTGAGAGCATTTACAAGGCGTGTGATTGGTCGCTGTGTTTCCTGGACCGCTGAACAAGAGCCGTAAAGGCAAGAAAAGCTGCGGCGGTTAAATAGAAGCGACTTTCTGTCCGCCTGTTAGTGACCCATGCTCTAGTGCCTTGGTCATGCACAGTATTAAGATGAACAAATCGGTTCATCAAAAACATAGGTGTATGTATTTAATGACCTTTTCTCAACTGTAAGCCAGGACAGGCACTTCGTTGGATCAAACTATATAACCCAAAACCAACCACGGTGGCCTTTTTTGTGAAATATGATCTCACCATTTGCAGCAGATGACACGCCCATGGAACAAAAATCAAGGTGACCTAAAACTAAACTTTGAACAGACATAGAAGGGGACGACTAAGAAAAGAGAATAACATTCTGGAAATAAATGGCTTTTCCCGTCATTATTGTGAGTGCAATCAAGCATCACTGCACTCTCAACTTGTTGAATTACGTAATTTATATAGCGTCCTTAAATCATGTTTTAGGACCACAGATAACCTTTAATTGTCAGCATTTGAAAGCGCATGAACAAGTCAAACATATGTTGGAATGTGTGAATGTGTTTGGTTCACTTCCATCGACCTGAGAGAAGTCTATTTAACATGTCAAAGCACAGAAAGTTCCTGTGTTCCTCCTTCTAGTGAATACAATACCAGTACCACCATGCAGCTATTCTCTGGCTCTAAGCACTTTCTCTGGCGCTGGATCCATTACACTGGAAAGGGATAAGGGTTTTTTCCTACTGAGACTAATTTAATTTAAATGGACTGCTACCAGGAGGAAAGCTGCACGCAACACGCAGGAAGTTGCACAGCACCTTAAAACATTGGGTTACGTCGTTAGCTGGACAGATGTGCTGAACTGTGTTTTCACATGTGGCATTGCTTGGAAAGGTTAGCACTGCCCAGCTGCTGCCCAATGGTGCGCACCATCCAGGGCGCTGGGACCCTTTCTACCACAGCATGCTGCGCGGCCAGATGGTAAAATGTCTGTAAGCCAGTACGGTGGTCCTCGGACTGTCCAAAAGGTGAATGCTGATTGCCCCTCCCTCGCTGCAGACAGACCTGGCATACTGGTAAAAACCCTGGTCGGTGACAAATCTCCCATCTCTCCACAAACTGTCTGAAGCTGTCCATTGTGCTGAAAGTTCTGAAACAATTTGCTACTTAATTGACCAATATGTCATGGTGAGAACCTGCCAGGGCAGGCTGCGCTCAGCCCGGCTGCTAAAATCAACCAGGATCAACGCTGTGGCCTCACAAGCACCTGCTCTCCATCCGAGAGTGTACACACGGGGTAGAGTACCACGGTTACAGACTCATGGTCTTGCATGGATCTGTGCGACAACGGGTAGAAACAGAGTTGTGTGACAATTTGTGCACTTGAATCCTCGCTTCGATGTTGTGGAACAGGTTTGGTAAGACGAAGATGAGTCTGTTAGCCTCACGCGAGAATACATAACTTCGATATGCGCCATCACAGTTTTGCAGTGTAATCCTGCTATTAATGTGTTGCACCAGTCCGGACCAAGTGTTTTATTCTGAGCAAGCAAACGCCTGTATTTTTACATTTTTACCAGAACTTTTAAAATCCTATTTCAGCTGGATTTAAAAAGTTGTTGACAATGTGTTTAATTTAATTTTGTTAATATGTATTTGGGTCCTGTGCTTGCAGTTTGCATTACAATCATCAGAAACTGTCATTCTATAGCATTCTAAAGAGTGATCTGTCTCTGGATCATTTCATTTACGGAAGTAACCAGCGTATAGCTAACCTGCACATGTGTTTGAGTCAGACAGTCACACGCGTGTCAGTATCACAGAGGTATGTACGAAGTACTGGTCATCACTGCTTATTTCAAAAGAGAAGCAGCTGGAATCCAAAGGGGCTCCCCTGACCGTCCCTCAGGGGCCCGCTCTGCTTGGCCAACATGCAGAGTGAAGCAGGAAGTATCAGTCTCGCCTATCCTCTCAGGGTTAATTAAAACTCACCCCACTGCCCAAACACTACGGCCATAAGTCATGTCATGCTCACTGAGCCTGTAATGTGTGGAAGGAAAAGCAATACAAAGCGGTACAGGCACACGTCTGTAATCTTAATTAAATATGGCCAGCTGTGCACCCTTTTCTCTCGCAGTCACGGGGTTCACGCTTAATTTGAACCATCCGGTCCTATAGGAAAGCAGAAATGGAGAAAAGAGGGAGGAAGCGAGGTGGAGAGAAAGTGCTGTGTAGCACACTGAGAGGCTAAATCTATAAAAGGAACGGCTGAGTCGTTGATTAAAGCTGGTTACTGAAGCAGTTTAGGTGTAACCCTGGACATCCTCCCTCTGCTCTGGAAAAGAGGATGGGAGGAGGTTTACACAAATAGAGGGGGAGGGTCCTACAGAGGCCCTGGATAGACTGCCGACTTGTCCAGGGTGTACCCTGCCTTCGCCCAATGACAGCTGGGACCGGCTCCAGCGCCCCGCGACCCTAAAACAGGATAAGCGGTTCAGATAATGGATGGATGGGTCCTACAGAGGGATGGCTGCTGGACATTCTGCAGTTTTGTACAGGGCCACTGCTTAAATCATCAGCAGGGAGCCGTGATTTAGTCTACTTCTACATGTTTTCGGACATTTTACTGGAAAAAGAGACTGGCCACACCCATTGCACTGGACAGTATAAAGCTCAGTGACTTTCTTTCTTTATTAATTGAGGTCTGTTTTTTGGCTCTTCCCTCCTCCTTGAAAGGTTAGAGCCAATTAGATGTTAGGATGATGCGATGAAACCTGTGACGAGAATCTGTGTATAAGACCGCCGGACTTCCGGTTGGACGGGAGTTCAGTTCTGTTTTGATCTCAACCTGCGTGTTGATGAAACGAATCCCTGCTCTTGCAATTGCAGCGCTCATACTTTGATTGTGACCAGAGAAATAAACCTACCAAATGAGAGTAGCTGTTGGGCTGAATTCTTCCAGAGTTTCTACCAGGCATCCAATATAGAATATGCTAACAACCGACACAATTGTTCAAGTGTTGCTGAGGTCAGCCGTGTCAATTAAGTGTTGCTGTTATTGTTTAGTTTAATAATCCTGAATAACATCACAAATCAAAAAGGTAAAACAATGTCCTCATGTGACCTTTTAAAATAATCAGCTATAGACCGTTTCATTTTTGGAATATGCTAACAGCTAAATAAATCGTTTTGTTAAGTTCACTAAATACAAGCGAATGGTGTTCAATTAGTTTCAACCCGTGCACATACACATCAGGTACATGCAAGAGAAAAGACATTTAGACATTTTGGTTAGCAGTCTGGAGCCCAGGATATTCTTATAAAGAAGACTTAAATGCACTCAACCCAGTCCTAAAATTACTCCTGTCCTGCAACTTTTGGATCCAACTCTGCTGTTGAACAACTGATTTAATTGTAATACAGAAAGAAATTCATTGACATATGAACGTACAGCCTCATGGTAATATGCGTTAAATATGTAGTTGTTTGCAAAAAAAACACCACAAAGGAAGCTACAGTTGTCCTGCATCCCTTTCCTAAATGGACTGTTATGATTGAATGTCCTTAAAATTAAAGGACAAATTGTTCACTCAATAGTATATTTTGAAATCAAACCTTGTATCAATAATGTATATATATATGAGACCGTTGCATATAATTCTGTTTGTACATATAATATTACTACTTGTAATATTAAATAAGTAGATGAGTATGCGCATGGTCATCTGTGAATAAGAAAATATATACTTTTTGACAGTGCTTGTGTCTGTGTGTGCATGTCTATCTACATTATAAATTGAAGAAGAAAACCAGTCTTACCCAGCATAAGGAGCCTGGGCGTATCATCTGATGGGCCTCAGTGTCAAGGTTGCAGTGACCTACATCAGAATAAAACCACCTGATCAAATGACTTCAGGTTCAGAATATATAAGAATAGTGAGGAATGTGGGTTAAATTATGCATGGCGTCTGGGTCAGGTGGCAACCTCTGGTTCTGAAGAGTGATGTCAATAAAGAAGTGCTTTAAACCTGCATTCTCTCTACTGACCATCAGGGGGCGACTCCTCTGGTTGTATAGAAGTCTATGAGAAAGTAACTCTGCTTCTCTCTTGATTTATTCTCTCAGTAAACATTGTAAATATGAGTTTATGTCTCAATCTCTACTACTTTCAAGTCTCCTTCAATACAGCATAATGTTCATTTAGTAAATTATTAAAAAAAAGCAACGCTCTGTATACAGTAAATGGATTTGTATAGCTCGTTTTAGTCTCGACCACTCAAAGCACTTTTTACACAACATGCAATTCACCCATTCATACATCGATGGCCCATCAACTTTAGCTTGCTAACTTTACAGTCTCTATTCCATTATCCAAACCGCTTATCCTATGTAGGGTCCAAATAACCTAACCTGCATGTCTTTGGACTGTGCGAGGAACCCGGAGGAAACCCACGCTGACATGGGGAGAACATGCAAACTCAACATAGGACCACCCGGATCTGGGATCGAACCCAGGGCCCCTCTTGCTGTGAGGCGACAGTGCTAGCCACTGCACCACCAACTATACAGTCTCACCCCACACGGGAAAAAAAATATTGGAAAAACCCTAACTCCTAATACTGGCTCAAAGTACGGCCGTGTCCACACGCTGACTACAATAGCTCTTGGTGTAGTGTGGAAATGGCAATCAGTGCAAATAGCAGTGGTGTGTCTGACACTCCTTCAATCAGAGAGCACACAGCCAGTTGGCATGCTTTATGCTAATGTTGACCTTTAGCACAAAGCACATTTGGCAAACACTAGAGTCAGAAACAGTGCGTAAAAGCAAAGCCATGAATAAAAAAATATATATATCGTACATCAGTGGTACAGTGCACATTTGTCATTTATATTTGCAGTCTGGGGATTTTATGTTTTAGCACAAACGAGACACACACACACACACACACGCACATCCTTTTCATTAGCTAGCCCCTCTGTTTCCTCACACTGGCTCTAGACTAAATATTTATATCAAATCACATTTAAACAAGCACCGATGGCATTCATATCACATCATGTTGTCCCTTGTCACACACACACACACCCTGGCGAATTCACACTGATGGGCAGAACACAAAGAGCACATGACCATTGCCACTAGGTGTCTTTTGTAATCTACCAAATTTACTGACAGTAAATAATTGATGTGTTAATGTTAATTGTTGTACATTTTGTATGCACAATATGTTGCAATAGAATTTTTTTTTCAATTCTCACAGAGAACTCAGATCTCTATGGCGGGAAACGGCCTGCAAAGGCTCAAGGAGACAACTGGACAATTTATGGGGCTGAACCCTTTTTCAGAGCCAATATGCCACATTCCAGGATCACACACACTGAATTAGGCACCTGAATGCACAGGCTTACTAGGGCTTAGGCCCTGAGCCCAGAGTACCAGGGGCCTTGCAAGGACATGAGCTGACTAAATAATATATACATTTTTAATTATGATATTATATATTGGCACCTTGACCGCCATGAGCAGTATTGGGCCCGGGAAGTCAGAGGTTTCCAGTGCGTAGCTGATGATCAGTGCACTCAGTCCCTGTCAGAGGAAAGAATGTGGTTGGTTGTTATGGGTGGGCCCTAACTTTTTAATGTAACACTATTGAATAGTGCAATATCATGCACATTATACGTTAAAAATATGACCAAGAAAGTATATGCTTATGTGCTGAAAAAGTAACAGACTGGTGACCAGTGCACAATCAAGGTATGTGAGCAACCTCGTAAATTAAGCATCCCTTCCAACTGCCTATTCAGTTCTACCTAAACTCCACCCTTGTCTTCAAGGGCTACTGACGGCCGGTATTTATGCACCAAAACCCCAAAGCGACCAGCAAGCTGGCAACACTACGGACGTGCTCCCAAGTCAACTGCTTGCAATCACTTTCACCCCACACTACACTCAGAAAACCAATCCTTAATGGGACATAAACCTAGAGGTGGGTCAACTCAACATTTGTTCCACAATGAGGTCAAGACGTACCTTCCTTTGTCCCATGACTATTTTTGCAGAAAAACAATTTAAGAGAGACAAAACATGAAGCCTTCCCCCGATAGCACTATACACACTAAATATGAGTACAATCATTCCTCAATCCGCCAACGTGAGCTGCCACAACGAGCACAAAAAAGGAATCCCCGGACCTGACGTCAGTACACAGGGATCCCACTAGTATTACCCCCTCATATTTTCAACCACCTGAAAGCTGGACAAACCAAAATACCCAAAATAACAAGTGTGATTGTGGCCTATTTACTTACACTCACCAGCAGAGAGCACATCTGAGGGTAAGTAGCTAGTTTCATACCTCGCTTTGTCCTGACTTATTGTTGACATATTGTCTCATATTGATGAGCATCATATTGTGTTTAGTGATTAAGAGGCACTCCATTTACAATTTGTCACTGTCCATTAATGGGGTCCTGAATTCATATTGACGTGGCATATTGTGAAAGGAGGGAAAGGCTTCTGCATAGAGGCCTTCAATGGACACTCAAAACATCCTGGATACATTATGCATAATGAATAAAGAAATACTTACAATTACACAAATCAATTTAAACTGAGCCATCATTTTATTTGGTGAAAACAATATTATGTTATAATCAATACTGTCCTGGAACTGGCTTATATTATTTCACTCGTCCTTCTCAACCTCTCTACCAAAAAGTTGTGTGTTTTTTGGCAGTCCTCCAAATATGAATAAAGAAAAGGAGATTAGACATGAAGGAGGAAAAAAATAAATAATTTCAAACATTCACTCACCCGCTGAGCAACTTCTCATCTATTCATCAACCACAAATGTATACTGTAGTCCAGCCTGCAAATAGTGTCACTGTGCACCCGAACACCATTCTTTTGTCAATAGATGGGCTTGAAGACAGACGCATGTGGTGTGTGTGTGTGTGTGTGTGTGTGTGTGTGTGTGTGTGTGTGTGTGTATGAAAGCCTGACTGTGTTTGGTCTGGATGGAAAAGGCCACATGAATGACATTTCGTCTTCTCTCCACAGTAGCACTATAAACACAGACGGCTGAGGCGCGCAGGCACCCCGCAGCTTCTCTCCCTCTCTCTTTCCCACAAAAGCCTGATACTCATTTTTTTGTATTATTTCCAATATGGACTGATGCACAATGCAAGTTATTTTAATATACCCGTTTGCTGGGGAGTTTATTGTGCGTGTGTTAGCAGCTGGCATTCAGAGAAAATGCCACCACAGATCTTTGGTATTTCAGCTTTAAAAGCACAAGGATTACGTTGGCCTTAAATGGGAGGATTTCTAAAGAGTTCTCATCAGCTGCCTGTAGAGGTTTCAAATGTGTCTGGGCTTTGTTTGTAAGTGTTTATTTTATATAAAAAGTCTTATTTCTCCTACTCTCTCTGGTTACAGTGGATAGTTATTTTCTGCTTGAATATGACCTTGCTTGCTTTGCTGAGTTACACAATTGAAGACAAAAGAAAATGCTATGATATGTTGCTCTAATGCTATAAAATGATATCTCATGAAAAGTTGTTATTTAGTGTGCGTGCCATGAATGTTTTAACAAAAAAAAATAACTTTAGGAAAGGATTGTGGTTTTGGTTGAAATAAGTGTGTTTGTTACATAACTTGCGTTAGTTAAGTCCCTAAAGAGGAATCAGATCTATGTTCTGTCAGCATTATCCTTGGCCCACGTTAAAATGTTGAGGTAGCTTTTGAGCTATCGCTCCAACAATATCCAATAACAGACAGACAGTATGGCTACTACGCTTTGTCTTCGTTGGCGCTTTGGTCAGACTTAGACATGAGGAGTAAGATTGTTTAGGTTTAGGGCAAGAATATCAGGGAAAGCTAATCAGAGAGTAGGGACTTCACCTTTTGTAGGGAAAATATATTGCTATTCTGAGCAGTGGGCCCACAACAGGCTGAATTACAATTGTGGCAACTGGGACTCAATGTTAGAGCAGATCGTCAGAGCATCGACAGTCCTTGGGAACCATATTACCTCAAATTGCTTCCGTTGGCTGTGCCTTTGCTATATGTATGTGTGTGAATGGGTGAATGATGGCATGTTGTGTGAAAGCACTTTGAGTGGTCATCAGACTAGAAAAGTGTTATACGAGTCCATTTCCCATTTTCAAAATGGGCTTCCAGTCCAATGGGACATTTCTCAGATTACTTGAGTTTCAGGGTCTGGGAGAAATGGCACATTAGCACTGGCGAATGGACTGATCTGAGGGAACATAGGGCTTAGGGAACAAATTGAGTGACTAATGAGAGAATGGGTTGCAAGTGACATTGGTGTGGTCTGCTTCTTTCTGCATTTCTTTTTGCACTTCTGGTTATATGCCAAAACTGCATTTCGTTGCCCTTGTATTTTTACTATTTGAAAAGGCAATATGTTATGACCGTGAAACCAAACGTGGACCCAAACGCAGCACACTGGAGTCACGGGTGAAGTTTGGGAAGTAAAAAGGATTTATTAACACTATTCACAAAAAGGAGGATAGGGTTGAATCTGGAAGAGGTGGCAGCTGGGAGTCTTCGGGGAAGCGAGGAGCGAGGGTAGTGAGGTCGGAGAGTGAGAGAAAAGGGGGAGGAGATGGCCACACCTCCTTGCTGACAGACAGACAAGTTAGAACACATTGGCAGGACCTGAAATGATAGTCTGTATATATGATGATCTGCCTGTTTCACTAACTCTCCTACCTAAAAAGTGGTGGAGTTTGTGACGGGTATAGTCACGTTTAACTTTTGGTTTCACATGGGATACGGAAAGCAGTCTCCTGGGTGAAAGTGCTATTTTGTTTGACCCATGCATGTATACTTGGTCACCTGACTGGCAGTGTACTTCAATCGTATCACGTGTTCTCAATTGCTGAAAACAGAAGACAAACTGTGATGGCAGTTATGTCTTTAAATCCAATAAATAGGCTTGCAAATCAACGTGGAGTTCCAAAAAAATAATAAATGACTAGTCTAACAAAAAAGTATAATGTAGTGAAGACCCATATTTTATCTATAAATGTATTCTCGACCTGAGAGATGGTAGTTCTGACACTTACTAGCTTTTCTTGTGGTCTGTTCACCACATCTTGTGTCATGTTTATGAAGTTCAAGACAATAAAGAGAGAGGTTCAGCTGCTTGTAAACTCATTATCTCAAAGTTTTCATTGGTGGTACTGTATATAACAACAGTACTTTCAGATAAGAATATGATTCATAAGACTACTAGAGGGCAGTGGCAGGACCGACCATTTTTTCCAACAGCCCATCAATTCAGAAACCAGATTGTCTGAAAAATGTCTCACCTTCACCTGCTTGCTCTTCCAAATAAGTATTAAAATTGGGTGGTTTGTTTTACAATTTGTGTACTCCGAAAGCTTGGGGTATTCACCAGAGGTGTGGACTCGAGTCATGTGACTTGGAATCGAGTCAGACTCGAGTCATGAATTTGATGACTTCAGACTCGACTCGACAAAATGTACAAAGACTTGCAACTCGACTTGGACTTTAACATCAATGACTCGTGACTTCACTTGGACTTGCGCCTTTTGACTCGAGAAGACTTGCTACTTCCCATGAAAACTGGGGAAGAAAATGTTCACACGGCCACGCCGCTTTCAGTTTATCTGCATCTGTGAAAAAAATGTGCACCACCTGTATGCATGCAGAGAGCACGCGCGCTGCCTGCACGACATCCAATCACTGTAGTCCCACGTTGTTTTGATGTGACAGTATCTAAGCAGGCACGTTGCAAGACAACCAATGAAGCACAAGCAACAACGCGCCAGTTGGCAAAATGATACCGAAGATAGTTTCGTTTGGCTATAAAAATTACGAGCTAATCGACAAAAAAAGAGTTGCAATTTGCAAAACATGCGGGTCGAAGATTACAGACGGAGCTGCCACAACGTCCAACTTTGTTCGACACCTGAAGTTGCACAAAGAAAGGTAAGTTTTGAACGAATGCTAAGCACCTTATCGGATGTACCGTAACTTACTAGCTAGCTGCTGCATATTTACTGTATCAACGAGAGAGTAAACGCACGTCTCCCTTGCTGGTTCATGCTTACAAAAATAGGGATTTTTTAACCCTGATTATATGAGGTACATGAGTGTAGCACACTCAGATGGAAAACCTCGCCAACATCATGTCAACGTCCGTTTTAAAGTACCATAACACAGTCACAGTAGATCCACCATTAGCCTTCCCTTTTCATATCAGGGGTTGTATTCGCTATAACTACCGCCTCGCTATACGGGCGCAGGGTCTGTTATCAAGAAATAACAGACCGCATTCTACATTGGAATTCAACCAAGCCATGTAATAAAATAAAATAATAACGATTATAGTAGTAATGTTCAGAGATGCAATAGATTATTATAGTGCAGTTCTTAACTAATGGGAATATTGTTTAGCTTGTTTTTGGTTTACTTTAGTTATTTAATTTATTCAATTATTTTGTTTTGCTATACTTTTCATGCCAACTTGCCATGGCCCCCCTAGCACCTCCTCGCGGCACCCAGGGGTCCCTGTCCCCACTTTGAAAACCACTGCTATAAAGCATATGACTTCAGTTGCTTGAGAGAAAGGGCTTTCTTATGACTTTTGAAGCAGTGAAAATGTTCTTAATATTGCATACACTGAAACTGAAATGTATTATCGTATACCGTAGTGTACAATAGACAATGAATATTAACACAACAACATTGATATGAGTAAAGAGTATTTTCTCTGTTACAGGTATGAAGAATCAGCCATGGTGGCATCATTCTGCGTCCCCATCGTGCACAAATGACTGACAGACTTTTGGCCAATTTGATCTTTTGCAAATGCAATGCAGTATAGGGGCCTCCCTCCACCTGTCCATAGCACGCATGCGCTCACACACTCACTCTCTGCTCATCACCTGTCCACACAGCTCACTCACTCACTCTCTGCTCATCACCTGTCCACACAGCTCACTCAAGTCTCTATGGAGTCATTCCAGTTATATTATCAGGTTGGTCCAGTTTTTCAGAAGTGATCATTTTGAGGAGTGAGGATTTTATTGATGACATGTTTAAAAAAGTTCAGGCTCAAAGGACCCATGTCTATTTGAAAGTTAAACTGTTTTGCAATATGAGGTCAATACAATACAGGACTGAAGTTGCTGTGCATTGTTCTAGTGCAATATGCTGTTGAAATACAAGCATTTTTTGTGAAAATGTTTACTGTATTTGATGTCATTGTATAAAAAGAGGTTTAAATAAATACAAATCTTACAGACATACATGATTTGTATACATTTTATTTCTGTGGTAAGAGGACTTGAAATGACTCGAAACTAAAATGGTAGGACTTTGGACTCGACTTGAGACTTGTTGGCTTTGACTTGTGACTCGACTCGGGACTTGCCTCATCTTTGACTCGACTTGACTTGGGACTCGAGAGCAAAGACTTGAGACTTACTTGTGACTTGCATAACAATGACTTTGTCCCACCTCTGGTATTCACACATTTTTAGTGTTGTTGCATTGTTCACAGATGTCAGCAATTAACTTTGAGTCCAATGTTATCATGAATGAAAATAAGATCCACATTCTACTAAACCACAGTTTTTCAACAATGTCAAAGGTACTTATGCCTCATAAGTACCTTAATTCCCTCATTTAGTGGCCACCAAGTGCACCTTTGTCTAGAAGTGCTTATGCCTGAATATTTTGGATGCTTCTGTAATAGAGATACATTAAGATGTTTTGTTTGGAAAAGCTTAATTAGTCTGGCTGAGGCTTTCATGGGTTGCAGAAACACTGTCCAAGAGAACCAGCTTGTCAGTCTTAGTTGTATTTGCATAGTCATTGAATTTGCAAAAAGGCATAACTGTATCCAGCAGTTTCTTTAAGGATAGCATTTGCAGAGTTGTGTATTCTATCAAGCAAACAGCCGAAAATAAGCATTTACATAAAGACCATCAAATCCCAGTTAGAGGTAATTGCTTTGTTTGGATTTGAGGGAAAGCAGGCATGGCAGGGCATACTAACGCCTTTATTACCATGCAACATCTTTCACCTGCCTTGCTCAAAAGGCAGATAATGTTGCTCTGGCAGTGCAGCCTTATTCGGATAACTAGAGGAAAGGGAGATGAAAATGACAATTACATTGTTCACTGTAATAATACTCAGCCTTTTGCAGCTGTTGCCAATAACATAACCAAGAAAAGTCTGCCTGCTCACGTATGTTGGGATTGCTGGGGTCTAATAAAGCTGTGGATCTGGCTGGACGATGGCAAAACTATGAAAAGGAAAAGGAAAGAGAAAGATGGTTAATTAGGAGGAAGATATGAGCAGCTATTATGTTTTAACAGCTTTGGATTTTACTTTAAAGAAGACATCATATAACTGAGAAAAACTACCTGCCCAAACTTCATCAAGGAAAGTTTAAAAATATATTAATATAGTGACCCCTTGTCATTCACAACAACATACTGGTGATTTACCTATTTCCGAGGCCTCAGTAAGCTTCAAACAGTATTGACAGATTGTTTAATGCCCCATTTCCACTGCATGGTTCGGCTCAATTTGACTCAAATGGACTAAACTCAGTTTTGGCACCATTTCTCTATTTTGGTTTTTCATTGGGCACCCCTTCAGTGTAGATGGGATTCTCAGCTGATCAGCACTGGGACGTTGCTTAAAACTGCTCTGCCATCATCAGGGCACCACTGTGTGATAGAATACCCTCAGCATGGTACTCCAGACTGTGAATGACTAGAACCACCAGAAGAAGCAGAGTTGGCTTTGTGTTATTGGAGAGAACAGATGTTGGAAGAGGGGACAGTAGGACAGGAAGGCTAGAGGCTGCAGATAGTGGATAAGGTTGTGATCTGATCTATAGGGGGCCTCCTTAAAACATTTGCATACATCAGCTCCTGTGTCTTATTTTCCCATGTTTGACGTCCACCAACTGCTTGAAAATTAGCAGAGTGGAAGCCAGTGTTAGGTGGTTGACATACCTGGAGATTACAATAAAGGCATTTTGCGTATTGCTTCTGTAGTCTTGCGATGACTGTATATGGTCTGTAGTCTTGCAGTGACTCAGTGAATGGTCTGTAGTTTTGCAGTGACTCTGTGTATGGTCTGTAGTCTTGCAGTGACTCTGTATGGTCTGTAGTCTTGCAGTGACTCAGTGTATGGTCTGTAGTCCTGCAGTGACTATGTTGTCTGCAGTCTCATGATTAATGATTGTATGGTCTGTAGTTTGTGAGTCGGTTCTATTTCCACTCATGTAATCTAAATCATTGGGTTGTAGGAGCCCAGGAATGAACTTCTCTCTTTGGCTGCACACCTCTGTGGCCGTTTATTCACACTCACACAAACATTTTGTCCCGTGACACTGACAGCCAGTCATGTTCAACCCCCCAACGCCACCCCGTTCCTATGGTTACAATACCTGCTCTTAAAGGGACAGTCACCCGTATCGTAAACAATCCCACTAGTCCTATGGATTATGTCCTCCAAGCCAAGTCCACTACAGGTTATTAATAACACCTTTAACTCAATTCATGAAGATGTCATTTAATTAGCACATTGCTTGTGTTGTTTGCACATTGTGGGTTGACTGCATTGGGTTTATGTATTAAAGATAAATAGAAATGTAATCTTTGAACAATCAATTAACATCTACCTTTATTTCATTGTTTCATGAGATGGGGTTAAAAGTTCTGAAGCCGAGATGAAGAAAATACTTTTACAACACTAAAAACTGAGCAGATGTCATTACAACCATTGCTGTGGTAGTTGAGTGGAGGCAGCAGCCATTGCATCTTGTCCTAAAAACACTTGGACGGAAGCTTAAATTGTGTGTCCTGGAGAAGTCTCAAAGTTTTCACCGCCCACATCCAAACACCCACTCACTGACTGTCTGTCTGTCAGCCTACCTCTAGCTCTGTCTGTGCCTGTCAGCAGTTGAAATAGTGCATCTGTCTGCTACCTGTCTGTGTTATTATGCATTCATGTACTGTCAGCATGTTGGGATGTATGATAAATCCACCACTACGTATTGCTTTAAAACCATCATTTGTCGGGCAGCAAACCTGGAGAATCTGGGATTCTTATAGAATCTTTAAAAGCAGATACTAGTGTTGCTAACTTTGGGTACCCTCAAGGTACAACTAATAGTGTTTATAGTGACAATCTTTCCTTTTTACTTTGTAACACATTCTGTTCTCTAAATAGGGCTTCCTGCCTCACAGTGCTTAGTCTTTAGACATGCATTTTAGTTGTGCTGATCCATCTTAGAGAATCTTCAGTTACATTAAAACACACCTGGGCTTGTCCTTGATGGAGAATTCATACAGCTAAATCTGATATAGTATTGCATATCATTGATTGATTGTCAAACCATTTGTATGTATTTTTTGCTCATTGATTTTTTTTGTCATTGCCATATTGACTTCCAATTTTTCCTTTCCTGACCAAAGAGCTGAAACACCCTCTTAAACGATGCATGAGGACGTCGGTGGATGACTAGTCCATCCACACATTGTCCACACCGATCTCTCTTCCTGTTTCATACCATCTTAATCAGCCTCTTTGACGTTGACATATGTCAAATGTATTGCTTCGGTTCAAAGTATTTCCAGGCTAAATTTCTGGAGCATAGCATTGATAGTCTGAAATCAGATAGTGAGTTCATTAAGTCTGGCCAATAGCATAATGTAGCAATGTATCTATTTTGACTAAAACTCTAGAAGCAGAGTTATGTTTATTTACCTATTATTAAACTAAATAAATAAATAAATGGGTATGTGGAATACACACACCTTCACAATTCACAGTGGCGTAGCAGCTCTTGCTACTTGTATGTGAACCACATCCACCTCTGTAGAGACGTCCCTCTTGGTCTAACCCTCTGCTGTCCACTCCCACCAGACCATTGGAAGCAGCAGATTCCGCTCCAAATATATCAACAATTATGTTCCTGTACACTGAGGTTTACGGGGAGGGCCTCGCAGTTTGTCTTCTATCCGTCACTATGTTGCACTGCTTGGCAGTCAGCATAGATTGTTAATGCTGTATCCTGCAGGGCAGGATGGGCATTCACATGAACGCGCAGCACTATGAACGGGCATAGTTAAGAGTAGACTTCAGAAGACCATTCTGAAGCCGGCCTTAACAAAGACCAACTTAGCAGCTGATATACCCTGGAGCTGATATTCACAGCAAAACGTTCTCTTCGAAACACCTGGATCTGGTAGGCCTATCAGAGCTCCACTACAGAAGGTTCTGGACCTGGTATTCATTGCAACAACGCAGTGGAACAGCAAGAAACTACATTTTTGGAGCTGGTATCCATGGCTACACGGTAGCTGAAAGGAACCGCCTATTGATGGCGAAGATTATTAATCTTCGACGGTGTCAAGCTGTTGCATCCTCACAAGGCTCCGCAAACAGATCAAGGCTTTTTTTTTCCCTTTCAAGAAGATGAGTAGCCAAATATAACACCAGATGATTCATCGCCTCAAAAATGCATGATAGCAAAATCTGGTCACAGGAGAAAAACTTTCTGTGGTTTCATTTGTGTTATTTCCCATGAAGCCTGACATACCAGGAGACCAATTCAAGCTATTCATATCAGACCCTTAACACATCTCTACCTGGATGTTATCAGTTTCACTGCGCTCAAAGAAAGCATTGCATTACTTATGTATTCAGTTGTTTACTGGGCAGTGGATTTCTTCTTTTATGCAACTAATCAGCCCTCGGTTCAGTGAGCCTGGCGTGGACGATCTGTCAAAACACGAGAAGCAAACACGAATAAAAGCACAGACACAGAGGATTTGAACATTATTGAGACTTTGGGGGCGTCCACACTGCTGCTCCTCATTTGACACACTTTGTTAAAATGTGCATGAGAGGCAGACTTGATAAACCCGTAAAAATGATTCAGATATTTGATTAACTTCACCTTCACAACCACACATGCTGGACTTTAGGAGTCAGCAAACAGTGAACTGTGAACAAGCCTGAGCTTTTGTCTGTTTTAAAAATGAAACAAATGTAAGGAATCGTCCTTAAGAACCACCCTTAGGACATTGTATTAGAATGCTTCTCCCCATGTCTCAAGTGACCACTTGATGGGATCTCACTTCCCAGCTCTATATGCCAATAAACGGCGTGCCTAAACTGCCGGAAATTTAAATCCAAATCGCCTAATGTTCAGAAGTTGTGACAAAGCCAATGTACACCATTTTGTTGACCATTACAGGTACATGAACTCAAAAGCACAACTCGGAGGCAGAGGTTACAAAGATAATTCCTTTTACTGGGTACAGACATGGTCAAAACCGGGAGATCAGTCCGTGAGGAAAACTAACCCGAAAAGGGTCCGGCAGAGAATCCAAGGGCAGGCAGGTTCAGAACAGGCAGATCAGACATACAAACTATGGTACGCTGGAGAGCTTGGCAGGAACACACAAGACAATCTGGTAGAGGACAAGTGCAAGTGTGAGACTAATGAGGGAAATAGGTTGCAGGTGAGATGGGCGTGAGGACCATGTGAAGGGAGTGAGGGATGATCAGGTGTGATTGGCAGGATCTGGAATGACAGGAGAGTTAATTAAACAGGCAGGCAGGATGAAGACTACTAATATGAAGGGTAATTTGTGACAGTGATGCAGTCTAGGGCTTTTATTGTGAAAGGGAATAATTATTATATTTCATTTAGCTGATGCTTTTATCCAAAGCGACTTACATGATATACAGTAGACACAGCAACAGCAAGCAATTAGGGTTAAGTGTCTTGCTCAAGGACACAACGACATGGACTAGCGGAGCCGAGAATTGAACCACCGATCCTCTGATTTAAAGATGGACCTGCTAACCACTGAGCCACAGTCACCCTTGAGAGTTGAGATATGGCGATCTTCTTTCATAAGATATCATAATGTGTGTGTGTGTGTGTGTGTGTGTGTAATGTAATGCAGTTCCACATTTTAAACGACGCGTTCCCTGTACCTTTACATTTAGTCTTGTTAAATGTCTTCCTCTCTAATTGTTTTTCTGATCATACGTCTGATGTTCAAGCATCTGGTTTGTACCGGTCTGTACAAGAAGAAGCACCTCTAATATTCACATCCCTCTGAGCGTCTTTTCTTTAGTTCCCTGTGAAGGTGTTTTTTTCACCCTTCCTCCTCTTCCCTTCTTTCTTTTCTTCTCTTCCTTCCTATCAAGTAAGAAGTCAACAATAATCCTTTATTATTGCAATATGGATTTACATAGCAGTTGCCACAGTTCCACACTATATTATATGTTGTGTGTTGTCTGCTGGCAGGGGTCAGTTGTGCTCCTCCAGCTCGCAGTGTGTTTTTAATTTGAGGAACAGACATTCCAGTGAAGCAGTGAGCTGCAGTGCCATCTAATGATCGTATAGTCTGCCTGTACTCCATTCTGATGCAGAATGGGTGGAGCCTGATGTGCTCAATGCCAAAGACCTTGTAACAAACTAATTATCATCGCTCTGTATATGTGTGTGTGTGTCGTGTCATTACTGTCCCAATGCAGCAGCTTTGAAAAGTGGAGCACAGCAGCAGTATGAATTTAACTTTTTCACCCAGAGTTCCATATATATCATTATATTTCCCAAATATGTTGCTGCTTGCGCTGAAAGCTGACAGTCCGCAACCAAATACAGATAACAGAAATACAGAGATACACTGTATTAGTCATCAAGATTCAAACAGTACAGTCATCAGGGCCTTTGGGAAGTTGACCTAGAACGTGAAATGGCACGCATTACATTTACAACATTTCACTTCTTTGCTTAAGTCAATCAACAGTAATAATAACTCTTCTTAATGAATCATACTCGGAAAGAAATGGGAGAACAAAAGATTCACCAAGAAAAAGCTAATATTTTCTAAGAATATGTCATAATTTTTGGATAATAAAGTCAGTAATTTTTCTGAGAATAAAGTCACAAATGTAACGGACATCTGAATGTGGTCGCCCTCAGAGCTGAAGGTCCTGAAAGACACATCCCAGTTTTGTATAATTATCTTTCTGTTTTCTTTAATGAACATGAATGAATAATAATATAATTTTCATATTGTGCACTTTATATATCATTGCAATGACAATGAATCTTCATAATATGATCTGTTTATCTGCATATATCCAGATTTCATATATATCCACAACTTTCATCCTGTGAGAACCACATATCTGTAAAAAGAACAAACATATGATGATATGATATATACAGGATATAATATAAGCCAACATGATATGATGGAGTTAAAATACAACACATTATTGCAGCAAGAATATTAATCCGGACTCGTCAGTTATAATAGTAAAACACTGAATTGATTGATTGATATAACTTTAGCAACCTAAACTACATTTAGTTGATAATACTTACATACTTTTACTTTGCAAGGTAATTTTTTGAATGCAGGACTTTCACTTGTAGTGGAGTGTTTTCAAAGTGTGCTAGTAGTACATTTACTGCAGTACAGGATCTGAATACTTCTTCTGAGCTGAATGAGGGGCACTATCATTCCCCTCACCCACCCCTTAAAAACACAGTAGTTTATGAGATGTATAGCCAATGTGAAGATACCAGCCCTGGTACACACAGGCAGCTTCCACATAGCCAACATAAATACACAGATATACATTATCTTCTTATCATTTCTTCAGTTCCACAGCGAAGAGATAGCTGCTTAAATGTCAGGAACAAATTTACTGAAGGTCTACAGATATATATATCAGCTTGAACAAAGAAAGGTTTCAGTTGCTGTCACTGTGTTTTTAGGTTACTGTTCACTAGGGTCGGGTATCGTTTGGATTTTTTCCGATACCGGTGCTAATTCGATACTTTTAAAACGATACCGGTGCCTAAACGGTGCCTGAATCGATACTAAAAAAAAACGACGACATTAAAGAAACGCAATTTTTTTTATTATTAAATTGAACAATATATTAACTGTTTTAAGTATACTATAAATAAAAATAAATACAAAACACTTGGCTTCAAACTACAGCTTCAAACTTTTACCATGCACAATATATTAACTATTAACAACAGTTTACAGTATGATTAAATAAAAATAAATACAAAACACACACACACACACACACACACACACACACACACTCTGTACATTTCAGCAATTCTTTTGCAGAAAGATCAGCATATTTGCCTTCTCTGGCAAAATGCGACACCTCTCCTGACTGATTGCATGTCCTGCACAGGAGAAAACCCTCTCTGATGGTGTTGATGAGGCCTGTACACACAGGTATGTGTCTGAGAGTGCAGACAATATGGGGAGGCTGTCCCACTTCATCCACCACCAGGCTGCAGGGTCTTGTCCTGATGGAATTGAAGGCAGACTTGTGTAGCTCTCAATTTCTTTCTTGACCTGTTCTGCGATGGAGAGTGCACTGACTATAGTGGTCGTTGCCAGAAGCTCTCGGTGCTCATCCTCGAACAGCTTCTCTAGGGCTGACTTCTTGGCCCTCTTGCCACGAAAAATACATAAAAGTAGTGTTTCAAAAGAAATGCATTAATTTGAGATGTTTCATGATTATGGACTTACATGTTTCTCTCCCTCATGGTCATCTAATCCATCTTCCTCATTATCCTGAAGGCCCTCCATTGGAAGCTGTAGACGCAATTTTGCACATATAAATAGCAATTCTTCATCATAGAAACTATAACATGGCACACATGGGAAACAAGGATGAGCACAAAATACCTGTTCTGTTGCACTGCCAACTGTTGCCTTCTCCAACCTGTCCCAGGCATCAGCAACAGCAGCACACACAAGTCTTCCCTTGAAGCGAGGGTCCATCAAAGTGGCCTCCTGGAGGAAGTTTTGAATGTCATGTTTTCATTACAGGATGAAGACAAACTATTTAGTGTCTAACTGTAAATAGTATATGGTTTGCCCTCTTTCTTTGTAAGCATAGGCTCTGATTGGAAATGGAAAATACCTGGTATCGTTTTTTTAGATCTCCCCAGACCTTCTCTTTCAAATCCCGGACGAGCCCAACATTAAGTTTAGCCAATGTAGACTGTATAATTATCTGAGTGGAAAAATGGAAAGATGTGTGGTTCAGAATTTATCCAATGCAGTGGCGAAAGCTGGGTTGTTGAGCTTTGGGAAAAATGTTGCCGTTTCTTTGAAGATCACAATCTTTCTTTTGCCTAGAAGTGCTTACACAGTAGACTTGCCTGACAATGGAGGATTTCGTCGGGCAGACATCAAAGAAGGATCTCTTTTCTTGGCTAGTTGGTCTAGGGGTATGATTCTCGCTTTGGGTGCGAGAGGTCCTGGGTTCAAATCCCGGACGAGCCCAAAATGAAGTTTAGCCAATGTAGACTGTATAATCATCTCAGTGAAAAAACAGAAATATGTGTGCTTCACTATTTATCCAATGCAGTGGTGAAAGCTGGATTGTTGAGGATTCGGTAAAATGTTGCCCGTTCTTTGAAGATCACAATCTTTCTTTTGCCAAGACGTGCTTACACAGTAGACATGCCTGACAATGGAGGATTTCGTCGGGCAGACATCAAACAAGGATTTCTTTTATTGGCTTGTTGGTCTAGGGGTATGATTCTCGCTTTGGGTGCGAGAGGTCCTGGGTTCTAATCCCGGACGAGCCCATCTTTAAGTTTAGCCAATGTAGACTGTATAATCATCTCAGTGAAAAAACGTAAAGATGT
>CM042216.1:3657510-3667510 GCA_023566465.1 Cottus gobio | reverse complement strand
TACACAGTAGACATGCCTGACAATGGAGGATTTCGTCGGGCAGACATCAAACAAGGATTTATTTTCTTGGCTCGTTGGTCTATGGGTATAATTCTCGCTTAGGGTGCGAGAGGACCTGGGTTCAAATCCCGGACAAGGCTAACTTTAAGTTTAGCCAATGTAGACTGTATAATCATCTCAGTGAAAAAACAGAAATATGTGTGCTTCACTATTTATCCAATGCAGTGGTGAAAGCTGGATTGTTGAGGATTCGGTAAAATGTTGCCCGTTCTTTGAAGATCACAATCTTTCTTTTGCCAAGACGTGCTTACACAGTAGACATGCCTGACAATGGAGGATTTCGTCGGGCAGACATCAAACAAGGATTTCTTTTATTGGCTTGTTGGTCTAGGGGTATGATTCTCGCTTTGGGTGCGAGAGGTCCTGGGTTCTAATCCCGGACGAGCCCATCTTTAAGTTTAGCCAATGTAGACTGTATAATCATCTCAGTGAAAAAACGTAAAGATGTGTGCTTCACTATTTATCCAATGCAGTGGTGAAAGCTGGATTGTTGAGCTTTGGGAAAAATGTTGCCTTGTCTTTGAAGATCGCAACCTTTCTTTTGCCTAGAAGTGTTTACACTGTAGACTTGCCTTATAATGCAGGAATTCGTCGGACAGACAACAAACAAGGTCCTCTTTTCTTTGCTCGTTGGTCTAGGGGTATGATTCTCACTTAGGGTGCGAGAGGTCCCAGGTTCAAATCCCGGATGAGCCCAACATTAGGTTTAGCCAATATAGACTGTATAATTATCTGAGTGAAAAAACGGAAAGATGTGTGGTTCACAATTTATCCAATGCAGTGGCGAAAGCTGGATTGTTGAGCTTTGGGAAAAATGTTGCCTTGTCTTTGAAGATCGCAACCTTTCTTTTGCCTAGAAGTGTTTACACTGTAGACTTGCCTTATAATGCAGGAATTCGTCGGACAGACAACAAACAAGGTCCTCTTTTCTTTGCTCGTTGGTCTAGGGGTATGATTCTCGCTTAGGGTGCGAGAGGTCCCAGGTTCAAATCCCGGATGAGCCCAACATTAAGTTTAGCCAATATAGACTGTATAATTATCTGAGTGAAAAAACGGAAAGATGTGTGGTTCACAATTTATCCAATGCAGTGGCGAAAGCTGGATTGTTGAGCTTTGGGAAAAATGTTGCCGGTTCTTTGAAGATCACAACCTTTCTTTTGCATAGAAGTGCTTACACAGTAGACTTGCCTGATAATGGAGGAATTTGTCAGGCAAACATCAAACAAGGATCGCTTTTCTTGGCTCGTTGGTCTAGGGGTATGATTCTCGCTTAGGGCGCGAGAGGTCCCTGGTTCAAATCCCGGACGAGCCCAACATTAAGTTTAGCCAAAGTAGACTGTATAATTATCTGAGTGAAAAATTGTAAAGATGTGTGCTTCACACTTTATCCAATGCAGTGGCAAAAGCTGGAATTTCGAGCTTTGGGAAAAATGTTGCCATTTCTTTGAAGAACACAACCTTTCTTTTGCCTAGAAGTGCTTACACAGTAGACTTGCCTGATAATGGAGGAATTCGTCGGACAGACAACAAACAAGGTCCTCTTTTCTTGGCTCGTTGGTCTAGGGGTATGATTCTCGCTTAGGGTGCGAGAGGTCCCGGGTTCAAATCCCGGACGAGCCCAACATTAAATTTAGCCAATGTAGACTGTATAATCATCTCAGTGAAAAAACGTAAAGATGTGTGCTTCACTATTTATCCAATGCAGTGGTGAAAGCTGGATTGTTGAGCTTTGGGAAAAATGTTGCCTTGTCTTTGAAGATCGCAATCTTTCTTTTGCCTAGAAGTGCTTACACGGTAGACTTGCCTGATAATGCAGGAATTCGTCGGACAGACAACAAACAAGGTCCTCTTTTCTTTGCTCGTTGGTCTAGGGGTATGATTCTCGCTTAGGGTGCGAGAGGTCCCTGGTTCAAATCCCGGACGAGCCCAACATTAAGTTTAGCCAATGTAGACTGTATAATTATCTGAGTGAAAAATTGTAAAGATGTGTGCTTCACACTTTATCCAATGCAGTGGCAAAAGCTGGAATTTCGAGCTTTGGGAAAAATGTTGCCATTTCTTTGAAGAACACAACCTTGCTTTTGCCTAGAAGTGCTTACACAGTAGACTTGCCTGATAATGGAGGAATTCGTAGGACAGACAACAAACAAGGCCCTCTTTTCTTGGCTCGTTGGTCTAGGGGTATGATTCTCGCTTAGGGTGCGAGAGGTCCCGGGTTCAAATCCCGGACGAGCCCAACATTAAATTTAGCCAATGTAGACTGTATAATTATCTGAGTGGAAAAATGGAAAGATGTGTGGTTCAGAATTTATCCAATGCAGTGGCGAAAGCTGGGTTGTTGAGCTTTGGGAAAAATGTTGCCGTTTCTTTGAAGATCACAATCTTTCTTTTGCCTAGAAGTGCTTACACAGTAGACTTGCCTGACAATGGAGGATTTCGTCGGGCAGACATCAAAGAAGGATCTCTTTTCTTGGCTAGTTGGTCTAGGGGTATGATTCTCGCTTTGGGTGCGAGAGGTCCTGGGTTCAAATCCCGGACGAGCCCAAAATGAAGTTTAGCCAATGTAGACTGTATAATCATCTCAGTGAAAAAACAGAAATATGTGTGCTTCACTATTTATCCAATGCAGTGGTGAAAGCTGGATTGTTGAGGATTCGGTAAAATGTTGCCCGTTCTTTGAAGATCACAATCTTTCTTTTGCCAAGACGTGCTTACACAGTAGACATGCCTGACAATGGAGGATTTCGTCGGGCAGACATCAAACAAGGATTTCTTTTATTGGCTTGTTGGTCTAGGGGTATGATTCTCGCTTTGGGTGCGAGAGGTCCTGGGTTCTAATCCCGGACGAGCCCATCTTTAAGTTTAGCCAATGTAGACTGTATAATCATCTCAGTGAAAAAACGTAAAGATGTGTGGTTCACTATTTATCCAATGCAGTGGTGAAAGCTGGATTGTTGAGCTTTGGGAAAAATGTTGCCGTTTCTTTGAAGATCACAACCTTTCTTTTGTCTAGAAGTGCTTACACAGTAGACATTCCTGATAATGCAGGAATTCGTCGGGCAGACAATAAACAAGTATCTCTTTTCTTGGCTTGTTGGTCTAGGTGTATGATTCTCGCTTAGGGTGCGAGAGGTCCCGGGTTCAAATCCCAGACGAGCCCAACATTAAGTTTAGCCAATGTAGACTGTATAATCATCTCAGTGAAAAAACGGAAAGATGTGTGCTTCACTATTTATCCAATGCAGTGGTGAAAGCTGGATTGTTGAGGTTTCGGTAAAATGTTGCCTGTTCTTTGAAGATCACAACCTTTCTTTTGCCAAGACGTGCTTACACAGTAGACATGCCTGACAATGGAGGATTTCGTCGGGCAGACATCAAACAAGGATTTATTTTCTTGGCTCGTTGGTCTATGGGTATAATTCTCGCTTAGGGTGCGAGAGGACCTGGATTCAAATCCCGGACAAGGCTAACTTTAAGTTTAGCCAATGTAGACTGTATAATCATCTCAGTGAAAAAACAGAAATATGTGTGCTTCACTATTTATCCAATGCAGTGGTGAAAGCTGGATTGTTGAGGATTCGGTAAAATGTTGCCCGTTCTTTGAAGATCACAATCTTTCTTTTGCCAAGACGTGCTTACACAGTAGACATGCCTGACAATGGAGGATTTCGTCGGGCAGACATCAAACAAGGATTTCTTTTATTGGCTTGTTGGTCTAGGGGTATGATTCTCGCTTTGGGTGCGAGAGGTCCTGGGTTCTAATCCCGGACGAGCCCATCTTTAAGTTTAGCCAATGTAGACTGTATAATCATCTCAGTGAAAAAACGTAAAGATGTGTGCTTCACTATTTATCCAATGCAGTGGTGAAAGCTGGATTGTTGAGCTTTGGGAAAAATGTTGCCTTGTCTTTGAAGATCGCAACCTTTCTTTTGCCTAGAAGTGTTTACACTGTAGACTTGCCTTATAATGCAGGAATTCGTCGGACAGACAACAAACAAGGTCCTCTTTTCTTTGCTCGTTGGTCTAGGGGTATGATTCTCACTTAGGGTGCGAGAGGTCCCAGGTTCAAATCCCGGATGAGCCCAACATTAGGTTTAGCCAATATAGACTGTATAATTATCTGAGTGAAAAAACGGAAAGATGTGTGGTTCACAATTTATCCAATGCAGTGGCGAAAGCTGGATTGTTGAGCTTTGGGAAAAATGTTGCCTTGTCTTTGAAGATCGCAACCTTTCTTTTGCCTAGAAGTGTTTACACTGTAGACTTGCCTTATAATGCAGGAATTCGTCGGACAGACAACAAACAAGGTCCTCTTTTCTTTGCTCGTTGGTCTAGGGGTATGATTCTCGCTTAGGGTGCGAGAGGTCCCAGGTTCAAATCCCGGATGAGCCCAACATTAAGTTTAGCCAATATAGACTGTATAATTATCTGAGTGAAAAAACGGAAAGATGTGTGGTTCACAATTTATCCAATGCAGTGGCGAAAGCTGGATTGTTGAGCTTTGGGAAAAATGTTGCCGGTTCTTTGAAGATCACAACCTTTCTTTTGCATAGAAGTGCTTACACAGTAGACTTGCCTGATAATGGAGGAATTTGTCAGGCAAACATCAAACAAGGATCGCTTTTCTTGGCTCGTTGGTCTAGGGGTATGATTCTCGCTTAGGGCGCGAGAGGTCCCTGGTTCAAATCCCGGACGAGCCCAACATTAAGTTTAGCCAAAGTAGACTGTATAATTATCTGAGTGAAAAATTGTAAAGATGTGTGCTTCACACTTTATCCAATGCAGTGGCAAAAGCTGGAATTTCGAGCTTTGGGAAAAATGTTGCCATTTCTTTGAAGAACACAACCTTTCTTTTGCCTAGAAGTGCTTACACAGTAGACTTGCCTGATAATGGAGGAATTCGTCGGACAGACAACAAACAAGGTCCTCTTTTCTTGGCTCGTTGGTCTAGGGGTATGATTCTCGCTTAGGGTGCGAGAGGTCCCGGGTTCAAATCCCGGACGAGCCCAACATTAAATTTAGCCAATGTAGACTGTATAATCATCTCAGTGAAAAAACGTAAAGATGTGTGCTTCACTATTTATCCAATGCAGTGGTGAAAGCTGGATTGTTGAGCTTTGGGAAAAATGTTGCCTTGTCTTTGAAGATCGCAATCTTTCTTTTGCCTAGAAGTGCTTACACGGTAGACTTGCCTGATAATGCAGGAATTCGTCGGACAGACAACAAACAAGGTCCTCTTTTCTTTGCTCGTTGGTCTAGGGGTATGATTCTCGCTTAGGGTGCGAGAGGTCCCTGGTTCAAATCCCGGACGAGCCCAACATTAAGTTTAGCCAATGTAGACTGTATAATTATCTGAGTGAAAAATTGTAAAGATGTGTGCTTCACACTTTATCCAATGCAGTGGCAAAAGCTGGAATTTCGAGCTTTGGGAAAAATGTTGCCATTTCTTTGAAGAACACAACCTTGCTTTTGCCTAGAAGTGCTTACACAGTAGACTTGCCTGATAATGGAGGAATTCGTAGGACAGACAACAAACAAGGCCCTCTTTTCTTGGCTCGTTGGTCTAGGGGTATGATTCTCGCTTAGGGTGCGAGAGGTCCCGGGTTCAAATCCCGGACGAGCCCAACATTAAATTTAGCCAATGTAGACTGTATAATTATCTGAGTGGAAAAATGGAAAGATGTGTGGTTCAGAATTTATCCAATGCAGTGGCGAAAGCTGGGTTGTTGAGCTTTGGGAAAAATGTTGCCGTTTCTTTGAAGATCACAATCTTTCTTTTGCCTAGAAGTGCTTACACAGTAGACTTGCCTGACAATGGAGGATTTCGTCGGGCAGACATCAAAGAAGGATCTCTTTTCTTGGCTAGTTGGTCTAGGGGTATGATTCTCGCTTTGGGTGCGAGAGGTCCTGGGTTCAAATCCCGGACGAGCCCAAAATGAAGTTTAGCCAATGTAGACTGTATAATCATCTCAGTGAAAAAACAGAAATATGTGTGCTTCACTATTTATCCAATGCAGTGGTGAAAGCTGGATTGTTGAGGATTCGGTAAAATGTTGCCCGTTCTTTGAAGATCACAATCTTTCTTTTGCCAAGACGTGCTTACACAGTAGACATGCCTGACAATGGAGGATTTCGTCGGGCAGACATCAAACAAGGATTTCTTTTATTGGCTTGTTGGTCTAGGGGTATGATTCTCGCTTTGGGTGCGAGAGGTCCTGGGTTCTAATCCCGGACGAGCCCATCTTTAAGTTTAGCCAATGTAGACTGTATAATCATCTCAGTGAAAAAACGTAAAGATGTGTGGTTCACTATTTATCCAATGCAGTGGTGAAAGCTGGATTGTTGAGCTTTGGGAAAAATGTTGCCGTTTCTTTGAAGATCACAACCTTTCTTTTGTCTAGAAGTGCTTACACAGTAGACATTCCTGATAATGCAGGAATTCGTCGGGCAGACAATAAACAAGTATCTCTTTTCTTGGCTTGTTGGTCTAGGTGTATGATTCTCGCTTAGGGTGCGAGAGGTCCCGGGTTCAAATCCCAGACGAGCCCAACATTAAGTTTAGCCAATGTAGACTGTATAATCATCTCAGTGAAAAAACGGAAAGATGTGTGCTTCACTATTTATCCAATGCAGTGGTGAAAGCTGGATTGTTGAGGTTTCGGTAAAATGTTGCCTGTTCTTTGAAGATCACAACCTTTCTTTTGCCAAGACGTGCTTACACAGTAGACATGCCTGACAATGGAGGATTTCGTCGGGCAGACATCAAACAAGGATTTATTTTCTTGGCTCGTTGGTCTATGGGTATAATTCTCGCTTAGGGTGCGAGAGGACCTGGATTCAAATCCCGGACAAGGCTAACTTTAAGTTTAGCCAATGTAGACTGTATAATCATCTCAGTGAAAAAACAGAAATATGTGTGCTTCACTATTTATCCAATGCAGTGGTGAAAGCTGGATTGTTGAGGATTCGGTAAAATGTTGCCCGTTCTTTGAAGATCACAATCTTTCTTTTGCCAAGACGTGCTTACACAGTAGACATGCCTGACAATGGAGGATTTCGTCGGGCAGACATCAAACAAGGATTTCTTTTATTGGCTTGTTGGTCTAGGGGTATGATTCTCGCTTTGGGTGCGAGAGGTCCTGGGTTCTAATCCCGGACGAGCCCATCTTTAAGTTTAGCCAATGTAGACTGTATAATCATCTCAGTGAAAAAACGTAAAGATGTGTGCTTCACTATTTATCCAATGCAGTGGTGAAAGCTGGATTGTTGAGCTTTGGGAAAAATGTTGCCTTGTCTTTGAAGATCGCAACCTTTCTTTTGCCTAGAAGTGTTTACACTGTAGACTTGCCTTATAATGCAGGAATTCGTCGGACAGACAACAAACAAGGTCCTCTTTTCTTTGCTCGTTGGTCTAGGGGTATGATTCTCACTTAGGGTGCGAGAGGTCCCAGGTTCAAATCCCAAATGAGCCCAACATTAGGTTTAGCCAATATAGACTGTATAATTATCTGAGTGAAAAAACGGAAAGATGTGTGGTTCACAATTTATCCAATGCAGTGGCGAAAGCTGGATTGTTGAGCTTTGGGAAAAATGTTGCCTTGTCTTTGAAGATCGCAACCTTTCTTTTGCCTAGAAGTGTTTACACTGTAGACTTGCCTTATAATGCAGGAATTCGTCGGACAGACAACAAACAAGGTCCTCTTTTCTTTGCTCGTTGGTCTAGGGGTATGATTCTCGCTTAGGGTGCGAGAGGTCCCAGGTTCAAATCCCGGATGAGCCCAACATTAAGTTTAGCCAATATAGACTGTATAATTATCTGAGTGAAAAAACGGAAAGATGTGTGGTTCACAATTTATCCAATGCAGTGGCGAAAGCTGGATTGTTGAGCTTTGGGAAAAATGTTGCCGGTTCTTTGAAGATCACAACCTTTCTTTTGCATAGAATTGCTTACACAGTAGACTTGCCTGATAATGGAGGAATTTGTCAGGCAAACATCAAACAAGGATCGCTTTTCTTGGCTCGTTGGTCTAGGGGTATGATTCTCGCTTAGGGTGCGAGAGGTCCCAGGTTCAAATCCCGGATGAGCCCAACATTAAGTTTAGCCAATATAGACTGTATAATTATCTGAGTGAAAAAACGGAAAGATGTGTGGTTCACAATTTATCCAATGCAGTGGCGAAAGCTGGATTGTTGAGCTTTGGGAAAAATGTTGCCGGTTCTTTGAAGATCACAACCTTTCTTTTGCATAGAAGTGCTTACACAGTAGACTTGCCTGATAATGGAGGAATTTGTCAGGCAAACATCAAACAAGGATCGCTTTTCTTGGCTCGTTGGTCTAGGGGTATGATTCTCGCTTAGGGCGCGAGAGGTCCCTGGTTCAAATCCCGGACGAGCCCAACATTAAGTTTAGCCAAAGTAGACTGTATAATTATCTGAGTGAAAAATTGTAAAGATGTGTGCTTCACACTTTATCCAATGCAGTGGCAAAAGCTGGAATTTCGAGCTTTGGGAAAATGTTGCCATTTCTTTGAAGAACACAACCTTTCTTTTGCCTAGAAGTGCTTACACAGTAGACTTGCCTGATAATGGAGGAATTCGTCGGACAGACAACAAACAAGGTCCTCTTTTCTTGGCTCGTTGGTCTAGGGGTATGATTCTCGCTTAGGGTGCGAGAGGTCCCGGGTTCAAATCCCGGACGAGCCCAACATTAAATTTAGCCAATGTAGACTGTATAATCATCTCAGTGAAAAAACGTAAAGATGTGTGCTTCACTATTTATCCAATGCAGTGGTGAAAGCTGGATTGTTGAGCTTTGGGAAAAATGTTGCCTTGTCTTTGAAGATCGCAATCTTTCTTTTGCCTAGAAGTGCTTACACGGTAGACTTGCCTGATAATGCAGGAATTCGTCGGACAGACAACAAACAAGGTCCTCTTTTCTTTGCTCGTTGGTCTAGGGGTATGATTCTCGCTTAGGGTGCGAGAGGTCCCTGGTTCAAATCCCGGACGAGCCCAACATTAAGTTTAGCCAATGTAGACTGTATAATTATCTGAGTGAAAAATTGTAAAGATGTGTGCTTCACACTTTATCCAATGCAGTGGCAAAAGCTGGAATTTCGAGCTTTGGGAAAAATGTTGCCATTTCTTTGAAGAACACAACCTTGCTTTTGCCTAGAAGTGCTTACACAGTAGACTTGCCTGATAATGGAGGAATTCGTAGGACAGACAACAAACAAGGCCCTCTTTTCTTGGCTCGTTGGTCTAGGGGTATGATTCTCGCTTAGGGTGCGAGAGGTCCCGGGTTCAAATCCCGGACGAGCCCAACATTAAATTTAGCCAATGTAGACTGTATAATTATCTGAGTGGAAAAATGGAAAGATGTGTGGTTCAGAATTTATCCAATGCAGTGGCGAAAGCTGGGTTGTTGAGCTTTGGGAAAAATGTTGCCGTTTCTTTGAAGATCACAATCTTTCTTTTGCCTAGAAGTGCTTACACAGTAGACTTGCCTGACAATGGAGGATTTCGTCGGGCAGACATCAAAGAAGGATCTCTTTTCTTGGCTAGTTGGTCTAGGGGTATGATTCTCGCTTTGGGTGCGAGAGGTCCTGGGTTCAAATCCCGGACGAGCCCAAAATGAAGTTTAGCCAATGTAGACTGTATAATCATCTCAGTGAAAAAACAGAAATATGTGTGCTTCACTATTTATCCAATGCAGTGGTGAAAGCTGGATTGTTGAGGATTCGGTAAAATGTTGCCCGTTCTTTGAAGATCACAATCTTTCTTTTGCCAAGACGTGCTTACACAGTAGACATGCCTGACAATGGAGGATTTCGTCGGGCAGACATCAAACAAGGATTTCTTTTATTGGCTTGTTGGTCTAGGGGTATGATTCTCGCTTTGGGTGCGAGAGGTCCTGGGTTCTAATCCCGGACGAGCCCATCTT
>CM042216.1:3417510-3652510 GCA_023566465.1 Cottus gobio | reverse complement strand
AGCCAATGTAGACTGTATAATCATCTCAGTGAAAAAACCTAAAGATGTGTGCTTCACTATTTATCCAATGCAGTGGTGAAAGCTGGATTGTTGAGCTTTGGGGAAAATGTTGCAGTTTCTTTGAAGATCACAACCTTTCTTTTGTCTAGAAGTGTTTACACTTGCCTGGTAATGGAGAATTTTGTCGGGCAGACATCAAACAAGGAACTCTTTTAATGGATTGTTTGTCTAGGGGTATGCTTCTCGCTTAGGGTGCGAGAGGTCCCGGGTTCAAATACCTGACGAGACCAACATTAAGTTTAGTCAATGTAGACTGTATAATTATCTGAGTGAAAAAACGGAAAGATGTGTGCTTCACTATTTATCCAATGCAGTGGCGAAAGCTGGATTGTTGAGGTTTCGGTAAAATGTTGCCTGTTCTTTGAAGATCACAACCTTTCTTTTGCCAAGACGTGCTTACACAGTAGACATGCCTGACAATGGAGGATTTCGTCGGGCAGACATCAAACAAGGATTTATTTTCTTGGCTCGTTGGTCTATGGGTATAATTCTCGCTTAGGGTGCGAGAGGACCTGGGTTCAAATCCCGGACAAGGCTAACTTTAAGTTTAGCCAATGTAGACTGTATAATCATCTCAGTGAAAAAACGTGAAGATGTGTGCTTCACACTTTATCCAATGCAGTGGCAAAAGCTGGAATTTCGAGCTTTGGGAAAAATGTTGCCGGTTCTTTGAAGAACACAACCTTTCTTTTGTCTAGAAGTGCTTACACAGTAGACTTGCCTGATAATGGAGGAATTCGTCGGGCAGACAACAAACAAGGATCTCTTTTCTTGGCTCGTTGGTCTAGGGGTATTGTTACGGCTGTCGCCGTTGCATGTGTGTTTTTCCCGGTGGTAAAAACAGGTCCACCCATGGATGGAAGACCTGCCCATTTCCTGGTTCCTGCGGAGCTCTGATTGGCGCATCGGGCTCCCGCCCAACCATTGAGACGCCAGCGTGGGAGGTCAGCTTCCTGTTTTAAGGAGACGCCACCGGTGCAACGGGGCCGCTGGTCATTCCCCGTTGACTGGCGTGCCGCTCACAGCTAACGGGTGTTGGGTACCTGCTAGCTCACTTGTGTTGTGTCCCTGTTAGCTAACTTGTGTTGTGTCCCTGCTAGCTAACTTGTGTAGGGACGTATTGTGCTAGCCTTCTTCGGTACTTGTGAACTCAAGTTCGGTATGTGTTTGTGTTCCGCGTGTTGCACCAGCGTGTGGCTGGGCGAAAAGGAGGAGTGAGGGAAAGAGCAAACACTGACTCGCATCAGGTAGTATTTCCCTGTTTAGATGCATAGGCATAGTGGGTGCTGTGCTCCTTGTGTTTACCTTATCAGAGGCTACCGTAGTTACCTGTATAGGCAGGCCGCGTCCTCCTTTTGGGGACCTCTTTTGGTTAACTTTGAGTTGTTTTCACAGCACCCTCAACCACCCTCCTTTCGTGTGTTTTGTTATATGCTTGCTACCTCTGTTCGCGAATAAATGTACCCTTTTACCCACAATCATTCTCTGCCTCTATGTTTATGGCTCCCGCACCCCTAGCCCAAAAGCGGGGCCATAACAGGTATGATTCTCGCTTAGGGTGCGAGAGGTCCGGGGTTCAAATCCCGGACGAGCCCAACATTAAGTTTAGCCAATGTAGACTGTAAAAATATCTGAGTGAAAAAACGGAGAGGTGTGTGGTTCAGAATTTATCCAATGCAGTGGCGAAGGCTGTATTGTTGAGTTTTGGGAGAAATGTTGCCGGTTCTTTGAAGATCACAACCTTTCTTTTGCATAGAAGTGCTTACACAGTAGACTTGCCTGATAATGGAGGAATTTGTCAGGCAAACATCAAACAAGGATCGCTGTTCTTGGCTCGTTGGTCTAGGGGTATGATTCTCGCTTAGGGTGCGAGAGGTCCCGGGTTCAAATCCCGGACGAGCCCAACATTAAGTTTAGCCAATGTAGACTGTATAATTATCTGAGTGAAAAATTGTAAAGATGTGTGCTTCACACTTTATCCAATGCAGTGGCAAAAGCTGGAATTTCGAGCTTTGGGGAAAATGTTGCCATTTCTTTGAAGAACACAACCTTTCTTTTGCCTAGAAGTGCTTACACAGTAGACTTGCCTGATAATGGAGGAATTTGTCAGGCAAACATCAAACAAGGATCGCTGTTCTTGGCTCGTTGGTCTAGGGGTATGATTCTCGCTTAGGGTGCGAGAGGTCCCGGGTTCAAATCCCGGACGAGCCCAACATTAAATTTAGCCAATGTAGACTGTATAATCATCTCAGTGAAAAAACGTAAAGATGTGTGCTTCACTATTTATCCAATGCAGTGGTGAAAGCTGGATTGTTGAGCTTTGGGAAAAATGTTGCAGTTTCTTTGAAGATCACAACCTTTCTTTTGTCTAGAAGTGCTTACACTTGCCTGATAATGGAGGATTTTGTCGGGCAGACATCAAACAAGGATCTCTTTTCATGGATTGTTGGTCTAGGGGTATGATTCTCGCTTAGGGTGCGAGAGGTACGGGGTTCAAATCCCGTACGAGCCCAACATTAAGTTTAGCCAATGTAGACTGTATAATTATCTGAGTGAAAAAACGTGAAGATGTGTGCTTCACACTTTATCCAATGCAGTGGCGAAAGCTGGAATTTCGAGATTTGGGATAAATGTTGCCGGTTCTTTGAAGATCACAACCTTTCTTTTGCATAGAAGTGCTTACACAGTAGACTTGCCTGATAATGGAGGAATTTGTCAGGCAAACATCAAACAAGGATCTCTTTTCTTGGCTCGTTGGTCTAGGGGTATGATTCTCGCTTAGGGTGCGAGAGGTCCCGGGTTCAAATCCCGGACGAGCCCAACATTAAATTTAGCCAATGTAGACTGTATAATCATCTCAGTGAAAAAACGTAAAGATGTGTGCTTCACTATTTATCCAATGCAGTGGTGAAAGCTGGATTGTTGAGCTTTGGGAAAAATGTTGCCTTGTCTTTGAAGATCGCAACCTTTCTTTTGCCTAGAAGTGCTTACACGGTAGACTTGCCTGATAATGCAGGAATTCGTCGGACAGACAACAAACAAGGTCCTCTTTTCTTTGCTGATTGGTCTAGGGGTATGATTCTCGCTTAGGGTGCGAGAGGTCCCAGGTTCAAATCCCGGATGAGCCCAACATTAAGTTTAGCCAATATAGACTGTATAATTATCTGAGTGAAAAAACGTAGAGATGTGTGCTTCACACTTTATCCAATGCAGTGGCGAAAGCTGGAATTTCGAGCTTTGGGAAAAATGTTGCCGATTCTTTGTAGAGCACAACATTTCTTTCGCTAAGACGTGCTTACACAGTAGATATGCCTGACAATGGAGGAATTTGTCAGGCAAACATCAAACAAAGATCTCTTTTCTTGGCTCGTTGGTCTAGGGGTATGATTCTCGCTTCGGGTGCGAGAGGTCCCGGGTTCAAATCCCGGACGAGCCCAACATTAAGTTTAGCCAATGTGGACTGTATCATCATCTGAGTGAAAAAACGGAAAGATGTGTATTTCACACTTTATCTAATGCAGTGGCGAAAGCTGGAATTTCGAGCTTTGGGAAAAATGTTGCCAGGTCGTTGTAGAACACAACCTTTCTTTCGCTAAGACATGCTTACACAGTAGATATGCCTGATAATGGAGGTATTCGTGGGACAGACAACAAACAAAGATCTTTTTACTTGGCTCGTTGGTCTAGGGGTATGATTCTCGCTTCGGGTGCGAGAGGTCCCGGGTTCAAATCCCAGACGAGCCCAACATTAAGTTTAGCCAATGTAGACTGTATAATTATCTGAGTGAAAAATTGTAAAGATGTGTGCTTCACACTTTATCCAATGCAGTGGCAAAAGCTGGAATTTCGAGCTTTGGGAAAAATGTTGCAGTTTCTTTGAAGATCACAACCTTTCTTTTGTCTAGAAGTGTTTACACTTGCCTGATAATGGAGGATTTTGTCGGGCAGACATCAAACAAGGATCTCTTTTCATGGATTGTTGGTCTAGGGGTATGATTCTCGCTTAGGGTGCGAGAGGTACCGGGTTCAAATCCCGGACGAGCCCAACAATAAGTTTAGCCAATGTAGACTGTATAATTATCTGAGTGAAAAAACGTGAAGATGTGTGCTTCACACTTTATCCAATGCAGTGGCGAAAGCTGGAATTTCGAGATTTGGGATAAATGTTGCCGGTTCTTTGAAGATCACAACCTTTCTTTTGCATAGAAGTGCTTACACAGTAGACTTGCCTGATAATGGAGGAATTTGTCAGGCAAACATCAAACAAGGATCTCTTTTCTTGGCTCGTTGGTCTAGGGGTATGATTCTCGCTTAGGGTGCGAGAGGTCCCGGGTTCAAATCCCGGACGAGCCCAACATTAAGTTTAGCCAATGTAGACTGTATAATTATCTGAGTGAAAAATTGTAAAGATGTGTGCTTCACACTTTATCCAATGCAGTGGCAAAAGCTGGAATTTCGAGCTTTGGGAAAAATGTTGCCATTTCTTTGAAGAACTCAACCTTTCTTTTGCCTAGAAGTGCTTACACAGTAGACTTGCCTGATAATGGAGGAATTCGTCGGACAGACAACAAACAAGGATCTTTTTTCTTGGCTCGTTGGTCTAGGGGTATGATTCTCGCTTAGGGTGCGAGAGGTCCCGGGTTCAAATCCCGGACGAGCCCAACATTAAATTTAGCCAATGTAGACTGTATAATCATCTCAGTGAAAAAACCTAAAGATGTGTGCTTCACTATTTATCCAATGCAGTGGTGAAAGCTGGATTGTTGAGCTTTGGGAAAAATGTTGCAGTTTCTTTGAAGATCACAACCTTTCTTTTGTCTAGAAGTGTTTACACTTGCCTGGTAATGGAGAATTTTGTCGGGCAGACATCAAACAAGGAACTCTTTTAATGGATTGTTTGTCTAGGGGTATGCTTCTCACTTAGGGTGCGAGAGGTCCCGGGTTCAAATACCTGACGAGCCCAACATTAAGTTTAGTCAATGTAGACTGTATAATTATCTGAGTGAAAAAACGGAAAGATGTGTGCTTCACTATTTATCCAATGCAGTGGTGAAAGCTGGATTGTTGAGGTTTCGGTAAAATGTTGCCTGTTCTTTGAAGATCACAACCTTTCTTTTGCCAAGACGTGCTTACACAGTAGACATGCCTGACAATGGAGGATTTCGTCGGGCAGACATCAAACAAGGATTTATTTTCTTGGCTCGTTGGTCTATGGGTATAATTCTCGCTTAGGGTGCGAGAGGACCTGGGTTCAAATCCCGGACAAGGCTAACTTTAAGTTTAGCCAATGTAGACTGTATAATCATCTCAGTGAAAAAACGTGAAGATGTGTGCTTCACACTTTATCCAATGCAGTGGCAAAAGCTGGAATTTCGAGCTTTGGGAAAAATGTTGCCGGTTCTTTGAAGAACACAACCTTTCTTTTGTCTAGAAGTGCTTACACAGTAGACTTGCCTGATAATGGAGGAATTCGTCGGGCAGACAACAAACAAGGATCTCTTTTCTTGGCTCGTTGGTCTAGGGGTATTGTTACGGCTGTCGCCGTTGCATGTGTGTTTTTCCCGGTGGTAAAAACAGGTCCACCCATGGATGGAAGACCTGCCCATTTCCTGGTTCCTGCGGAGCTCTGATTGGCGCATCGGGCTCCCGCCCAACCATTGAGACGCCAGCGTGGGAGGTCAGCTTCCTGTTTTAAGGAGACGCCACCGGTGCAACGGGGCCGCTGGTCATTCCCCGTTGACTGGCGTGCCGCTCACAGCTAACGGGTGTTGGGTACCTGCTAGCTCACTTGTGTTGTGTCCCTGTTAGCTAACTTGTGTTGTGTCCCTGCTAGCTAACTTGTGTAGGGACGTATTGTGCTAGCCTTCTTCGGTACTTGTGAACTCAAGTTCGGTATGTGTTTGTGTTCCGCGTGTTGCACCAGCGTGTGGCTGGGCGAAAAGGAGGAGTGAGGGAAAGAGCAAACACTGACTCGCATCAGGTAGTATTTCCCTGTTTAGATGCATAGGCATAGTGGGTGCTGTGCTCCTTGTGTTTACCTTATCAGAGGCTACCGTAGTTACCTGTATAGGCAGGCCGCGTCCTCCTTTTGGGGACCTCTTTTGGTTAACTTTGAGTTGTTTTCACAGCACCCTCAACCACCCTCCTTTCGTGTGTTTTGTTATATGCTTGCTACCTCTGTTCGCGAATAAATGTACCCTTTTACCCACAATCATTCTCTGCCTCTATGTTTATGGCTCCCGCACCCCTAGCCCAAAAGCGGGGCCATAACAGGTATGATTCTCGCTTAGGGTGCGAGAGGTCCGGGGTTCAAATCCCGGACGAGCCCAACATTAAGTTTAGCCAATGTAGACTGTAAAAATATCTGAGTGAAAAAACGGAGAGGTGTGTGGTTCAGAATTTATCCAATGCAGTGGCGAAGGCTGTATTGTTGAGTTTTGGGAAAAATGTTGCCGGTTCTTTGAAGATCACAACCTTTCTTTTGCATAGAAGTGCTTACACAGTAGACTTGTCTGATAATGGAGGAATTTGTCAGGCAAACATCAAACAAGGATCGCTGTTCTTGGCTCGTTGGTCTAGGGGTATGATTCTCGCTTAGGGTGCGAGAGGTCCCGGGTTCAAATCCCGGACGAGCCCAACATTAAGTTTAGCCAATGTAGACTGTATAATTATCTGAGTGAAAAATTGTAAAGATGTGTGCTTCACACTTTATCCAATGCAGTGGCAAAAGCTGGAATTTCGAGCTTTGGGGAAAATGTTGCCATTTCTTTGAAGAACACAACCTTTCTTTTGCCTAGAAGTGCTTACACAGTAGACTTGCCTGATAATGGAGGAATTTGTCAGGCAAACATCAAACAAGGATCGCTGTTCTTGGCTCGTTGGTCTAGGGGTATGATTCTCGCTTAGGGTGCGAGAGGTCCCGGGTTCAAATCCCGGACGAGCCCAACATTAAATTTAGCCAATGTAGACTGTATAATCATCTCAGTGAAAAAACGTAAAGATGTGTGCTTCACTATTTATCCAATGCAGTGGTGAAAGCTGGATTGTTGAGCTTTGGGAAAAATGTTGCAGTTTCTTTGAAGATCACAACCTTTCTTTTGTCTAGAAGTGCTTACACTTGCCTGATAATGGAGGATTTTGTCGGGCAGACATCAAACAAGGATCTCTTTTCATGGATTGTTGGTCTAGGGGTATGATTCTCGCTTAGGGTGCGAGAGGTACCGGGTTCAAATCCCGTACGAGCCCAACATTAAGTTTAGCCAATGTAGACTGTATAATTATCTGAGTGAAAAAACGTGAAGATGTGTGCTTCACACTTTATCCAATGCAGTGGCAAAAGCTGGAATTTCGAGCTTTGGGAAAAATGTTGCCATTTCTTTGAAGAACACAACCTTTCTTTTGCCTAGAAGTGCTTACACAGTAGACTTGCCTGATAATGGAGGAATTCGTCGTACAGACAACAAACAAGGTCCTCTTTTCTTGGCTCGTTGGTCTAGGGGTATGATTCTCGCTTTGGGTGCGAGAGGTCTCTGGTTCAAATCCCGGATGAGCCCAACATAAAGTTTAGCCAATGTAGACTGTATAATTATCTGAGTGAAAAAACGTAGAGATGTGTGCTTCACACTTTATCCAATGCAGTGGCGAAAGCTGGAATTTCGAGCTTTGGGAAAAATGTTGCCGATTCTTTGTAGAGCACAACATTTCTTTCGCTAAGACGTGCTTACACAGTAGATATGCCTGACAATGGAGGAATTTGTCAGGCAAACATCAAACAAAGATCTCTTTTCTTGGCTCGTTGGTCTAGGGGTATGATTCTCGCTTTGGGTGCGAGAGGTCCCGGGTACAAATCCCGGACGAGCCCAACATTAAGTTTAGCCAATGTAGACTGTATAATTATCTGAGTGAAAAATTGTAAAGATGTGTGCTTCACACTTTATCCAATGCAGTGGCAAAAGCTGGAATTTCGAGCTTTGGGAAAAATGTTGACATTTCTTTGAAGAACACAACCTTTCTTTTGCCTAGAAGTGCTTACACAGTAGACTTGCCTGATAATGGAGGAATTCGTCGGACAGACAACAAACAAGGTCCTCTTTTCTTGGCTCGTTGGTCTAGGGGTATGATTCTCGCTTTGGGTGCGAGAGGTCCCGGGTTCAAATCCCGGACGAGCCCAACATTAAATTTAGCCAATGTAGACTGTATAATCATCTCAGTGAAAAAACGTAAAGATGTGTGCTTCACTATTTATCCAATGCAGTGGTGAAAGCTGGATTGTTGAGCTTTGGGAAAAATGTTGCAGTTTCTTTGAAGATCACAACCTTTCTTTTGTCTAGAAGTGTTTACACTTGCCTGATAATGGAGAATTTTGTCGGGCAGACATCAAACAAGGAACTCTTTTAATGGATTGTTTGTCTAGGGGTATGATTCTCGCTTAGGGTGCGAGAGGTCCCGGGTTCAAATCCCGGACGAGCCCAACATTAAGTTTAGTCAATGTAGACTGTATAATTATCTGAGTGAAAAAACGGAAAGATGTGTGGTTCACAATGTATCCAATGCAGTGGCGAAAGCTGGATTGTTGAGCTTTGGGAAAAATGTTGCCGTGTCTTTGAAGATCACAACCTTTTTTTTGCCTAGAAGTGCTTACACGGTAGACTTGCCTGATAATGCAGGAATTCGTCGGACAGACAACAAACAAGGTCCTCTTTTCTTTGCTCGTTGGTCTAGGGGTATGATTCTCGCTTAGGGTGCGAGAGGTCCCAGGTTCAAATCCCGGACGAGCCCAACATAAAGTTTAGCCAATGTAGACTTTATAATTATCTGAGTGAAAAAACGGAAAGATGTGTGGTTCAGAATGTATCCAATGCAGTGGCGAAAGCTGTATTGTTGAGCTTTGGTAAAAATGTTGGCGTTTCTTTGAAGAACACAACCTTTCTTTTGCCTAGAAGTGCTTACACAGTAGACTTGCCTGATAATGCAGGAATTCGTCGGACAGACAACAAACAAGGATCTCTTTTCTTGGCTCGTTGGTCTAGGGGTATGATTCTCGCTTAGGGTGCGAGAGGTCCCGGTTTCAAATCCCGGACGAGCCCTACATTAAGTTTAGCCAATGTAGACTGTAAAATTATCTGAGTGAAAAAACGGAAAGATGTGTGGTTCAGAATTTATCCAATGCAGTGGCGAAGGCTGGATTGTTGAGCTTTGGGAAAAATGTTGCCGGTTCTTTGAAGATCACAACCTTTCTTTTGCCTAGAAGTGCTTACACAGTAGACTTGCCTGATAATGGAGGAAATTGTCAGCCAAACATCAAACAAGAGTTTCTTTTCTCGGCTCGTTGGTCTAGGGCTATGATTCTCGCTTTGGGTGCGAGAGGTCCCGGGTTCAAATCCCGGACGAGCCCAACATTAAGTTTAGCCAATGTGGACTGTATCATCATCTGAGTGAAAAAACGGTAAGATGTGTGCTTCACACTTTATCTAATGCAGTGGCGAAAGCTTGAATTTCGAGCTTTGGGAAAAATGTTGCCGGGTCTTTGTAGAACACAACCTTTCTTTCGCCAAGACGTGCTTACACAGTAGACAAGCCTGACAGTGGAGGATTTCTTCGGGCAGACATCAAACAAGGATCTTCTTTCTTGGCTCGTTGGTCTAGGGGTATATTCTTGCTTTTGGTGCGAGAGGTCCAGGGTTCAAATCCCGGACGAGCCCAACATTAAGTTTAGCCAATGTAGATTGTATAATCATCTCAGTGAAAAAACGTAAAGATGTGTGCTTCACACTTTATTTAATGCAGTTGCGAAAGCTGGAATTTCTAGCTTTTGGAAAAATGTTGCCGGGTCTTTGTAGAACACAACCTTTCTTTCGCCAAGACGTGCTTACACAGTAGACAAGCCTGACAGTGGAGGATTTCTTCGGGCAGACATCAAACAAGGATCTCTTTTCTTGGCTCGTTGGTCTAGGGGTATGATTCTCGCTTAGGGTGCGATAGGTCCCGGACGAGCCCAACTTTAAGTTTAGCCAATGTATACTGTTGGTAAATGACAAGTTAGGAGCGAGAACGGGTTCAGAAGATCAAAGATTTATAACGTTCAGAATACATGTTGTTGTTTCCAGAATCTAAGGAAATACAACCTGGGACGTGTTGATGTGGTTCCAGAAGGGGAATGTATGACACCCATTTATTCAGGCAGTGTCTAATTCTACTCTTGGTAAAGTCGCTGTGGGGTGAGGGGCGTGGTTAGCGCACCTGCAGCGGAGAGAGAGAGAGGCGATCATGGGGATCAGCTGTGCAGCGCGTGAGGCGGCACAGCTGGTCCACATGATCGTGGGATTGCGTGGGCGGGGGAGGGAGCTACAAAAGCTCCCAGAGCCACGCAGACAGGGGAGAGTTAGGAGAGCTAGGCATGTGAATGTATGTCTGAGAGCAATGCCTAATAAAAGAGCCCGAAAACGTGCGATCTTGGTGTCATCCTTGTGTGAAGAGCTTCGGGAGACCCCCGGGTACATCGAACCCTGCTACAGTGGCGCCCAACGGGGACTACCGACGGGGGGGAAGCTGCGGCATAAACTGCCGATGGAGGACAACGGGGAGATGGAGCGGCTGTGCACGGCGATGGGAGGCACCATGGTGGTGCCATGGACACAGACGGCCAGAAGCGTGGCTCAGGCCGAGCGGGTCCCGTCGGCGACGGTGGACGAGGAGGAGAGGGGTCAGTCGCCGCTGACCCCGGAGGTCCACCGGAGGGGGTTCCGCCGGGCCCGGCTGGAACCGGACGAGGACCCGGAGACGTTCGCCCGGTGGCTACGGGGGGCAGCGGAGAGGTGGCTGCAGCCAGACGGCGAGTGGGGGGTCCGGGAGGTGATCGGGGAAGTCACCAGGGAGCAATTCCTGGGGGCCCTTCCGCCGCGGATGGCCGAGTGGGTCAGGGGTCGCCAGCCGGCGACACTGAGTGGGGCCGTCGCAAGGGCGGAGGAGTACCGGGCCAAAAATCCGCAGGCGGAGCGGGCTGTCGGGCCAAAAGAAGAGCTGGCCCAGCTGATCCCGGAGGAGAGGGCCAAGCCGGGGCCGGCAGTACGGCTGACAGCGAGAGCCGGGACCCAGACGGACGCAAGGCGCCAGCGGGTCGGGGAGGCCCAGACAGACGGCAGACGCCTGAAGACCCGGGCGTCGCAGACGTCGGCGGGCGCGGCAGCGACGACGACGCAGACCCGGGCGACGCAGACGTCGGCGGGCGCGGCTCCGGCGACGACGGAGGCGGCGGCGCAGACGGCGGCGGGCGCGGCAGCGGCGACGACGGCGGAAGCGGCGTCGCAGACGTCGGCGGGCGCGGCAGCGGCGACGACGGCGGAAGCGGCGTCGCAGACGTCGGCGGGCGCGGCAGCGGCGACGACGGCGGAAGCGGCGTCGCAGACGTCGGCGGGCGCGGCAGCGGCGACGACGGCGGAAGCGGCGTCGCAGACGTCGGCGGGCGCGGCAGCGGCGACGACGGCGGAAGCGGCGTCGCAGACGTCGGCGGGCGCGGCAGCGACGACGACGCGGACCCGGGCGACGCAGACGTCGGCGGGCGCGGCTCCGGCGACGACGCGGACCCGGGCGACGCAGACGTCGGCGGGCGCGGCTCCGGCGACGACGGAGACCGCGGCGCAGACGTCGGCGGCCGAGGCGACTCCGGCGACGACGGAGACCGCGGCGACGACGGAGACCGCGGCGCAGACGTCGGCGGCCGAGGCGACTCCGGCGACGACGGAGACCGCGGCGCAGACGGCGGCGGCGGGCGCTGCGGCGACGACGGCAGAGGCGGCAGCGGCGACGACGGCGGAAGCGGCGTCGCAGACGTCGGCGGGCGCGGCAGCGACGACGACGCAGACCCGGGCGACGCAGACGTCGGCGGGCGCGGCTCCGGCGACGACGGAGGCGGCGGCGCAGACGGCGGCGGCGGGCGCTCCGGCGACGGCAGCGGCGACGACGGCAGAGGCGGCAGCGGCGACGACGGCAGAGGCGGCAGCGGCGACGACGGCAGAGGCGGCGGCGGCGACGACGGCAGCTTCAGCGGCGACGCCGACGGAGACGGCAGCAGGAGCGGTCGCTCCGGGGGCGGTGGAGGCGCCGGCCCACGCAACGGCGGGCCCGACGACGGAGCTGCCGAGAGACCGCCAGGGGCCGACTACGGTCGGCAGGCAGACGGCGGCGCGGACGTCGGTGGGCGCGGCAGCGACGGCGACGGCGGAGGCGGCCGCTCCAACGACGGTGGGAGCGTCGTCTGGAGCGGCAACGGACCCGGGGGTCCGGGAGGGACCACCGCCGGCGAGCCTCGAAGAGCCGGCGCCGAGGAAGGGAGGCCTGGCCCGACCGGATCGGCGGGTGGCTCCAGACTCGGCGGGCTGGGTGTGCTGGACGTGCGGCCGGCAGGGGCACCTACAGCGCCACTGCGCCAAGCGGTGCTGGGCCTGCGGACACCTGGGGCACGTCTGGCGGACCTGCACAGGGATGGAGGGGGACCGGGGGAGGCGGGACGGCCGAACCCGGTACCCCTCGCTGAACCCGGAGGCGGCGCCCTGGCCGACGCCCCAGGGCCGACGCCCCAGGGCCGGACGGCCCGGCGGAAAGGGGGGTCCCGGAGGTGGGGACGTAGCCTCCCGGAGGGGGCCGAGCCACAGGGGGCCCAGGGGACAGCGATCCAGACGGCCCTCCTGATACGGAGGGAGCTGGAGGATCTCCGGAGCCGGCTCTGGAGGGTCCTCGGGGACCGGAGTAGGGACCGGGGGCCGATGAGCCAGCTGGGGCCGAGAGTCTGGGCCGGGCGAGCCGCTCGGGCCCGCACGAACGGCCAGCGGGCGGCGGCCCGGCGGGAATGGTGGGGAACCACCTGGGACCCGCGACCCTAAACTTTCTCTCTCTTGTGTTGCAGGTTGCTGCGGCGGGCTGAGGGTGAGAGCCAGTTTGGCCCCGGGAGGGGGCCGGCGGAGAGCGCGATGAGCCTGCCTCCCGGGGCGCTCGATCGCCCTCTGTCCGGACCATGTCCCGCGCCCGGACCCCCACGGATGGAGGATGCCAACGCCCGGACCGCCCGGTGGCATCTGGCGGAAACGCAAGTTAATTCCATGGTGGTCCATAGGTCGGGGGGCAGATGGTCGGGACTGACTCCCGCTCCCGCTCCCAGTGGGAGGGAGGGGGGGGGGAGTTGGTTAGGCCGGTGGCTCCCCGGCCTAAGTCGGGCGGTGGGGGTATGTGGGGTGAGTGGCGTGGTTAGCGCACCTGCAGCGGAGAGAGAGAGAGGCGATCATGGGGATCAGCTGTGCAGCGCGTGAGGCGGCACAGCTGGTCCACATGATCGTGGGATTGCGTGGGCGGGGGAGGGAGCTACAAAAGCTCCCAGAGCCACGCAGACAGGGGAGAGTTAGGAGAGCTAGGCATGTGAATGTATGTCTGAGAGCAATGCCTAATAAAAGAGCCCGAAAACGTGCGATCTTGGTGTCATCCTTGTGTGAAGAGCTCCGGAAACCCCACGGCTATGACGAACCTTGTTACAGTCGCTAAATTATTTTTAATTTGACATTTAAAGCTGGTCGTATCATATGGTCAACTATTATTATGTTGTTACTCACTGTTTTACAACTGATCTTCTTATCCATCAACTCACCTGTCCCTCTCCATTGGCTTCCTGAGTCGTTGGTCAAGTGATGCTGCCTGGATGGCTGGGTACTGCTCCAAAAACCTCTCCACCATCAGGAAAAGGGAGTTCCACCGTGTTCTGACATCCAGAATCACAATGTGTTCTGGTAGATCTGAAACACAAATTATGCATTTTGATTTACAATCTACACTGCTGAAGATGTTTGAAACAAACATATATTTTTTTAGATTCATAACAAGGCTACGCTACTTAACTTAACCAGAAGTCGCTGCTTCTCATGCAAGACGGTTTTGGCCATGGTGGACCTCTTCAGCCACACCACCACAGCTCGAAGTTTGGCACACCACTTGGTAACGGCACTGATGCTGTACACCTTCTGTGCTGCCAGGTTTAGGGTATAGGCGAAGCACCCCATCTTTAAAAACTTCAATTTCTTCAGTGCGACATCCATATTGCTGCCGTTATCTACTGTGGCAGCTACAACTTTTGTGTTTAGAGGGAATTTCACTAGAATGTTGTATATCTCGTCTGCCACCACCAGGCCTGTCTATGACTCGTACACAGCTTTGGTGTTTAGCACCTTCTGCTTAATTTGGCCATGACTGGTGTAGTGTACAGTCACGGTTAAATAGTGGTCCTGTGCCACACTGGTCCAAGCATTGCATGTAATGGCAGCCGTATTCACTTGTGCTAACTCCTGAATGACATTCTGTTTCTCAACAGAGTACCATGCAGGAATTAGCATATTGGACAGATCATCCCTGGATTGGGGTCGGTAGCGAGGATTGAGGGCAGTGGTCATCTCTCTGTATAAAATAAATTTGAGGATATTTATTAGTCTTTTTGTGGAACAGATTTTATACAAATATTGTTTTCACATCACTTTTTTTTACCTGAACCATGGAGATTCCACAGTGGAAAAAGAATGTAGTCCCTTGACCACAAATTTTGTCACAGACCTGTGGAGTTCCTTCACCTTGTCTTTGGTTAAATTAGCCTTCTTTGCCAAGGTCACTGTTGAAGCTGGAGAGCCAAAAATATAAACATTAATAATGTTAAATATTTTACAGGCAACAGAAGCATCACTGCACATGCCATCGCTAGTTTCATTAACATTACACTGACTTGCTATGATGTCGGCACGCATGTAGCCTACCGTTTGCTAGTAGCTAGCTAGCTACTAGCAAACGCTAGCTAGCAAACGCTAGTTAACTTAAACACGGTTATATTATCATTTGTTGTTATTACGCCTACTTTTATAAATGCAAGATTTGCAATCAACGTTACATTACTAACCTGAGGTAACACTGCTGTTTTCATCCTTGCTCTGCCCATCGCCGGGGCCAGGGAGGCCCACACTGCCCGCTGATGTGCTTGGCATTGGCTCACGCAGGCAGTCGAACACAGTGCATGCTTTCAAGTTGATGTTGTGCGTTGCCAGATGCTTCATCAAATTTGACGTGTTCCCCGCTTTACATGCAACTGTTTTGCTGCATTTGCTACAGGTCGCGTTGTTAATATCTTTTTTGGCGAAATACAGCCACACTTTAGACCGCTTACCTTTCGGCATTTTCATAGGTTGATTGGCTGCTAGCTAGATGCTTGAGCGATACAAACAATAAGCTATTGTGTCACCTGCTGCCAGGGCGGAGGCGGAGTCATCAGAGTAGTGTAAAAAAAGAGTAGTGTAAAAAAAATTCAACCGGCTCAGGCACCGAAATCTGCGTTGCGTTTCGGTCCGGTAGGTACCGGACGTCTTGGAACCGGTGCCATATTAGCACCGACTTTCGGTACCCAACCCTACTGTTCACTTCCTGGGGCGTCAACGGGCTGAAATACAGACCGCTTCGCTGTGCCATGGTCACCCACATGGTGGTCAAGGTGGTACTTCGTAAAATTCTGTCATCAGGATTTAAACACTCTGCTGCCACTGCGACTGCAGTGATCAAGTGCAATAAGCCCGCTTTTACTGCTGCTAAGTCGCTCTGGCAAAACTAGCAGCATCCGTATGTGTGTCCTTCTCAAATCTCAGGAACCGTTCATCCGATATACGTATATTGTGGGCGTATTGCTAGGGACATAAGGCCGTGCAGCGTAGAAGTTGGTGCAATATGGACAGGCGATCGAAGATTTAAATATTAATGAATAACATACCAATATGGTATGTTTTCAGAAGGTAATGATGATATCCCTCTCTCTCTCTCTCTCTCTCTCTCATATATTCGACAAGGGTGTTTAACGCCTCACTTTGGTACTCATTGACTCGCAGATCATTTTATTTCAGGCCACCGAGACACAAAACCTCTTGAGAACAAAGGATGTCTGATAGTCAACGTTCTTATTCTGCTGAGGGAACAGATAGCGGAACAAAGCTGTTGCAATACCTGATTGAAGCCATTATTGCTTCTTTTGGGACAAACTTTTATTTCTCTACATTTGGAAAGGACACCTCTTTTCTCTTATCTACGTAGAGGACTTTTGCCACAGTCCAGAATACTAACAGCCAGATCAACAGTCGGTTCCCTGAGCCAAAGACATTCCATGACTCTAAACATTTTGTTTTACTGAACGTCTTTCCTGTGCCCACTGTGAGGTTTAAAACTGCAAATTGACTGTCAAAAGTCACATTCAATGAGTCAACAGGAAGTCCATGTTTCACAAGCAGTCATGCATATGTAATGTAATCACAAACTAATTTTGACGCCAACTGTATCTCCATGCTTTAACACATTTAATCAAATGTATTCTCCCCACTGTGGGGTAGAGAGGCCGAATAGAAATCCCATCACACGCTACCTCTAAGTAAATCCAAATCCCCATAGTGTGTGTGGTCTGTTTATTTCCCTCTCTTCATTCCTAATAGAAAGGTTAATATGCAGCGTGTTTGAAGGAGTACACATATGTTTACGCAAGCTGGAGGGGGTCTACTGTCTCAAACCTCCTCTTCTCAGGTGGAACTATTCTCCCCACGAACAATGCAGCCGCTACACACCCACAGGTGGACAGTCAGGATCTGCACTGATGGTTGAAATCAGCAGATTGCCAGAGCTCTGCAGGAGAGCCGATTAAACAGTTCAGTATCATCCACGGTGTGATTCACCACATGAGAGTTTCTCTGATAATCACTTCAAGTTATATTTGCTGTAGGTGGCTGTTGGATTGTGTGACGGGCTTTGAAATTGACTAGAAAGCTGTCCACAGGAAAAACTATATATATACACTCACCTAAAGGATTATTAGGAACACAGTCCTGTGGGCGAAAATGCCTTGTTGATGCTAGAGGTCAGAGGAGAATGGGCCGACTGATTCAAGCTGATAGAAGAGCAACTTTGACTGAAATAACCACTCGTTGCAACCGAGGTATGCAGCAAAGCATTTGTGAAGCCACAACACGCACAACCTTGAGGCGGATGGGCTACAACAGCAGAAGACCCCACCGGGTATCACTCATCTCCACTACAAATAGGAAAAAGAGGCTACAATTTGCGAAGAGCTCACCAAAATTGGACAGTTGAAGACTGGAAAAATGTTGCCTGGTCCGATGAGTCTCGATTTCTGTTGAGACATTCAGATGGTAGAGTCAGAATCTGGCGTAAACAGAATGAGAACATGGATCCATCATGCCTTGTTACCACTGTGCAGGCTGGTGGTGGTGGTGTAATGGTGTGGGGGATGTTTTCTTGGCACACTTTAGGCCCCTTAGTGCCAATTGGGCATCGTTTAAATGCCACGGCCTACCTGAGCATTGTTTCTGACCATGTCCATCCCTTTATGGCCACCATGTACCCATCCTCTGATGGCTACTTCCAGCAGGATAATGCACCATGTCACAAAGCTCGAATCATTTCAAATTGGTTTCTTGAACATGACAATGAGTTCACTCTACTAAAATGGCCCCCACAGTCACCAGATCTCAACCCAATAGAGCATCTTTGGGATGTGGTGGAACGGGAGCTTCGTGCCCTTGATGTGCATCCCACAAATCTCCATCAACTGCAAGATGCTATCCTATCAATATGGGCCAACATTTCTAAAGAATGCTTTCAGCACCTTGTTGAATCAATGCCACGTAGAATTAAGGCAGTTCTGAAGGCGAAAGGGGGTCAAACACAGTATTAGTATGGTGTTCCTAATAATCCTTTAGGTGAGTGTATATATATACAGTATGTAGAATGGGATTTACTCATAAATAAACCTACTATTGGAGCTTTATAACGTTGCCGTATGCATTAGCTAAGCACATTGTAGTAATCCATATAGAGACTTCCTTCCTCACTCTCTGAACCATCATCACGGTGTTTCCTGTTTCTCTAGAAATTGGAGCAAATAGACGGGGTAAAGGGGATATGACAACATATGCACCATAATATTGAATACAAATTAACATTAAACATCGTTAGAGACCTTTTACATCATAAAAGTATGGAACTTATTCAAGTTAACTTCTGACCGTGAATTTAAATAAGTCAGTCTCGCACACACTACGCTGGTTTCACATAAACATTAGTTTACTGAGTTAAGGGGATCTATTATTTATTTTGATGATGAGATAAACTCCATGAAGATACATTATCTTTTGCGATGGTTATCTGGCCAAGGAGGCAGCAGAGATGAATGTTTAATACATGTTGATTTCATACATACAACAAGCCAAAACAATACAATACAAAGTCCATGCATCAACAGAAAGGTTTAAATAGACACAGAGTGGATGATACATGTCGACAAAACAGACAAGCAGACAAAATCCACCTTGGTTTAATAATCTTTATTAGCAATACCAGGGCTACTTAAAATGGAAAAAGAAGGCACCTAAAGCAGCCTGTAGGATTACTCACAAAAGGTCATACAAGTACTTCCAGAAAGAGTCTTTGATGGAGAATGTGAAAAACACCACCTGGTCAACAGTGTGTCACGAGGAGGACCCGGCTTTAAGGTATATGTATGAGATTATTAATGCAGATTGCTGATAAACATGCACCTTTTCTCAGTAGAGATTTCAAAACACTCACGGTGCAACAAAATGAGGCCAAAATAAAGTGTCTGAAACATCTGGCTCACTGTGTGTGTGGAGGGCCACATGTTGACGCGTAGGGCCAAGCTGTCGTATCTGAGGAGTTTTGCTTTTGAACGCTTTGTGGAAACACTGCAGCGGAAGTCCACTCTGAACTTTGGTATCCACTCTCGTGTTTCAGTGAACGAGAGTTCGGCAACCAGTCAGCCGTGCTGGTGGTCAAAACCCTGAGAGTGCCAGCGGTTTCCAGCTTTCACTCAGTTCCTCCCCAGCATTGTTCATGACAGGAAGTCAATGGGGAGATATTGTGTTTTGTAGAGATGTTCAGAATTTCAGAAAGAAGGCTGGACGAATGTTTATTGGCCTCCAGAAGGAGCGTCATGTTCCATCGAGTCTGCCTCTTTGTGTTTTCGTCCCCTGCCACCTTGTCTCCTTCTCTCCCTCTGTGACAGAATGAGGACACTTGAGGACACTTCTCTCTGTGGAGCATCACTCAAGCAGGTTGAAGTGGATGTAGAAAGCAGCCCTGCTACGGACATGCAAGGAATAGATGAGAGAACATTTCATAATTTGAATTCCATTCTGTGACGCAGCAGCTTTGAACATGCACGCGCACACACACACACACACACACACACACACACACAGTCTGCAGCTGACGTGTGTTTGAATTTGTCCGCATGAGGACCAGCTTCATATCCCGTCCTCTGCACACGTTCATCCATAAACGGTCAATGCAAAGATGCTCATGAATGCTGCATAGAACTGAGCTTATAATCGAGAGTTCTATACGGTGAATCACTTCAACTATGGAGAGGAGTCAGGAAGAGGATTTATTCGGATGGACATGGAGGTGCTTGTGGTCCCTGAACACCCGCTCCCTTCTAATTCTTCACGTAGTCGTTTGGCAGTGACGGTGCATCCATCATGAAGGGTTACGAGTGTCTCCACAATATGTTTATGTTTACAGCAATCAGACTGACTGACAATGATTGCAACAATCAGTGTATCCCCCATTCTGGATATCATATTTTAAAAAGGAAGTTTGACAGGTGAACATAAGTTGTGTTTATTTGTATGGTGAACTTGGGCTGTATTATAATCAGGATTCATGATTTGGATGTGGAGCTGTCAAAAACTTTATTTCCAGACTTTACTTTTTTACATTTTGGAGACTGTGGCTTAGTGGTTCAGTGGGTTGTCCTCAGAAGACCGGCGGTTCAATGGGCAAGACACTTCATCCCATCCCAATTGCTCCCACAGGCTGTGCCTGTGGTGTGTGAATGTTAAATGATGGTCAGGTGGCCACTTGCATGCTAGCCCCTCCCATCAGGGTGTGAATGGGTGAACGATGACATGAGTGTTAAAGAGCTTGTGAAACTGTGGTACAGATGAGTAATGCAGGGGAACCCTGCACCAACTAAGAGTGACCTAAAACGTGCTTCCCAATAGTTTGGTGAAGTTTAGGTTGTCAACCATATGTGGATCTGGAGGGGAAATTAGCTCCAAGTAAAGATGTACAGAGACCACAAAGTAGGCCAGAACAAGTGTGTCTTTCAGACATGTGAGTCATAGTTTCAATGTTGGGACCTCTAATTTGTCTTTACATACATGCCAAAATGTAATGTACAAAACAACCTGTGTTCATTTAGATCTCTCATGTTCACATGAATGTCACCACCTCATATAATCTCTAATATTGCAAGACAAAGGTTATATCTTTCTCTAAACATACTATACATTAGCATTAACTACCTAATGTTAATAAGATAACTATTCCAGACCAGGTTGAGCAGATGTCTCGCTTTAGCCATCACTGGGAAAAGGCTCAGGAACAAGGCCGATTGTCAAGATCTTGGTTTCGGTTTAGCTTGTTTCCTGTTTTATTTTGAAGTTCCCTACCTCTTGTGTCCTATGTTTGTTAGACTTCCTGTCACCGTGGCTTTCCCTCTTTCTAATCAAATTTCCTCTGCTCCCTTGTGTTTTTTCCACCAATCAGCTAAGGCTGGCCCTCCTGTCTGCCAACCTGTGTCTTGTTGTCTGATTGGTTTCTTGGTTATTTATAGTCTTTGGTCTGTTGGTTGTCGGTTTTTACGGCTATCTTCCCTGTTTTTTTCCTTTCCTGAGGTTATCCTTTGTACCTTGTCTCATTTGTAATTCTTGTCTGTTTCTCTTGTTTGGGATTTCAGTTACTAACTTTTGCACTGTAAGTTTAATTTTGGACATTTCTTTCACATAGCAGACAAGCAAAAAGCAAAAATGCATGATGATAAGAAGCAAAATAGTTATGGGTATGTTATTCATATGCCATTTGATACCAGGCTGGTTTTGGCTTATTCCAGATAAGGCACTAATGCCTGCCGGACTGAAGAAAGATTAAAACCAGCTCTGTAATCTATAACACTTTTTAGTTTCCTTTTACAGCCATCTGAAGGCAGCAGGTATCTGCTCCATCTGCAGTCAATAAACTTGCAATGACGCCTCCTGTCAAACCACAATCACGCACAACAGATTCACTGGTTAAAGTCTGTGCAATCAGCACCAGGCTGTAAAATAACCTCTGTGTTTATGTGCACAGCAAGCTCCTTGATTTGATTATGCAAAAAAAAGTTTATAATATATATATACAAGCGTGTTGCAGATGGACACATTCACACCAGTTCACACAGTAACATGAAAAGAAGCAGATTAATTAAACTTAACCTTTCTTTGTTAATTAGTCTCTTGGGGCCTTCTACTGCTGCCAGGCCTTCCTCAGTGTCTTCATCCATTAGAGAGATGGGCCAAAGCATCGCCTGGAGCCAAGCATTTTTAATTACAGTAGAGGTAGATGTGTGACTGTGATGACCAACAGGATGGGATGGATTTGTAAAAAAAGCTAATGATGTTGTGGATCATTGTCAGGATCATATATGAACGTGACGCACCAGAGAAGTGAAGCTGTTTGGAAACAGGCAAAGATACTTGGCTAGGGTAACCTACAGTCTCATCTCTCAGTCATCACCCACACACGTAAGCCCCCCCCCCCCCCACCCCCACAAGAAGCAGATTGACACAACTGCATCACTTGAATCCTGACGAGATGGATGTTGGTGTGATACGTGATCCTGAGGTTGCCGTGTGATCTTGTGACCTTGCGAGAAATCCAGCTGCTGCGCAGCTCATTTACTGCAGATAGTTATTTCATGGAGTAGCGTGATGACAAGTACAACTGTGCAGTAACAACAGCAGAATATTCAACTTAAAGAGTTATCATCTGATCTTGGCATGTTATTCGAGCTGCTGTGTTTATTCAATTCACTTCAATTCATTTGGTATAGCCCGAAATCACAAATTTGCCTTAGAGGTGCTTTATAATCTTTACAGCCGTCTTTTAATGTGTATATGTGAAACAATAAAAACATTCCAGTAAACAGAAGTCTCCATAGGATTATGTCACAGCCTCCAACATATAGCGTATTCTGTTTGACCCCACCCTATATCCAAGTGTGCCACCAAATAAGCACGAGAGCATGTGACACAACACCAACACTTTATTGAACGGTTCGGTTGAAACAAAGCTCTTTTCACAACCAAAGAACTGCATTCATAAAACTACACCTGCTGTCGGCAGCTTGGGCTGTCAGTGGGACAGATGAGTTGTTACTGAAAGGTTGGATAACAAAAGAAACACACACAACCTCCTGCATTTCCGCAGCATGAAACTTTAACTCACTTTGGTACCAGGTCCATTTGTCCATGTTGTTTCCTGATGGGGATGGTACCCCCTCAGTGTGGGCAGGACCCTCATCTCTTCGCTTTAGCCAAGCCATGTGAAACTGCCGTGACATCATCTTCACTAGATACACTCGCGGTAGTACAAAAAAAGTACTTTCTCAAACTCTGTGTGTGTGTGTGTGTGTGTGCACACGCACATTGTTCCAGTACAGTGAAGGATTATTACTGCTGACCTGTGATCATTTTTAATTAGATTTTAAATGATGTGGATTAGATAATCAGGATAAAGTGTTGGTTGGTTTCCAATCGGCCGGCTCATGTGAATGCTCTGACTTCTTCATAATGAGTGATGTCACAGTGTTTCCAGATCTCAATCTGTTCTTTGAGTACATTATTATCATAACTGATCGAAATCAGAACTGTTTATTGCCAAGTACGTTACACGTACAAGGAATTTAATGGAAATTTAATTTAAGGAAGTTAATAGTGCACAATAATAAACACAGTGCAATAGTATGAGACATATAAAAGTAGAAAATGTACAATAAAATATGGTAAGCAAACAACAGTATGTTAAAACAAATATATTATTAACGTGTCAAGTGTATATTCATGAAGAAAAGAAGTGCAAGGGTGTGTAACTGTAAGAAACAATACTGATAGAAATAATGTCCAACTATTAGAATAAGAGCCAAATAATAAATAACCAGCATGATCCTTTGACTCTAAATATCAGAATGTTAGTAGACTGGGTCAGAAGGCGCTGCAATGAATTATGGGTCACTGCTTGACAGGAACTTGTAAAATCCCACATATGCTCTCAGCTGTTGCAATATAGTACAGCCACATTTGGCCCAAAAAGTTAGTTGATCAACTTTGGTGGGCGATAGCTTTGCGTGTGTGTCGGCGCTCAACCCTCTGCTGAGAGCAGAGCAGCTGCACACACTTTAACCTCCCATGTAGGCATGAAATAATGTGCAAACTTTACTCACTCCACCAGCGCCGACCTTCAAGGAGGTGGCTCTCAGGCACAGAAAGTTCCAATGAAATCCACTCTGAGCTTCACACATATAGTCAAGTCAATTTCATTCATATAGCCCAATATTCAAAATCACACATTTGCATTCCGGGTCCCTCACGTAGATGTGGAACTCTAGCTATTTTAGTGGTAAATATCAAGAATCTGAACTGTTTATTGCCAAGTGCGTTACACATACAGTACAAGGAGTTTGGCTTGATCATCGATTGGCCACCGATCACATGGGCTGGTATTCGCTCTAATCCGTCGACTCTGTAAAGGCCGATCAGAAGATGCAAAACATGCACGACAACTGCAGTGAAGCTGTTTAGTGGCGCATGAAGAAATTGTGAGTCCCTTCACACGGCGTGTTCGAGGCGATGCTATTGCTCCTTTGTTCTGTACGAACGGTCACTCTGCCAGAGCCTGTGTTCGGCTCCCAGCAGGCGCATGTCTTCATGCCTCGAACCTGTGCCTCGTTCCCCTGTGTATTTAGTCTGTGTCAACTCCTTGTCATGGGACAGTTTGTCTCTAATGTTTCCTGAGCGTACCAGCCATTTCCCCCATGTTTGACCTGTTTCTGTTCACTCGTGAGTTTTGCCCGCCCATCCAGATACCTCTGCCTGCTTGGACTGACTACCCGTTTACCGAACCCTGCTCTAGTAAAACATTGTTATTGCACTCGACTACCTTGCCACTGAGTCTGCTTTAGAGTCCTGCTCACCGTGGTTCTAGTTCCTTAACGACTCAGAAAGGGAAAGCAAGGCTTGGGTCAGGCTGTGTCCAGCAGGGGAGAGAACACTTTGAGGAACTCCTGAACTCAACCAACATGTCCTCCATGGAGGAGGCAGATTTTGAAGACTCGGGGGAAGACTCCTCCATATTCCTGGAAGAGGTTGTTAAAGTAGCTGCAAGGTGCTATAGTGTGGATGAGACTTGCCCTGAGATGCTGAAGGCTCTCGACTGTCTTCACTGACACAGCTCCTCAATGTCACGTGGAGGTTGGGGACAGTGCCTGTGGAGTGTGAGGGCCTCTGGCAAATGTGATATTTCTCAAACCCTCAAACAAGTCCATCCCTGACGCTGGGAGGAGTGGCAGCACTGACCTCGCATTAGTGTTCCAGTTGGGAGTGAACGTGTTGATTAATGAGCAGCAGGTTTGTGTCTTAAAAGTGCCAAGTTTACTTCGTCTGTGTTTATTATCTTAGACACGTCAACCCAACCTCCGTGGGGAAGACGCTGTGTTAATACCATATGGGGAACTTCTTTCAGCTGAAAGAAACAGCTCGGAGATCCCACAGTAGTAACTGCATGCAACAGAGCATCCTTCTACCGATGGTGAGTCGATCCGCTCCAGTATTTCATCTTCATACAGCCGGTGTCTGGTCACCTGACAGTTGCAATGCTATGTGGGAATCAATGCGTTGAGATGATTTACTTAGTATAGAACTTGTTCTGTTCCTCTAAAAGATCATCTGAGCTGCTGCAGGAAACATATGGTTGCTGGTGGCAGCTCATCCAGGACTCCCAGCTAAGATAAAGCAAACGCCAAATCACAAAGGAGGAGAAATGTTGAACTATAAATATTCTGTTTTCAGATGCTAAAACAGGGAGCAGTAAAAACAGGACAACAACAGCGCTCACTGGCAGGACTGGCCAAGGACCAATTAAAATGTAGGTTGAGTGTGTGTTAGCATACAAGCTAATGAACATGCAGCTCACTGATCCAAATGAGTGTGTTTTGCTTTTCTCTTGTACACAGACACACATCCACACACATACACACAGGAGGTGAGATGGTAAAAGCGACAGATGGAGGAAAAACTTTATTCACATTTCCTGTTCAAAAGCAGGTTGTTTGTTCTTTCATTGCGTACTTTGCATCGAGCTGATAATGCCACGTTTGAGGGTCGCTGTGTGGGATGACCTCCAGGTCACCTGGGGCGAGGAGATCACAACACAGACACTAACATGTACAATTGTTCATGTTTCAGAATGTCTTTTTGCTCTTTTCAAGGATTTTACACAACACTGTCAAGTGCTTTACAGTCATGGAATATAAATTATAAAAAAAGTTTTCCCCACCTTTGACACAAGTTATAATTACTTTTTTTCCCTGCATATTCTGGCCACTCTGTTGGGAAACAATATATTTTTGATACTAGATTTGTTTATTAAAAAAAAGACAGAACAGGAAAGAACCATCGCACTGAATCTTCCTGCATTTATTAGAGTTGGCTGGGTAGGGATTTGATGAGAAGGAGAGGAGGCAACAAGAGAAGGCCAAAAAGTCATGGCTTCACATGAGGCCTTATTGCTAATGTGCTGTACACGTTATTAAAAAGATTGTTGATGACCAACCATATTCAAATGTTTTCTTTGAAGAACATTCTATTGTATATCGGCAGCCATCCATATCGAACAGGACAACGTGCTTTTATTTCTGATGAGATAGTGTGGACATGAACCTGGAACATTGTGGTTCATGGTCTAAATCCTTTTAAAATTATATTTTAAATATGGGACCAGCTGGAATCCATCCATCATTCACAGACTTTACAATGTGAGGACTGCACTTGATGTTTTTATGCACCTACTTGAACCAATTCAACATATTAGTGTAAAAATATGATGTGTCAAGGGAATGCTATGAATCCAGTATTAAACTATCATATTGAACTGTATCAAACTGTTACATGGAACCTGTATCATACTGCATCACAGACAATTAATCAGATTTTTTGTTGTCTTTGATGAAAGACATTTAGAATTGACGCATTTTACGAACATATACAGTCCAAGTGTGGGAGTTATTTATCAACAGCAGTTGGTGTAGTGGTTCACATTCTGTATCTGGTGAACACAGCCTTTAATGTCTCAAAACAAAAAGCAGTGCAATCCATTCAGTGCACATTAGAAATCTCCTCTGGAAACAGGGTTCAAAGCAGAGTCCTTAAGCCACGCAGTCAAAGACAAAGCCACCTTCAAAACAATCGGGAACCAGAGCAGCACAGGGAGCAGTGTTCCCTTGAATTCATGGAATCAACCTGTGAAATCAAAGGCCTCTCTTGACTGCCAGCAGGAGAGAGCTGGGCAACACAAACACAGCAATCATGCATGAGGAAAGACAGAGGGAGATTAGAACGTCAGCACATTGCGTGATTCTTTCAAATCCAAGATGCCTTTGACTGTCCTTGTGGCTTACATGATGTAAAACCACCACAGAGAGGTGTAACCTGGGGGGCCACTTGCCACTTTTACATCATTGATTTAGCTTTTGACAGGAGGCATGCTAAAGGGCACACACACACACACGCACACACCATGCACCCAGCAGCTATGAATGGCATTGTCATTGCACCAGCACGGTACTGTACACAACATCTTTTCAGAGACTGTTGACACAACGTGGTGTAAATGAGAGAAATGGGAATGGATGAAAAGTTGACAGGTAAATTGAAGAGACAGGATGAGGAGGGTACACGGGAGGGCTGATAACAACAGGGGGGTTTAATCCATTCTTCTTAGCCTTGCCATCATCCACAAAGGGATGGCTATTACCGCTTGTCAAATGGTTTCTTTCATGCTGAGATTTAAAGAGCGTGACCCGGTTTACAGTTCAGTCAAAAGTGTGTGTGTCTTATAATGTTTGCTAATGTGTGGCAATGTGTGTTGTTTTGGCTGCAGCTTTAGTTTGAAACTCGTCTCTACCAGCAGGCAGCTGTTTTCAGCAATACATTCACCAGAATCAGAATGGCAAGTTAAAATAAGATGTTTCTGAAAGAAAAAAGTTTCATAAATGATATCACCCTCAAAACACACATTTACATTGCCTCATTGTTAATGCTAAAACATGATTGGTTAGGTTTCAGGAACCAGAGGAAGAAGATGATACAGATGATAACGTGACAAAATATCTAGCATAAACCATATGTCGTATGTGTACAGATTGTAAAGCCCTCCAAGGCAAATTTGTGATTTTGTGCTATACAAAATAAAATTAACTGAATAAACCAATAACACCTGCTTGTGGCAGAATTTATTATATATCGTTATATAACGAGTTTGTTTGTCCCAGGAAACAAACAGCGGGGCTGAGTGAGAAAATAGGAAAATAACTGTTTGCATTCATGTTGCAAACAGTTATTGCCATACATGCCATATCACAAGGTATGGCCAAATTAATAAGCCAAATCTGACTAAACCCGCCTTCTGCTGGCACATTTGAGACCCGAAAATGTGTGTTGAGCTGATGCTATATATATATATATATATCTTTGCTCTTTAGATAACGTATGGCAAAATTATTTGAATACTGTGAGGAAAAATTAGACATGTTGGCATATCACAGAAGAAAGATAATATAAGTGAGGTTAAAAGGTTTCTTGCATATAGTTAACACAAATTTATAAAGAAGCCTTATGCAAAGAAAGTTCTAAAATAAACCAATACCTTATAGGTAACAGAACTATTAGTGGCGTCTTCATATAAATATTCTGCAGCTTCTGTGACATCTAAACCTTAAAATGTGAATTTCACCCATAACTTTGCTGCCAAAAGAGTGGTGTCACTGTGCACCACTGCTATGTGCATGTATTTAAATGAGGTAATATGCAGACTATTGGCCCCTTGCTATGCAAATTATGCTCATTGCAAAAACAGTCCATTTAACAAAGAGCAGTGCTAATAGCCACAGGCCGTTTCAGTTAAATGATTAGCACATTCAGAGTGGTCTGGAACTGAGGTGTATTAAGAAGGGTTGTCCGTAAAGCATCTCCACGTGTTATTTTTGGAAAAAAATGAGAAAAATAATATGATTATTATATAAAGAAATAACATATTATTTTGTGACACACTGAGAAACTACTCTGATAATCAGCAGCTCTATTATGAGGAATGAGGGGCCACAGTCACATGCATTCTGGGTGCCAGAGCGGGCGAGGTTGAATCCTATTTAAAACTGCTGGCAAATGATAAGGGTCAATACAGTAATATTTGTGGTGGTACGAGGGCGCCACCACTGGGTGAGGCTGTAGTAACCCTGGTTTCGGCCAGAACCTCTTCTCTCTGTTTTCTAATCAGGCGGATGCTGGGCAGCCGGGGGGGGGAGGTCCCCGCCACACGCAGCTGCAGACAATCACATCGTCAAGGAGCAGTTAAAGGCAGCCTCCTCCCGGAGGCCCAGTGTCGAGAGATTGTTATGCCTGCCTGCAAGCGCGTGCCACAAACTCTGCCGACCGCGAAACCTCGATCCATGTGCTGGATCGTCACGAGTCCGGACCAAGATCCTCGCAAGCCCGCAGCGAGCTCCGCCGCAGCCAGTCACCGCCTCCACCTCACCTTTTCCTTCGTGTTCCGTGAGAGCTAAAATAAAAACATTTTGTGTTATCTCACCTAACATCCCTTGTCCGTCGTCTGCTTTTGGGTCCAGAACACGGGACCGTTACAAATATTATTATTCAAGTCGCTAATGACACAGGATAACGCCACGCGGAGGTCACTAAAGATCATGTACTCCACATTAGCTTTAGTGACCTCTGAGTGGCGTTATATCCATCCATCCATCCATCCATTTTCATCCGCTTATCTGGGGTCGGGTCACGGAGGCAGCAGGTCCAGCAGGCGGACCCAGGCTTCTCTCTCACCCGCAACATCTACCAGCTCATTCTGGGGGATCCCGAGGTGTTCAGGCCAGCTGGGAGATATAATCCTTCCAGCGTGTGCTGGGTCTTCCCCGGGGCCTCCTACCAGTTGGATGTGCCTGGAAAACCTCTAAAGGGAGGCGTCCTGGAGGCATCCTAATTAGATGCCAAACCACCTCAGCTGACTCCTTTCGACATGAAGTAGCAATGGAGTAGCTCAACTCCAAGATCCCTCCTGATGTCCGAGCTCCTTACCCTATCTCTAATTATTTGCGCGAAAGCCAATCAGCGTTGAGAAGCTCTGCGCGTCATCACTGCCGTCCTGCCGGTGCTGAATCAAACGGATGCTGGTCCGCCTGAAGTAGCGCTGGCAGCGGCCGTCATTCAGACGCTGTTGTGCGGCTACGGATGATATTATGAACCCAGACACGGGGGCGTTTGATGGTCCAACATTAGAGGGACTTCCACAAGATGTTTAAAGCAGAACTAGTGGTTAGTTCAATGGTGGATGGGGGAAACAGTATTGTTTTTACGGAGATAAGCCACGGAGATAAGCCCCGCCCCGCCCCGCCCTTTCAGGCGCGAGTAAAGCCAGTAGCGAATGACGCGAATTAACCACATAAAGTCGAGCGACTAAACTCACACGTTCGGTGTGAACACACCTTAAGGTTGAGCCCAGCCACTCTACGGAGGAAACTCATTTCGTATTCGAGACCTCGTTCTTTCGGTCACGACCCAAAGTTCGTGACCATAGGTGAGCATTGGGACATATACCGACCAGTAAATTGAGAGCTTCGCCCCTCCGGCTCAGCTTCTTCTTCACCAAGTGCAACGCCAGTTTTACTGCTGCAGCTGCACCGATACGCCTGTCGATCTCCCTCTCCAATTTACCTTCACTCGTGAACAAGAACCCGAGATACTTGAGCCTCCCTTCCAGCAACCGGGCATAAGCTTTTCCCAGGAGGCTGAGTAGTGGGATACCCCGATAGTTCGAGCACACTCTCCGGTCCCCCTTCTTGAAGATGGGAACCACAACCCTGGTCTGCCAGTCCATGGGCACTGTTCCTGACCCCCATGTGACATTGAAGAGGCGTGTCAGCCAAGACAGCCCAACAAAGTCCAGCTCTTCAGCATGTCAGGGTGGATTTCATCCACCCCCGGCGACTTGCCACCAAGGAGATTTTTGACTACCTTAGTGGCCTCTGCCAGGGATATGGGTGCAACCACTCCCAAGTCTTCAGGCGCTGCCCCCTGTTCAGGGGACATATTGGCCAGGTTTAGGAGTTCCTCAAAGTGCTCCTTCCACGGCCCGACGATATCTCCTGTCTGGGTCATCAGCTCCCCTCCCCCACTGATAACAGCCTGGGGTAGACCCTGTTTTCCCTTCCTGAGTCATCGGATGGTTTGCTAGAACCTGCTTGAGGCCAACCGAAAGTCCTTCTCCATGGCCTCACCGAAGTCCTCCCATGCCTGCCGGTACATGTAAGCTGCTTTAGGATACCCTTGGGCCAACCAAACCCGAAAGGCCTCCTTCTTCAGCTTGGCGACTTCCCTCATCCCTCATCTCAGATAAGATAAGATAAGATAATCCTTTATTAGTCCCGCAGTGGGGAAATTACAGGATTACAGCAGCATTGCTCAGTACGTAAGATAAAATAAAAATCAAGTAATATAAATAAACAGTAATAAACATAATAAAGAAATAAACAGTAAAGAAGAAATTGAATGTACAGTAGAATATTGAATATACAAATTACAAAATATTACAAAATATTGCACCAGGATGGATTAAAGTGACCAGAATATTGAATATACAAATTACAAAATATTACAAAATATTGCACCAGAATGGATTAAAGTGACCAGAGTGATAAAAGAAGTGTTCAAGTATTGAGAGTCCAGAATGTTTGTGGGCTACTGGGAGGTCAGCTTGTTGTGCAGCCTGACAGCAGCAGGGAGGAAGGACTTGCGGTATATCAACCCTGATCCTGCAGGCTTGGTCTGTCTTTTTCATCTTTTTCCCCGGTAGTCACCACTGCCGCTTTGTGAAATGTGTCGTCTGATCCTGTGCGTCACTGACCCTCTCTCTCTTCCCGTCTTAGAGTTCCTGTTATTTTGCCTGCCTCCAGTGTCAAGCCACGGGACTCACATCTTGATCTACCTGCTTCGCCTGCCTCCGATGTCAAGACACGGGACTCACACGCAACCTGCCAGCCTTGCCTTCCTCTGGTGTCGAGCCCCGGGACACACACCGTGATCTACCTGCCTCGCCTGCCTCCGGTGTAGAGCCATGGGACTCACACCACAGGCTCCCCACATTCCCTTTGACTCAAATAAAGACTGTTTTACTTTAAACTGTCTCCTGTGTGGTCTGCGTTTGGGTGCTAACACATGTACCCTTGTGACAGATATAGTTATTCTAGATGGCATTGCCCTGGCATCCAGCACCATCGTAAAGAGTTAATTTTTATAAAGACTTGTCCTTTAACTCCCACATAAAACAAACTACAAGGACTTCCTTTTTTTCTCTACGTAACCTCAAATCAGACACATCCTGACAATGCATTACCTCAACACTAGATTACTAGATTTCTGTATTATCTGGCTGATTCAATACACATTTTACGAGAGAGAAGCTTGGTGTATCCTAGGAAGTCCCCAGACTAGGACTATAGCAGCGTAACAAACCTGAGCCAGCCCTAACTATAAACCTGAGTCAGCCTTAACTGTAAATGTTATCGACAAGGAAATTCTCAAGTATACTCTTAAATGGGAGTGATGTAACGGTTTCCCCCAAACTCAGAATGTTATCGTTACTCATCAAATGATGTCCAAAACTATGAAAATAGGATCCAATAATAAGGAGTGATTGCCATTCATCATATGGACTGACTTGTTGAGTGCGTATCTTTAAAATCACTTGGAATTACTGGTTTCAGAACGTATCATCCCTTTGTGTCAAAGTTTTGACCACAGCTGGCTCATTTTAAATTCCTATATATCCCTCTCCACAGAAATTAACTTTTGTCCTTCCTGGAGCACCGTAGTTTTACTGTGAAAGTAGTTCCTCAGGGCTGCTCTCTTATTTCTCCATTATTCAATGTGACCTTCTCTTATCCTCTCTTTACCGATGCATTTTTCTTTTACGATGAAGGTTGGGTTTCTGTTTTTTCTCTTCAACAGTTGAAATTGCATACGTTTTTTTCTTTAACTTATACATTGTGGAGGCAGAGTGATGTTTTCATGCATGCAGTCTGAATAAAGTGGAGAGCTCTTAATAGCTGGCCTTGAGAAGTCTGAGTATATTTTAGCATTCCTCTGCCCTGATCTCAATCTATCCCATTTCCCCTGCATGTTACATTCAAGGTCGCCTGTAGAAACAGGAGCATTTCAGTTAGTTGTGATGAGGAGAAAGTGATTAATAAGTAATAACCATTGGTCTTTCTTTGTGCTCCCTGTGTGTGGCCTCTTACTCGGTTGTCATTAATAATTTTACATCATTTAAATGTAATAACTTGAAGCAGTTGCAATACAATTTTAAATTGGAATCATTTAGATCTGATGGGTGCATTATGCTGAAGGTCATCGTTACATCATTTGTACTGATTTTGCACTGTTTCTGTCATAAATATCACAAAACTATGGGCAGGTACACTGTAGGGATCATGAATATTCATTTTGTGTTCTATCATATTCATCTGTACATCAGAGGCACATTACTGCTGCCACATTAACTTCTCTTTTAAATAATGGATTGTTTCACCACTCAGATCTAAACAGCTGCAGTCTGAATGAGAATAAATGTGTGAGTCTGAACAAACGTCTAAATGACAGACCAACAAGAGTCTGAACTAGAGACCAACAAGAGTCTGAACTAGAGACCAACGAGAGTCTGAACTAGAGACCAACGAGAGTCTGAACTAGATACCAACGAGAGTCTGAACTAGAGACCAACGAGAGTCTGAACTAGAGACCAACGAGAGTCTGACCTAGAGACCAATGAGAGTCTGAACTAGAGACCAGAGAGTCTGAACTAAAGACCAACGAGAGTCTGAACTAGAACCCAACGAGAGTCTGAACTAGAGACCAACGAGAGTCTGAACTAGAGACCAACGAGAGTGAACTAGAGACCAATGAGTGTCTGAACTAGAGCCCAACGAGAGTCTTAACTAGAGCCCAATGAGAGTCTGAACTAGAGACCAATGAGAGTGAACTAGAGACCAACGAGAGTGAACTAGAGACCAACGAGAGTGAACTAGAGACCAACGAGAGTGAACTAGAGACCAACGAGAGTGAACTAGAGACCAACGAGAGTGAACTAGAGACCAATGAGAGTAAACTAGAGACCAACAAGAGTGAACTAGAGACCAACGAGAGTGAACTAGAGACCAACGAGAGTGAACTAGAGCCCAATGAGAGTCTGAACTAGAGACCAATGAGAGTGAACTAGAGACCAACGAGAGTGAACTAGAGACCAACGAGAGTGAACTAGAGACCAACGAGAGTGAACTAGAGACCAACGAGAGTAAACTAGAGACCAACGAGAGTGAACTAGAGACCAACGAGAGTGAACTAGAGACCAACGAGAGTGAACTAGAGACCAACGAGAGTGAACTAGAGACCAATGAGAGTCTGAACTAGAGACCAATGAGTCTGAACTAGAGACCAATGAGAGTGAACTAGAGCCCAACGAGAGTCTGAACTAGAGACCAATGAGTCTGAACTAGAGACCAATGAGAGTCTGAACTAGAGACCAATGAGTCTGAACTAGAGACCAATGAGTCTGAACTAGAGACCAATGAGAGTGAACTAGAGCCCAACGAGAGTCTGAACTAGAGACCAATGAGTCTGAACTAGAGACCAATGAGTCTGAACTAGAGCCCAACGAGAGTGAACTAGAGCCCAACGAGAGTCTGAACTAGAGACCAATGAGTCTGAACTAGAGCCCAACGAGAGTCTGAACTAGAGACCAACGAGTCTGAACTAGAGACAAATGAGAGTCTGACCTAGAGACCAATGAGAGTCTGACTGATGGTTTTAACAAGAGACTGAATAAGAGTTGCCTTGAGCTACAATGCGAGTTGCGAGCCTTTGGAATGTGAACCTGAATCGTATGCACAGCTGCATGTGCGCCATACAGATGCAGGGTTTTGGATTCACTTTCTAATCTATTGTCCGTCAGACACACCAGCAGCTTCTTCTCTGCTGCATCTGCTTATTTATCTCCCTTTTTTGTTTATTGAGACTCTTTCATAAGACTTTTGTGCTTACTCTGTAACAGATGTGACTTGAAATGTACCAAAGTACAATACCAAGTAAATTACAGATTTTTAAAAAAGCACTCAAAAAGTTAAGTTTAAATCTGTTTAAATGTGTAAATCTGTTGCCTCCAGCCTTGCAGACACAAATGTCTGTAGATTGTCTGGAATGATGCTACTTAAAAAGATACCGATGAATTAAATATTTCAGCAATATTAGAAAGTACACAAACATACATACACAGATTCCAATGTAATATCGTCACATTACTTGGAAAACAGCTGCTATTCTCAGGATGAGTCCTGAGCTTCAAATGTCTTATTATTCCGCAGAGTGTTACACTTTGCTGCTTATATTCAGTGGCATATGCTGGACACATCCTCTCTAATTGTTAACAAAATATGGCTACAGAGAGTTATAATAAAAATGTGTATAACCTTTTATTGTACAATAAGTCACAACAGCAGGGGCCTTATTGGACAGATTTTGTGACAGTGCTTTACTGAAGGGAACATACTTTTCCCCCAAAAGATAGCGCAGCCTCCAGGAGGTCTATATCGCTGTCATTACTTCCTCCACCTTTGATTCAATAGAAGGAAATGGAATTGAATTTGTGGTCCTCCAAATAAAAAAATCAACATCAACATCTCTTTTTTAGAATCATTGTCCAATACAGAGGTGACGGGATAATCTACAGAATTAACTCTATACGGTTCAATCTAGTTTCTATAGCCCACAAATACTAATTACTAATTTGTCTTAGAGGGCTTTACAATCTGTACACATACAACATCCCCTGTCCCGGGACCTTACATTGGCACAGAAAAAACTCACCCCCTTCCAAAAAAAGGAAGAAACCTCAGGGAAGTTCTCCTGGAAAGATTCGGAAATAGTGACAATGAAAACTGTCAGAGTTGAGGCAATCCATTCAATATGCGTTGAAACAGTTGAGTCCTCTGGACAACCTGTAACCTGCAACACTCTGATTCAATAGAGCCATTATCATTCCATGGACACTCCCCTGTGAGCGTGTGTCTGCACACACGTGTGAGCTTGTTTGTGGGCTTGTCTGATTGTCGCTGCTTATCAGTGGTCCCTGGCCTGTCCTTGTCCTCTGCTGCCATGACTGCGGCCTTCTGACCGCTGGCCAGGGACAATCTGTGAGTGAATGTGTAGTGAACCAGCCCTCGTCCACCAAGCTCCACCCCTGTGTTGCCAGCGGTTTCTAAAGCAGAGATCTGTTGAACTGATAGTGTAATTAACAGCCCAGCATCTGTCCATACGTTTATCTCTTATCGGTCCTGATAAGGACATGACTGCCTTATCAAGTCACAACATCCCTGCCTTCTAAAGTTTGGAGAGGATAGCCATTGTTGGCGGGTAGCCACGGTACACAAAGGAAAATCGAGCTGTTGGGAACATTACAGGCACAAACAGAGGAGAGACAGAGACAGCAGATCTTTGTTCAGCGCAAACCAAAAAGGCTCTCGATCCCAGACCTGTTAATGCTTCAGACTGCAACTACAGTGAGTGTGCTGTTACACAAGCGAACCGTTACTTTTCAGGAAATAAAATAAAATAAGTGTTTCAAATAATTGAACAATGCGTTGTTAAAGTTGGTAGTGTATATTTATACATGGTCTTATATGTGTCTGTCATGTTATTGATGTTTTAGCAAAATCAACCTCAAATGGAGAAACCAGGCTTTTGAGTGATTGTCCAGATTATTCTTCCATCATTGATTAGAAATGTGACCATCAGAGCTTCCCTTCTCTCCCTGCTCTAAGTCCACAGCCCCGTGAAGCGGTGAGGTCCATGCGAGGGCTGCTGTCAAGCTCTCATTCCACCCGGGTCTTTCCAAGCCAAGCCGACGGTCTCTTCGACTCATTGAGCAAAATGTGCTTGGCGAGGGTCAGCCAGGTCTCCCGAATGGATCCTCCCACACCGAGCAGCCGTCCCTGACCCTCTCAGTTAAATCTCATGGGCAGACTGCTGTTGAGAAGTGTTTTTTATGACGCTGAGGGGAACACTGGCTCAGATGAAGTCAGATGAAAACCTCATATCACTACCTCTTGAGGTAGTGATATGACAGTTTGAAGATCCGCTGGAGTTACGAGATTTAGTCACATGCTCTTAGGAGAAGCACTACTGTGCACATTCCGTGGGCCACAGAATCGTGGGAGTAAATCCGGAAGCTAGAAAACTTTTATTTTTGCAGTTTATTTCTTTCAAAGGGTTCCTGTGAAGCGTCCTCCCAAGGGGCTGTGAGCTCCACACAGATGGACACGAGTCTCAAGGCATCTCCAGATGAATCCAGGATCATGAGCGCCGTCTTTTCACTGCTTCAGTGGCCTGCACTTCACATCTCAATCCAGCATCTTCAGGTTGAGGAGGAAGGGTGCATCACACTGCTGAGGACAGTGCTACAGATAATAAACTCAGTTGTGCCGTCATGTTTTAAATGCTGGGTTTGCTAATTACTGCCCTACTGCCCCCTCCATTCCTGTTTCAAAGTCATCTGCAGATCATGGGAACCTGCTATCAGCTTGATGCTGCGACTGCCTTTCATCCTCACGATACACAGTTGACAGCGGAGAGAGATTTGGGTCTGACTTCAGTGTTATCTACCGCCACCACAACAGCAAAGGCCAGAGATTACACTGGTTCACCCAGACGTCCTACAGAGATGTCTGAGCCTCAGTTTACTGCTGAAGCTGCAGGTCTATCATCATAGAATAGGATTAGTACCGAGACCAGAGAGTTTTGGTTTACAAAAAAATCACATTATTAGTTCCCCTTCAGATTTTGATCATCATTGCGTTCCATCATTTACTGACTAACGACAACTTGAGTTTCATATCATGACTGAGCATGATTTGCAACCTGGATCGGGTTTTTACAGGCCAAACTGTGCCGGCGTCTTTTGATGTACTCCAGCTCCAGCCTTCAAGGCTGAATGGGTAACTCATCGCTGGCATGCTGACGTGTTTCTGCACTTTCCTGAAATTCACATGGACAATAAACCCCCCAACACCCACTGACATCAGACTTTTGACTTTGCAGTAGAAACGTATATTTAGTGGAGTGATGGAAATATGATGCAAATGTGATGCCCCTATCTCAGGCACAATTTTCTGTCCATGTCCGTCCAAGCAGCGCTCAGACATCATTCCAAATCAGCCAGCACAGAGTTTGAAGAGAGACTGAATATGTAACGGATATAAAAGAGAAGTAATACATTTTATTTGGCCTCCATGCTGCCTTATTGTTTACTAACCCAGTTTTCTGCAGTGTTTGTGATGTTGAATGTGAAAAACCATTAAAAAAATATAAAGGTTAACTGGTCTACTGGCAATAGGAAAAGACGCTATTTCCTATTTTTAGCGGCTTTCCTGTTTAAAAAAACAACCTGAATATGCATAATGTAGTAAACGGACCAACTTTGGGGTTAAAACAGTTATAGAAATGAAAAGCCTGTTCTAGATACAATCCACTGTCTTAGTAGGTGCTAAAAGTTTCAGCGCGTACACCCCAGCCTGTGAATCCAGGCTCATTTTCCATAATTGTGATTTGAAGCAGTGGAAGGTCACATTGGCACACTGTTCCACTTTGCTGACACAATTAAACAATGAAAGGCAGTCGGAGCTAAAAAAAAACTTGACACTTTCCATGAGATTCATTTCCCTTTCTTGCGTTCTCTCTCCCCTTACAAATGGGCTGAAATGAATTGCAAAGCTATTAAATAGTAAAATGGTTCAGAACACTAAGATAGCATCTGTGTCTCTTTTTTTCCAGAGAAGTGGAGGCAATGCATGTCAGGGTTCCAAAGAGATTAACCCTTTCTCATGAATTCTCATTAGTAAGTCACTAATCTGTTCTCTTTTTGTGTTGGAGGAGGGTAGTGTGCCGACTCAACCAAAGCTGTGCTTTGATAAGATGGAGAATATAGCACGTCAGTCAGTGTAAAGAGAATGTGACACAGGCAGACCCATGACAGAGGGCCATGGCCAAACACAGAAGCTGCACTGAAACCATATGAACTGAAACTATTCCTGCTATTCCTATCTGGCGTCTCATTTGGGCATGGTTAAATCAAACAAAATTAGAAACGTCTCTCACTTCTTTTTCTTCTCACTGTTTCATGCAGGAATATGGTATATCACGCCCCATGAGACCAACCTGCAGAGACCTTGTGGCGACATACAGTATATGAGGCATAAAGGTCATTCCTCAATCCGATAGCCGCTCTTCACCCAGTAACCAGGGCGACTGTGGCTCAGTGGTTAGCAAGTCAGTCTTTCAATCAGAGGGTCAGTGGTTCAAACCCCGGCTCAGCCAGTACAAGTCGTTGTGTCCTTGAGCAAGACACTTAACCCTAATTGCTCACCGTTGCTGTGTCTACGGTCGACTGTATATCATTTAAGTCGCTTTGGATAAAAGCGTCAGCTAAATGAAAGGTAATGTAAAAGGTAATGTGTTGTACCTCGCTCCTCTATGGCTGTCAAGGGAAGTTATAGACGGAACATTTTGTTACCTTTAAGTCCATCCAACGCATGTAGAATGAGACGTATGTTCACTCCCCACAGAGCAGCCAGGAGTTAACCGTCCAGCCCCCTGGTGGATCATAGGCCCAGTCAAAATGACAGAAGAATCCAAAGGGGCTGTCACATCCACATGTACAAGTGTGAGGAAGACCAACTGGCTGCAGCACCGATATATGTAACGGACAGACCTTTAACGAAGTCCTCTGATGTTACCATAACTCTGGTCTAATGCGCCCTCAAACAGTGAGACTATTGAAGACACTTTCGGTTGGAAGGCAGGGAGATAGCTTCCACAATCCAATGAGAAAGCTGCTGTTTAGACCTTGGCTGGATTAGTCAAACAAAGAAACAAACAAGTGGTCACATAAACGTACACTGCACACGCACAGGACACAAGGAAACTGTCTCTGCTCCTCAGAAGCAGCAGGAGAGGGAAAAAACTCAGGAGCTCAAAAGCCATAGAGCTATAGGCTGCAGGGACAGTCGAAGGTAAACATGCCGCATTCAGTCGCAATGTCACCTTAGAGCCATCAGAAGTGAACTGGGATGCACAGGCAAAGCATGAGGGTCGCCTGCCCACCTTACGGAGGGAGTGAGAACATGGCCCTGTGAGCGCTCAGCGTTCAGTACACAAAAAAAGTCTGCTTTGCGGACTGGCTGCTTCAGGCCTAATGCTAAGCTAGGCTAACCACGTCCTCACTCAGACCTGACTGATGCAGAAACCTGATTTCTATATTATTTTATCTTCAAATGATATGCAAAAAGGTGTGTCTGTGTGCATGTGCGTGCGCATGTGCATTTGTGTGTGTGTGTGTGCGTATAGCTGAATGATCACATACACATGTACCTGTAATCTCCAGTTTTGTTTTTCTCACCTAAGCTAAGCTTGTTTAGTTTTTTTGTCACTTTTGGGAAATTGTGGTAATATCTAACCAGACTAGGTGCAACCATGTGTCCCTGTTGCTCTGCGTCCAGAAGAGCTTTACACAACATGACAACGTGCTCGGCGCTCCCTCTGTCAGGTCAACCTCCCCCCCCCACCTCTACGTCTGATCATCAGCGGACATGATCGGCCATGTCCGGGCTTGTGTGTCGCCACTGACCCTGCCACCATCGGGTCCAGCATCGGGTCCAGCCTCTGCAGGGCCTGGCAGATGCTGCTGTGGGCCGGTTGGCGTGGCACATATGCTGCGTGTCTCTGGGGCCATATGGACATCAACATCCACAGCCTGCTCTTCTTGCTCTACCACTTCAACCCAACCACCTGCTTTTTCTTCCCTCAGTATCCTTCTTTGATCCCACCACTCCTCCCTTCATCTCATTTCCTCCCCCACCCTCGTTTCTTCTTTTTTCTGCCTCACATCTCAGAGTCCTTTCTTGACATGTCAGGCATCCAAACATGTGTCTACAGACTGCAGAGAGAGAGATACAGAAAGGGGGAGATAAAAGTATCGCCTTTTATTTGACTCTGTGGGAGTCGGTGCTTCTTCTGTATGTGTGTGTGTGTGTGTGTGTGTGTGTGTGTGTGTGTGTGTGTGTGTGTGTGTGTGTGTGTGTGTGTGTGTGTGTGTGTGTGTGTGTGTGTGTGTGGTGTGTGTGTGTGTGTGTGTGTGTGTGTGTGTGTGTTCTATGTGTGAGCTGCAGGAGAAAAGAGAGAATGAGCCCACCGGCACATGAGGTTCCAAAACGCTCTTTACAATAGCCCTTTGGATGCGCAACAGAGTGAGACACAATTGACCAAAGCAGGAGCAGAACAAAACACAATCCACATGGAAACAAATGAAGAGAAAAGACGAGCAGGGTTTCTACTTTGATAATAAAAATAGCTTCTTCCAGCCCTGGAAAAAAAGTAAAATTTCAAAAGTTGTGTGTGTGTGTTTTGTTTTTTCTAAATTATGCAATGTTAGAGCAGAAATGCAATGCCGTGAGCTCCAGTAGTACATTGTCTTTCCTGGGGGCAATTCTCATGTTTAGAACAAACCAAATTAGATGAAAAGTGGTTCAGAATTATGCGAGCTACAGTAGATTGTGTCTGCATCTCTCCATACCAGGGGGAAGCAGTATTCTTTCTGGGGGGGCACGATAAAACTAGATTGTTGCTGGGGGTCCAAAAATGGCAATATGTTGTTTTTTTTCAAGAGATTAGATCATAGAAGACATACTGTGGAGTTATTTTCAGGATTTATCACATTGAAAATCACTCCAAATAGCATCTATACAATTACATGACAGCACGCCAGCGAGCTTGACAATGTTTATGTTTTTTAAATATTAATATATACGGCAGAGAAATACGGTTCAAATGTTGCAGGAGACTCAAGTCTCGTGTCCGTCTCCTCCCGCTGTCTGATCGTAACAATCGTTTGTGTTGTTCCCAAAACTGTTGAGAGACAACACTTTTACTCAAAAAACGATAATAACACATTTAGTATTAGACATTTATTTACATGTATCTACCATTTTATTCATATATTCCACTGCATTTAGTATTAGACATTTATTTACATGTATCTACCATTTTATTCATATATTCCACTGCTTTTGTAAACCTAAGACCTTTGGTAAACCAATTTCCATCACCAAAACAGTTCTTCCACATGAGTAAAGTTATGTTTTCACAAGAGATATGAAGATTCAAAAATCAAGCTTCAATTTTTCATTTTTGGGGCCATATTATCTCTTTACACTTGTGCCTTGGGAGAGAGCTGAGATTGTTCTGCAATTTTTGATGTAACGCATGGGTATATATCTCATATGCAAGTGCTTTAAAAAGGTGAGTTTAATAAATTATGTAAAATCAGGAAAAAGGCCCAATACCCTGAAGTGTTAACAAGGCTAAACTAAACTAAAAACTCAACTTGCCAACAGTTAAAACATGCATTTCAGGTCCATAAAGAAAGGTTTAAAAATAAAACCAAACAACCTGATGAAAAAAAATCCAAACCTGGTGAACCTACAGCGGGCCCTGAGGAGCCCTGGGGAACAATTCCAATCAAATCGGCACCCATTGTCTTGTATTGTTTAAGCAACTGAGAGGTTGTAGAACTACCTTGTGATCAGCTCACAGGAGCCGCTTCATTCCTGGCTGAAATATTGAATACATTGTTTAATGCAGTTATGTAGCCTCTGTTAAATGTATTGTATAAATGCTGAGAGGAAGAATACATTTTTTCACACCATTGTCTTGTATGTCTTTTCTAACCAAATCCCTCTCTGAGTACAGAATAGAGGTCTAACTGAATCCCTCTCTGAGTACAGAATAGAGGTCTAACTGAATCCCTCTCTGAGTACAGAATAGAGGTCTAACTGAATCCCTCTCTGAGTACAGAATAGAGGTCTAACTGAATCCCTCTCTGAGTACAGAATAGAGGTCTAACTGAATCCCTCTCTGAGTACAGAGTAGAGGTCTAACTGAATCCTTCTCTGAGTACAGGTTCAAGTTATGAATTGTAATACTTCCTTTCCAATTTCAGCAGACAACGGTAAATTACTTGGAGGGAAGAGTGACATTAGCTCATATTGATTGATGGTCAGGGTTGTACAACTTACCTGCTCTCACTACACACGATTAAGCTTTTTTTCATCCGTACAAATGGTCTCCATGATTCAATAAAAGTGAGCTTCTGGGGCTCTTCCAGTCCAGGGCTCTCCATTCTGACCGTTGTGGAAATGGCACCAATGACCATTTGGCTCCTCATCAGCACAATCTGATGCTCTTTTAAATGGACTGATTCCAAATCGTAATGTCATGTTACTGTCCGTGTGACGGTTATGGTGGACATCAGTCTTCATTCAATGTTTTGGGCCCATTATTTCCACTCTCTCTGTCTCTCTGGTTTCCCCTCCATGGCCCACTCTCCTTCGCCTCCATAATCTCCATATTGCTCTGCTGCAGACCTCCTTTAAAAAGACTTCTAAAATCTAGCCAATCAGAATGAAGTATTCCCCTCTTTCATTCTCTCTACAAATAGAGGATTACATATCAGCATCTGATCAATTGGTCCGGGATTGTATACTTTAGCGGTGCCAAGCTGTTAATTACACGTAATCAGTCAAGTTAGCAGAAAAGCAATTGACACACAGTAACCTGATGCCACCAGGGCCCATTTTCCCACTTTTCTTTTTCTTTTTATTCTGGTTGTTTACATAATATTACCTTGACAAATGTGTTATTTTGAAGAGATACATGTTTTATATATCACAATTTTGGTTTTATGCATGCATTATTAAAAACCTAGCTAAACACACTCATAAATGAGATCAAATGAATGCATTTAGGCTAGGGGTGTCAAACATGTGGCCGGGGCCAGAACTTTCTTTGTATATAATATTCAGATTTATGATGGGGAAAAATACAAGAGCCTGCAAGGACAACTGAGATCAGAGAAGACAAATACATTGTTGGCAGGTTCAAGGAAACCGGATGCAGTTTTGAGTTAGACTTCAGCGGGTTCACGTGACTGGGACATCTCTTCCAAGATTCTTCAGGTGAATAATGACTAGGGAGCATGGGTGGAGAGAGGCAGGACGTGGAGCAAGTATCACTGTGTGGGATACTAATCCTCTTTTGTGCAGCATTCATCCAGGATGGCTGGATTCTGCAGTCCACAACTGGTCAAACAGCAGGGAAAGGAGGGGATGGCCAAGGGCAGACCTGGATCCTCTGTTGCATTTAAACATCGCAGCACGGAGCAGAGCGGGGAGGGGGTCGTCATCACCAGGCTCTCGAGCCATGACGAGTATGGAACAAAAGCTAATTTATTTAATGTGTGACTGGCATTAACGAGGCGTGGAGTTAAATTAGTGGTGGAAGAGGTGAGAAAACTACTTCAGCCCTCACGCGACTGGCAGTCTGCCTGCAGGAGAGAAGGGGACTAAGGGAGATCAGGCATTGGGCCTCATGCAGCAACCTTCTCTGTGACAACTCCTATCATTTTCCTCAATTATCTGAGGAGAGATAAAACAAGAGAAGTCAACTCCAGATGCACCAAACGATCAAGATGTGCTCCCAAAAAAGAGTTGAATTGGAGGCGTGTGGCTGATCGATTGTTACCAGCATAGGTAACGCCCCCTGTAGCTCATGGGGAGAGTGGTCGTTCTGAAACCACAAGGTAGCCGGTTCGATACCTGGTCTCCCGATAGTTCGCATGTTGAATTGTCCTTGAGCAAGACGATGCTCCCCGCAGCCCACTGCTCCTTAGGATGGGTTAAATGCAGGGACCAAATTTTATGTATGTACGTAAATATGTAATATGACAAAGGGATGCGAAAAAACTATATATCCGGGCAACTATTGTGTCGTGTGCAAACACTCTGGCATATGCCCGAGGCTTGGAGAAATGTCAAGAAACAAGGCTAAAGAAGAAGTTCAGCAGTAGTGGAATCGAGGTTCTGTTAATGAACTTAAAGTAAACGTGTGATTGTCCAGAGCGTCGGTACTGCTGTAACAGGAAAATCTCATCAAAGCATCAAAGAGCAAGCTGAATGCAACCAATATCATCCAAGAGTTTTATGTAGGTAGGGTTGGTAATCTTCCTCAAAATCATTTCTGTCATCCTGACAGCAATCATTGAATCAGATGCTCTGCCAAAAAAAAGAGGACAAATCCGGTATCTGTGGCTATCACAGGACTGTAATCAGCTACCTGCCTGCCTGTCTACCTGTCTGACTGCCAACCTGTCTGACTGCCAACCTATGTGTCTACCTAGATACCTGTCTGACTACCAACCTTTCTACATACCTGTCTCCCTGCCAATCTGGCCATCTACCGACTTACCCGCTTGCCTGCCTGTCGACCTTGGGGTAGGCAGGTAGGTTCTCAAAAATTACCAGGCCTGCCTTTAATTGGGATCAGTGGACCGGCAGTATTACTTTTTGGTGATTGACAGAAACCAATGAGTACTTACAAAATAAGAGGAAATGTGTTGTTATAGTGCGTCCTCATTAAGGGTCACGGAGTGAGCAGACCAAGAGAGAGCCTGAGGAACTGGACCTCTCTTTCATAGGCAGGAGGCATTAACCACCACACAACAACAACAAGCACAGACTGCTGCTGAAGAACAGCCTAAGAACAATGACGGTACTGTTATCAGCAAAATGGACTTTAAGTATAAGAAGTAACACTGCTATTTCTGCAGAAAGGTGATACATTATCAGATGAGATATTATTTGATTGTTCATACTGATTTGATGAGTTTTATATATAGTTAGCCGGTTTAGTCCAGCGGTTCACAGGAAGTTAGGGCCACAGATATATCTGAGGGGAAGTGAGATGATTAATGGAGCAGGAAGGAAGAAAAAGAAGACTTTCTGCTGTGCTAATCTTTTTTTCTGACCTTTGCTTTTTTTTTACATTTGGTGAAACACTTTGTCTCAAAAAGATATTTAAATGAAACCATGTGAGACGTATAGAGGGGAACGCTTAACAACTCACCTCCATCTTGGACTACTGCACACCATGTTTCTGTGTAATGATCGGAGCTTCAACCTATTCGGTACAGCCCTGATGGGCCAATATTCTCCTCTCAAACATGATGCACACATATGTGTTTACAGTACACACACACACACACACACACACACACACACACACAGAAAGTTAAGGGAGAACCTCCTTTTTACGAGCATCGGTCGGCTCTCACCCTTCATTCAGTCTGTCAGTCACATCGGGTCGGGCTCGGTATAACGGGCTTGCATCATTTTGCGTTTGTTCATTTTGAATCAGCGGTGTGCATTTAGAGATTGTGATGTCATTGAACGGAGGAGTACGAGGTACAGTTACACACACCTGATGTTTTACAGATCTTTGGTTACATTGAGCCCAAAGAGGGAGGTGTTTGTTTGTGTGTGTGTGTGTGTGTGTGTGTGTGTGTGTGTGTGTGTTTATGAGTTGTCTCACCTGTGGAGCTGCCATCCTCTTCAACCAGCGGGGCAAGATGAGGGCCAACAGGAATATGAGCCCAGCAACAAAAAAGGTTCTTCCTGTTCTGTCAGTACTGCAGCATCCGGTCCGGCACCACCGGCCGTCAGCTCTGCTCCTCACTTTGACGCTGTCACTTTACAATTATAAGAGGAAGGAGCAGTAATAGGTGATTATTCACCTGGGAGAGACTTTGGGCCCTGTGGGCTTCTGCACACCAGCGTTGTTGTTGTCCCGCTTAAGGGCCGACTTCAATACGCACTACAGCGGATGCAGCTGACTTGATTCAAACAAGCTGGTCAGGGACGGACGCTTTGTGTGGGAGGATCCCTTTGTGAGACCTCTACCCGATGCTGGATGTCTGGGTCACCTTGGAAAGGCCCGGGTTGAATGTGGCTCTCAGCTCCGACCGTGAGCTTTACAGCAGCCTCACCTGGACCTCCTCGCTTCACTGGTAGAAAACAACCAAGATGCTTAGAACATACATCCTACAGCGATGGTATTTTATCTTATATTGCAGAACAATCATTTATATTATGTTGTACTATGTCACTTCACCTTATATTGTAGTGTCTCTGCCATACTATATGATAGTGTAATATATTATTCTGCATTATGTTCAAATGTGGTATGCTGTTTATGGCATTATACTTTATTCATATATACAGACAAGTACAATTACATAATCATTTATGATACTGTAGCTAGGTATAGGCGCGATATCTTCTCCCCTTTCAGCTAAATCCTACATACAGTTAGCGAGCCTCGTCTCTGTGACTGCTTCACAGAGTAGCTGTCAATCACAGCTGTCAATCATTACATCACATATCGATGCAAATGAGCAGCTGGACATACATCTGCAAGCTAAGAACTACTTCAAATGACCAAAACTATCTTTGGGAAAAATGTCTTCTATCTTTACACACAGGCAATGGTGAGGGCACCCCTGGAGCGCTCCATGACTTTATCCGAGACAGGAGTCATTGCCAACGTTAGTCAAAGTTAGATGATTTGCTATCGCTCCAAGTCTTAAACGTAGATCAAAAAAGTTTGCCAGTTTTCAAGATGCTTAGTGAATACAGGCTCCGAGCAGCAGTTGAAACCGTTCTATCATCTGGCCAGATGTTGGATGGATGGAATGAGTGCGACAATAACCTGTGTGGTGTAGCAGCTTGTTTTTTCACCTGAGAAAAGAGCTCCGTTTGAACGAAAGAAAAATGCAGCCTGTTCACAGTCTACAGCAGAGACATCCACTTCACTTTCATTTTTACAAACTCTACCAATAAAGCTGATTCTGATACTGTAGCTTGTTAACAAACAAAGGCCCAGCCGACAGTCTGCAGTGCAGAGGATAGAGGGGTGCGGTGTTTAGAGAATATTACTTTGCTACCTTGAAACAGCTGCAGTCCCTTCGGCAGATGATGGGACACTGATTATTGTATTCAGTGTAAGCAGCACACACACACACACACACACACACACACACACACACACACACACACATACACACACACACACAGTGGCTGCTTGGCACCATATGTCCTCTGTGCCCTTGTGTGACCGCGGCTGCACCCCGCTGCTCTTTATGGGTGTAAAGTGGAAATAATTGGCTGGCTTGTCTGGGAGAGGTCAGCAAGATGGAGAATGAAAATGAGAGAGAGCTATCTGGAAAAGGTCAGAGAGATGGGGAATAGAAATGAGAGAAAGTGGAATATTTAAAGCCAATGGAGTGTGGTTTCCCCAGGAGAGAGGAGGGAGGGATGGATGGATGAACATGGAAGCAAGCACTCTCACACCTCCATTCTCCCTCCCTCCCTTTATCTGCTCATCAGGGTCGCACTGTCATGTTTGGGGGGAAGCACACAACTTTGGGGAGAGATGCAAACACACTCACACACACACACACACACACACACACACACACACAAGTGGGCAACGGGACATTTCTGTCTTCATTTTGTGTATTAAGGCGAGGAGGTAGACCAAATAAAGTTTAAACTTAAAGGGTCAATCACCTAAAATACTAAAAAAGTAGTCAGAATGAGCCAATGATCAGAGTGACATGAAGCTGAGAAGCATTTTATCAACTTGTGCTGATATTGAGGACGCTCCAGAGGAGTCCTGACCGGAGTTGCCGGGAGATGGCGTTTGGTCCGAGACATAAGGGCACATTCACCGTGAGCTTATCAAAGCATGGCATGTCAGCAAAAATAAATCATCTTAATCATCAAAACTCTGCCTTCTGTGCTCAGGTAGACATTACTACAATATCCTTATTTTTGTACAGTATTGTTAAACACAGCTCCTTTAACACTGATAAAGGTCACAGCTGACACACAAGCTGTGTGTGTGTGTGTGTGTGTGTGTGTGTGTGTGTGTGTTGATGAGTCTTGCAGTGCCTTAAGGTAAAATGTAGAAACGTTCATTTCCCACCACTCGGTGTGAAATTATGGAATCACAGGTACATTCATGTAAATCTCATGTTTATGTATTTAATAACTCATCCACTCCATTTGTTTAAAATAACCATTGGTACTTCTGTATTTGAGAGGTATTGCTTCTGCATAATTTCCAATAGGTGCACTCATGTTGTGAATCACATCACGTGATGCTTCTCAGCCAATCAAATAGCTGCATTCTGATAAGCATGTTGTAACTTGTTTGACTGCATGATTGACTTTTATTGTGAAGAGCATGGAAACAAGAAGTGCTTTTACTTTGAAGACAGGAAGTAGAATGATACGTTTTTGGTTGACTAACAATGATGATGATAGGTAGAGAAAAAATATACATGTCGGGTGAATCACTTGAACAGTTTGTACTGCAGTTCTGCTAGTAAAGTGATTCCGTTCATACAAGACGTGTCTTGGTCCTCATTAGAAGCTCCACTTCACTACAAAGTAGATGTATCAAGAAAATGTCAACTCCCACCCACTCATCTCTTTCTATATGTTTAGATTATACATTAAGGTAAATCTGTGTTTCCATCTTTCCCCTCCTCACCTTATGGCCAACTGTTAGACGAGTTTCTCAGTTAAGTCACACATTTCAAAAGTTTACAACAAACTCCTGTTCTATGGCAGAAAGCCAGTTAGCGTGGCGTTCGTCTCACATTCCCATGGCTCAAGGTCTCTTTAGAACTCGTTTCCAAAAGCTTGATTGCCACAAATATATCATGGAAAGCTTTAATACATGTTATGCTTTATCCTGCAATCTAACACACATGTTCTATTCTTGTCCATTATTATTTGGCTTATGGCATAACTACTTTAATACTATGTCAAAAATACTTTCGCTAACTATAAATGTCTCTCCCCATATTGCCATCTGTGGGTTTCCAGAAGACTTCAAAGGTTACACCTCCAAGCTATTTGATATTCTAGCTTTTCACTTCATTACTGCAAGTAAAGCTCCCTCCAGCACTCCGGGGCTCAGTGATAAAATGCCCTGTATAAAGCTGGAGAAGATTAGATATTCAGCGAGAGCTAATTCTAATAAGTTCTATAATAAGTGGCAATCTTTTTTCAACATTCTTCAACTCTCTGCAATCTCTGACCTCCCCTTTTATTTTTTATTTTTTTTGTTTGTCTCTTGTTGACTTTTTTTGTGAAATTTAATTCTAAAATGCAGAATGCATGGCTTTTGATCTATTGAGATGAAAAGTACTTTGATTACATTTTCCTTACTATGTTTCAACTTTTTCAATGATTCTCATTGTTGGACTAAAATATTTTTGCAACCCTTACGTACAAAGTATCAATTAATATCAATATACATGTTTTTGACGTTTGTAAAGCGGATCTTCATGATGCCTCTCACACCCTGTTTAGCCAGTTAAAATAATTAAATTGGAAGGTAAATGTAACCTCGCTGACACTATATGGCGCTCCTGACCAGATCACCGGATCAAAGGCAAATTTCTGTTGTCTAGGCTCTCGGATATGAAGGAACGAGTGCTTTCTGAGAACCGATCAAAGACTCATTACACCTGGAGAGGAGTCTGTCGGACAGCTTCAGCCAATGAGAGCACCAGACACAGGTTGAGGGGAATCCTGGGGAGGGGTCACGTGACAAAAAGGAACTTTACTGAATGTGTTGGTGCAGCAACCACTTTTGTCCATGTTGCAAAGAGGAAATAGTATAGACGTGAGGAATCATGTTGTGAACACGTGGGAAAAGGACTTCTTGAACATGAGTGACTACGAGGACAGTTCTGCCTATGGATTGATGTAAAGTAAGTAAGTAAAATGTATTTATACAGCGCTTTTCAGACACACGTCACAAAGTTCTGAACAAGAGCGGAAAGGAAACTTATTAACACAAGGTGGTCATACATGGGCACGAATTAACAAGAATGTTTTTCTAAACATGAAACATAAAAAAATGCACACAAGACATAATCTAAAAGTAGATTTGGAGCCTGAATTTTAGACGAATGCCTGTTTAAATAGGTAGACATTTTTTATGTCTAATTTTTAAATGTATTCACCGAATCAGCAAACCATAGGGGAGCAGGCAGAGCAAGCCGTAGCTTTGGTGCTACTGCCTCGGAAGCTCGGTCACCACCGGTCTTAAGGCCAGTGCATGGGCCCGAATTTAACGAGTTTGAACTGAGAGGTTGACCTGCGAGGTGCACAACAGGTTAAACAGTAATAGGATGCTCTGTAGACAGTATTGCCTTCAGATCTGAGAACCTTTCACAACCTCGGACTGCTCCTCCAGCTGGTACAACTGGTGAGGCCTGAATGAATCTAGATATCTGCACTCAGTGACTTGTAACTTCCTTTTTTACATTACATTTCATTTGGCTGACACTTTTATCCAAAGCAACTTACATGATATACAGTATACTGTAGACACAGCAACGGTGAGCAATGAGGGTTAAGTGTCTTGCTCAAGGACACAACGACATGGACTACCAGAGCCTGGGATTGAACCACCAACCCCTCTGATTGAAAGACAGACTTTCTAACCACTGAGCCACAGTCGCCCAACTTTACAAGTTTCTGACGGTCAAATGTGACATTAATCTTCTTTGACCAGTTTAAACTGCATTCAGTCCAAATGTCCAAATGTAATTGACTCTGGATTAGAATCCATCTGACTCGGCTTCAATTGTCATTGTCAGGATTTACTGCCATATATATCCCTCCACTTATAACTTTTAACACTTTCCTATTTCCTCACTCAGCAGCATATTAGCATTAAAACAATTTGAATGGAAATTGAATGTTGCTGTGTTCAATATGAATGGATTTAATCAAGCATGCCTTGGAGGCATTAGCTCTGTGTGAGAAACTTCCAGTGTGGATGGAGAGGGGGGGAGAGGCAGAACGAGTTTCATTCATCCTCATCCCGCCGTGTTGACCTTGGCCGTGTTGTAGAGCCATTTCAGGGTGTGAGTATGAAGAAATAAAATGCTATCAAGCAGCAGTCATTAGGGAACCGAGCCAATAAGAAGCATGTTCATAGACAGACCTACGGCTCCTGAGATGTAACATGTTCACAGAAACACACACACACGTCTCTTCATAGATTCCAGAGGACACACAGAACGTGCAGAATCTTGATAATGGCGCGCTTCAAAGACGGATCCTAACTGAAATGTAGAGACGACGGGGACAGATGGCTCCATATACCTGGGCCTTCCGCTTACAGTGACCCTGGACTGCTGCCAGAGCTTTTATGTATGGTATGTGCTTCTTAAGCAACAATGTGCAACTTGTCTGTAAAAGGGAAAGCACTAAAAGTGGATGGCCACCAGTAGGGTTAGGTTGAAATGCAGGGAAAGAATGATCTTCTCTCTTTTTATCAATTCAATTCAATTTCTTCCTGTTTTTGTCCCCAACTGGGAAATAAAGGAAGAACCCGTCGGGAGAGGGATCCCTCTGTCAGGATGGGCAGATTTATGATAGATAACCTAATAGTATTACAATATTGTTAATATATATGATCCAAATTATATAATGATAGCAATAATAGCAGTAGTAACACTAATAATAGCAGAAATGATAATAGAAAAATGATGCCTATTAATAACAACGGCAGTAATGGATGTAATAGAATATTAATGATAAAGCAGTAATAGTAACAGTAACAGATGTGTAGATGTGAGTAATAATAATAACAGCAGTAGCATGTGCATGTTGACACTGGCTTTCAGAGCAGAGCTTTTATCCATAACTTGTTACAAGGTTCCTTCTCATTGTCACATAATACTTGAAACAGAATGAGAGACCATGCGGAAGATGATAATTAAACCCCTAACGTGGATATTTGAGGAGGAATTTGAAAGTTCTCAACTCATCACATTCGGGCACTTCAAAAGTGACAGCGCGTACATTATGTACCTGATTTTAGTATTTTGCATATGTGACGTAAATTGAATATGTTAAGTTACTACTTGTTTAGGGGGGCGACTGTGGCTCAGTGGTTAGCAAGTCAGTCTTTCAATCAGAGGGTCGGTGGTTCAAACCCCGGCTCAGCCAGTCCAGGTTGTTGTGTCCTTGAGCAAGACACTTAACCCTAATTGCTCACCGTTGTGTCTACGGTCTACTGTATATCATGTAAGTCGCTTTGGATAAAAGCGTAAATGTAATGTAATGTTTAGGTCACGGCAACAAAAGTAACTGTGTGCTTCAGGAAAAGATCATGGTTTGTCTTAAAATAAATATTTTTGTTGTGTAACTTCAGTTACATGAGAAAGTAAATTAGCTACGTTATGTATGTAATGTAAGGTAAGTAAGTAAGTATGTTTTGTAAGTACGTTATGCAACATAAAATACGTCACACTGGTTTCACATTCCAAATATTTTTTAAATAATTTGTTTTTGGAAGAAAAAAACATGTCAAATAGCTGATGTTCCTCATAACTGAGCTTTAAGAGTGTTCTTTCAACTTGAGAGCATGGTTTATTGATTTCACTTCAGGTTTTGTAATGCTCTCTGTCAAAACCATATCCTTACACTGAAATGCTTGCACTGCTTGTGCTTTGATCTCTCCTCAAACTCGGTGCTGTCACTCGAATATAATATTGCTTGCACTGATTTCATGCGTTCCTTCTCACGCTGCTTCTGTTTGCTCGTGAATCTTCCGCTCTCAGATTTCTTTTGTGTAACCGAACATCAAAATTGGGCTGCAGTGACGAGCACTGTCACCTCACAGCAAGAGGGACCTGGGTTCGATCCCCGGTCCTTGGAGTTTGTACGTTCTCCCTGTGGTAGCATGGGTTCCCTCTGGGTTCTCCAGCATCCTCCCGTAGTCCAAAGACATGCAGCTCAGGTTAATTGGAGGCTCTAAATTTCCCATAGGTGTGAATGGGTTGAGTGGGAATGGTTGTCTGTCTCTACATAAACTTGATATAAAAACTCTATATAAACTGTAGATTAATACTCTAAATAAACTGTAGATTAAAACTCTATATAAACTGTAGATTAAAACTCTATATAAACTGTAGATTAATACTCTATATAAACTGTAGATTAATACTCCATATAAACTGTAGATTAATACTCTAAATAGAATATTCTACAGTCTACAGTTTATATAGAGTAAGTCGCTTTGGATAAAAGCGTCAGCTAAATGAAATGTAATGTAATAAATGTAACAAGATCCAAAAGTTTTTGCCGAAAATTTAGAATCCTATCAACAATTAAATCAGTGGAACAAGAGATATGTCAGAAATATCAGATATGTCAGAAATATATTAGTGAATACGGATTTTGTTTACATACATATATATATATATATATATATATATATATATATATATATATATGGTGAAACAGTGGTGAAACAATATGGCGGAGACAACAGGTAGAGACGCGGCGACAGCAGGTAGAGATGCGGCTGCTCCGAGTAAATCTCGAAGAAAACCGGAGTTTTACACCACAATAGACGGTCAAATTGTGGTGGAAGATGAACTGTTGAACTTTCTTGTGGTTAAAATGAGAACTTTAAGTCAGGATGATATTGTTATGTTGACTGTCAACCACTTTGGGTCAGAGTGGATTGAGAGCTCCAAGAAAGTTTTGTTTGAGCTCTGCCCTAATACCACTCAACGTTGTATTTCGCACAAAGGACAACAAAAAGACGCTAACAACGTTAAGAGCTGTCTGAAAGTGCTTAACGAGGCTGGTGAAAACATTCCTCGGTTTGTGTCTCATCATTTGGATGATCTTCCACCTGTGACATTCAACAGCATTGATGTTTCTTGCCTGCTAGGGAAAATTGAACGTCTAAACGTGGATATATCAACCATGAAACAGGCTATGTCTGCACAAACAGACATCTGTGAGGATCTCCATTCAGTTACAGCCGGTCTAGACCAACGCCTGTGTGCAATGGAGAAGCCTGGGCGAAGTAAGCCTGCTCCTCGGGTCACCGAGGAGGCACCGAGCCGGGGCATGGGCAGTGACAGGCATATAACTGGATGTACGGTTCTGGGTGCGAGCGCAAAGGAGGAAATACCGAGTGATAGGAGCGGAGAGACAGCTACCCCGGCATGGAGTATGGTAGTGAAGCGGGGCCGCCGACTTCAAGTAACTGGAGATACCGCTCAGCCCAAGGCTAAACCAAACGCTCCTAGGAAGGAGAAGAAAAGTGGCATTGTTGGAACCAGTGCTGTAGGAAATATACGGGTTGTAAAGACTAAATTGGTGAGTGTTTTTGCAACGAAATTCTCCCCAGATGTAAATTCGGAAACTTTGGCTAGTTACTTGAAAGATAAACTGCATCGTGATGTAACATGCCAAAAGATAGAAACTGCACAAAGAAAACATCATAGTGATATAGTTTTTATGTATGACAAAATTGTGAACTGTTTAACTAATGTCAGTAAATTATTCATCCGAGAGAAAAGTAATCATAGGATTAGACCAGGATGGAATGAATATGTGTCTGAACTTCATGTGGAGGCTAAGGAAGCTTTATGGAGCTGGGTTTCATCTGGAAAAGCTAGGTATGGCCCAGAGTTTGAACATAAGAAAATGGCAAATGCCAGGTTTAAATATGCTGTACGCTTTATCAAAAGTAATGAGCAGACAATGAGGGCAAATTCTATGGCCAGAAAGTTTCAGCAGAATGATTTGTATGAATTCTGGAAGGAAGTGAAGGTTATCAATAACAGCAAGATGCCTTTGCCATCAAGTATTGATGGGATCTCTGGGGATGAAAACATTGCTGAGTTATGGGGGAAACATTTTAGAGAGATTTTTAACTGTGTTGAGAGTGCTGAATATCATGTTGGTGATATCATTAATAATGATGGGGTGGTCATTAGACCTGATGAAGTGTGTCATGCTATTGAGAAATTGGCAGTGAACAAAGCATGTGGTCTTGACCAAATAACAGCTGAACACCTGAAGTATGCAAGTCATAGAATCTCAGTGTTACTTGCTATATGTTTCTCGGGATTATTAGCGCATGGCATATTACCTGACTCTATGTTACCTGTGATATTAATGCCAGTTATTAAGGACAAAACCTGTAAGGTATCAAGCATAGAAAACTACAGGCCAATTGCTCTAGCGAGTATACTCTCTAAAGTGTTTGAACAAATTCTATTTGATAGACTACGAGAATGTATAACAACCACTGATAATCAATTTGGTTTTAAAAAGAAACATGGCACAGATTTGTGTATATATGCACTGAAAGAACTTGTTACCAAGTATAAAAGCCATGGTTCAACAATGTTTTTATGTTTCCTTGATGCTTCTAAAGCTTTTGACCGTGTAAATCACGGTAAACTGTTTATAAAATTACAAGAGCGAGGGGTCCCCCCATACCTAATACGTATCTTGCATTATTGGTACTCCCATCAAACTATGCAAGCTAGATGGGGGAAGACAACATCGGCTCCTTTCACAGTTACCAATGGGGTTAGACAAGGTGGAATATTGTCACCTGTTCTTTTTAATTTGTATATGGATGATCTCTCTAGGACATTAGATGTGTGCAAAACTGGCTGTAAGGTGGGGGATACGTGTATTAATCATCTGATGTATGCAGATGATTTAATTGTTATGTCTCCATATAGTGCTGGCCTACAGCAATTGCTTAGAGTTTGTTCAAACTATGGACTACAGTTTGACATCAAATTTAATGCAAAAAAGAGTGTTGTAATGATTGCCTGAACTAATGAGGACAGGAAGCTGTGCTTTCCCTCTTTTTACTTGGCAGGGCAAGAGCTAAACGTAGTTACTAAAGTAAAATACTTGGGCCACATTATCAGGGATGACTTTTGTGACGATGATGATATACAACGCCAGTGCGGTAAATTATATGGACAAGCAAATATGCTGGCACGCAAATTTCATATGTGTACTGAAGAAGTTAAAACATCTCTCTTCAGAGCATACTGTACTCCACTGTATACAGCTCACCTATGGTGCAGCTACAGTAAAGCAAAGATAAATAAGATAAAGGTGGCATACAATGATGCACTTAGAATCTTGTTGAAGTGTCCAAGATGGACTAGTGCTAGCCATTTGTTTGTGACGAGTAATGTTCCCACCTTCCATGCTGTACTGAGGAATTTTATGTACAGATTCATGTGTCGACTAACAGAGTCAAAGAACAACATTTTAAATGCCCTAACTAATCCTTTACTTAGTGACACCAGATACACCTCCAACTCTGGAAACACTGGAATAAGCAGTTGTACTTGTTTTAATTAATTTGCATAGGTATTTGTATGTTTATATGTAGGTATGAATGTATGTTTGTGTTGTATGTTTTGTATGTTTCTTTATGTAATATGTGGTCAGTGTTGTCTGCATTTATGTATTTATGTTTGTGGGTTTGTTGGTACCCCTCATCTGTTGTGTGTGCTGTTTTTGTTTTTGATTCTTGTTTTTGGACCTTGAGTCTGTGAAATAAAGTTATATATATATATATATATATATATGTAGTTTATTATAATGTTACTTTTCTGTTGGATCTGAAACACGTGGAGCAGAACTTGTGTTACTGGGAGGAGGAGATTATCCTACATTAGCTCTGTGGTTAGTTCACTTACACCCTGTGCTCACTGCTCAATCACAACAGCTGTCAGTGAGTCAGCAGCACCAGGAGACCCGACCTTGCTGCCAGTCCAGCCCGGTGTAATGGCAGGTTATAAAACGGTTTTTTTTTAGGTTTTATGCACAAGGACACGAATTGGCTGATTTTCATTTTAATCAGGACAAAAACAATGGAAAGTCAATAAAGATAATTTTGTTGTATTAGACAAATTAGACGAATCTGCATGACTATGGAACTTGTGGATATTTAGTACTTTGTCACTACCTCAGACCAAGACCACTTATGGTGGGCTTGAGGGGCGGTGAATTCCAACTGTAACACGCGTTCGTAGTTCCGGGTAAGGAGAGACCGCCACACCGTTGGAATATGCTTGATAGTCTTTTATTTTTCCTCATTCTCCCGTCGTCTTCGCTGCTTCCGCATTCAGACCGGAAGTCCCACCCCCGGCCGTCGTCACTGCCGGGTTTAAATATCCGTCCCCCACACACACACACACACACGCACACACACACACATACTGATTAGTCCAGGTGCCGCTCATTCCCCGCAATTCCCCGCACCTGTTCCCCGAGCCGCTGTCTCTCTTCCTCCCCTGCAGCCGCGCTAACCCCGCCCCTGCCCCACACCAACCATGAGACCGGTGTTCGTCATCGCATGACCCAAAGTTGTGTTGTGGTTATGTGGCCTAAACCTGACTTTACAGAGGTATTCTTCAGCCCAAACAGGATGTTTTGCCTCAACTTTACTTTCTTTTTGTAATGTAATGACCTCCAGAAATAGTCTATAATCTTCTTAGCATCATGTTTTCTTGCCGGTGAATTTAAATGTTGTCCACGCACTCTAAACACTAGTGTTACGTAACATCATTGGCATGTCTTTCTTTAGCACAGACGAGTACATTTCTGGCCAAATCAAGCAGCAACCTCGGTTTCTGAAAAGTGAAACTAACACATTGGGGGGCGACTCCTTCAGTTGCAAAAAGAAGTCTAGGAAGACTCTGAGATGACCCTACTTCTTTCTGGGTTATTGCTATAAGTGTCCATGACTTGTAGTATTATGATGTTCATTTTTTTCTTATAACTTTAACACCTTCACAGTGCGTTTTCAGATCATTAAAGTTAATTGTAACATTTCGGTCACCTACAAATGTCTTAATCAGCGTCCGGTTGTATTTAGCTCCTCCCCTCTCAAGTCTGGTTCCAAAATAACATAATTTTGGCAGTCAAAATGAACTAAAAGCAGAAATCTAGACTGCAAAACCATAGTCCACAAGCCACTAGGGAACGTCTACTAGTCCCCCAGTGGTGGTAATCTATTGACATAAAGACAACAAGGAACTCAGGACACTTTCTTTGTTACCTGGAAAAGCTTTTTCCCCATCTGTTCCCAAGTCATAAACACAGGAGAGAAAACAATTTGGATCAGACTTTGGGGGGAAAACATATCCAATTCTACTCGTCTCCAAGGGCATGCTTAGTTTTGATTGTGTTATGTTGAAAAATGATTGCTGACAGCCAGGACCTCTTTACTGTGCGTATTGCAACATAAACAAGATGCTTCTGTTCCATGGACATCATTTTAAAATGTTACGATTTGGTTTCTGGGAACAGCGCTATAAAGTTTAACCCCAACAGTCTCCGTCACAGAGGACAGCACGACGAGCGGGCCACACGTTATATGAATAGATGTATGTTTTACACTGCTTATATCAGCGTCAGCCTGGTTGTAATATTAGTAAAAACGTTGACATTAGTTTAAACATTTGGTGTCACAATTGTTAATTATCACAACCATGGTTTTGTGTTTGCCTACATTCCTACTAATAATGTATGAACCCAGAGGCTGTTCTTGGGAAGTGTTATCTGTCTGCACACATACCCCTTTATACTGTTGTGGACAAAAAACCTTCAGCTAAGCTATTAAATCTTCAGGTCCTCCAAAACATTGATAATTCTCAATAATCCAGACGCTCTTCTTAAACTCAGTCTGCAGGGACTTGGCTTGGGAACCAGAGGGTCACAGGTTTACATCCCCGCACGGACCATGTACAGAGTGTAGCTGGCCAACTACCGGGATCCTTTTGACCCAGAGCGCTCTGTCTGAGCTACTGCAAGCTTTTTTATTTCCTTTTAGTGAAATGCTCTGAATTTGAGTTCCCTCTGGTAAAACACCAAACGGATGACATCACGACTGGGCGACTGTGGCGAGCAGGGTCGTTCTTTAATCAGAGGATCGGTATGTTCGATCCCCAGCTCCACTAGCACATGTTGGTGTGTCCTTGGGCAAGAAGTAGTGTGAAAGCACTTTTGTCAGGACCGCCGGGCTCGGGAATCGAACCCGGGTCACTGGGGTGAAAGCCCACGGGTTACCCCGGGAGCTAATGAGGACCCGAATGCAGAACTGGAAGTAGAGTCTTAGTTTTTATTCAGGCAACAGGTAGCAGTCCAACAAAAGCAAACATCCAACAGGAAAACGAAACTCCAACAGGAAACCAAAAAATCCAGTAGACGCGTTGCCCACAAAAACAAAAGGTTAATCCAAACGCAGGAAGGAAAAAGTCACAGTTCCAAAAAAGGGTTTAACTCAAAGCGCTGTCACCGGGAAGGAAAAACTTTCACTCACCCGGGATGGGATACACATACCAAAAAACCAAGCGTGATGGTCTTGTGAATGTCCAGAAGCCGCGGCTGAGAACCGCTACTCGTGAGAACGAACTGTTACCTGAGAGTAACAAGCACCGTGCCTTGACACGCAAACGTCGCGGTGAAGAGTCCAGTCTGCTGCCGAGTATTTCTACTCTGGCCGCACCAGGCTTAATTGGGCTAATCATGAATGAGTCCCAGGTGTGAGCCCCAAAGCAGAGCCCCATCCCTCAACCAGCCCGCAGTACAGTCCTTAGACCACCAGGTGCCGCCAATGACCCATAGCCGGAGTCCCAGACCGTGACAGGACCCCCTCCCTTACGGGCGTCTCCCGACGGCCCTAGGACGATCCGGATGATCCCGATGAAAGTCCTTGATGGTGTCCCCAAACACGTCCCGGGCTGGGACCCAGGAGCGCTCCTCCGGACCGTACCCCTCCCAGTCCACCAGGTACTGCATTCCCCGCCCCACCCGGCGGGAGTCCAGCAACCGGCGTATGATGAAGGCTGGCTGACCACCGGAGATGATGGGAGCGGGAGGAGGTTTGACCGCCGGAGCCAGCGGAGAGGAAAGGACCGGCCGCAGCAGGGACACGTGAAACGATGGGTTAATCCGCATGGAGCGAGGAAGCTGCAGCCGGTACGTCACCGGGTTGACCCTCCGGACCACCTTGTAGGGACCGATCCACCGGGGGGCCAGCTTGCGGTTCACCCCCCGCAAGGGAATATCCCGTGCCCTGTTCGGACTGGTACCCGGGTGTAGCTCAATGGCGCAGTCATACGACCGGTGGGGAGGCAGCGAGGCGGCCCGACTCTTGCTAAATACCTCCCGCAGGTCCAGATATTCGGCCGGCACCAGCGCCAGATCCGCGGGATCCGGAGGCTCCGGCGGACGACCAGGGGACTCACCGAACAGACAGGTAGCCTGGCATGTGGGACCCCACTCCAGAACGCGGCCCGTTACCTAGTCTAGATGGGGATTGTGGCGGCTGAGCCATGGGAACCCCAGAACCACCGGGAACTGTGGTGAACAAATCAGGCTCAAGGAGATCTCCTCCCGATGATCTCCCAGTTGTAATCTGACCGGCGATGTGATTCGGGTCACGCTGCCATCTCCCAATGCTCTCCCATCCAGACCCGTTATGGCGAGTGGCGTCTCCAGAGGAACCAGGGGAATCTCGAGTCGGTGAGCCAGACCCCGGTCCATGAAGTTTCCCGCTGCTCCGGAGTCAACTAGAGCCTGGCATGAATGCTCCCTTCCTCCCCAGGAGATGGAGATCGGGAGGTACACAGCTTGGTCTGCCGCTGGAGAGGCACGTGTTACGCCCGTCACAGCCCTCCCCTAGCTGGACGGACGCTCCCTTTTCCCGTGAGCTCGGAGCAGGTCGCTAGGCGGTGCCCAGCCTTGCCGCAGTACAGGCAAAGGCCCTCACGCACCCGCCGCTCTCTCTCTCGGATCGGCAACCGAGCCCCTCCAAGCTGCATGGACTCCGGCCCCTCGTCCGACCCGGACCCTGCTGGGAGTAACCAGGAGACCCCCTGGTCCCTGCGACGCTCCCTTAGTCGGTTGTCCAACCGAGTGGCGTGGGAGATCAGGAGCTCTAGCTTCCCGGGGCACCCGATTGACGCCAGCCCGTCTTTCAGGGCGTCAGAGAGGCCATAATGAAAGGCCGTCACCAGGGCCTTGTTGTTCCACCCACTCTCCTCTGCGAGAGTGCGAGAGGTCGTCCGTCCTGCCGAATGGCCAACAGCAGCCCGGCCGTGTCCGGACCGGTTATGGACTGGTCAAATACTTGTAGCATCTCCTCCCGGAAGTCCTGGAAGGAGGAACAAACTGGCCCCTGCGTCGCCCACCTCAGAGCCTTGTCCGTGAGGAGGGTGATGATGTAGGCTATGCGGCAGCGATCCGAGGAGAAGGACCGGGGCTGGAGCTCGAAGACCAATATTGCCTGCTGGCGAATGCTCTCCTCCCGGTGGCGAAGCAGGGCTTGCTCGTGCTGATCCAGCCGGGTAGTGCTGGTCTGGAGGCTGAGTGAGATGGCTTGTAGCGTCTGCTCCAACCGCTCCCATCGCTGGGCCGCCTGTTTGACCGCGACGTTCTGTCAGGACCGCCGGGCTCGGGAATCGAACCCGGGTCACTGGGGTGAAAGCCCACGGGTTACCCCGGGAGCTAATGAGGACCCGAATGCAGAACTGGAAGTAGAGTCTTAGTTTTTATTCAGGCAACAGGTAGCAGTCCAACAAAAGCAAACATCCAACAGGAAAACGAAACTCCAACAGGAAACCAAAAAATCCAGTAGACGCGTTGCCCACAAAAACAAAAGGTTAATCCAAACGCAGGAAGGAAAAAGTCACAGTTCCAAAAAAGGGTTTAACTCAAAGCGCTGTCACCGGGAAGGAAAAACTTTCACTCACCCGGGACGGGATACACATACCAAAAAACCAAGCGTGATGGTCTTGTGAATGTCCAGAAGCCGCGGCTGAGAACCGCTACTCGTGAGAACGAACTGTTACCTGAGAGTAACAAGCACCGTGCCTTGACACGCAAACGTCGCGGTGAAGAGTCCAGTCTGCTGCCGAGTATTTCTACTCTGGCCGCACCAGGCTTAATTGGGCTAATCATGAATGAGTCCCAGGTGTGAGCCCCAAAGCAGAGCCCCATCCCTCAACCAGCCCGCAGTACAGTCCTTAGACCACCAGGTGCCGCCAATGACCCATAGCCGGAGTCCCAGACCGTGACAGCTTTGAGTGGTCGGAAGACTAGAAAAGCGATATACAAGTACAGGTCCATTACCACGAGTACATCATCTGGGTTTTTATCAGCCGAAAATGTTCCAATACCCCAGAAGACATTATAAAACTGACTAGTAATCCTTAATACCAGTAAACATCGGCGTGGTCCACTGGAAGGTGAGGAATCATTTATTAAGCACTTGAAGGTCCAATCATCATTTCAACGTATGTCATGCAAGAAAGCTACAAACAAACGTAATGGTTGAAGTTTATCTTAAAGACGTGTTGATTGATCCACAATGTCAACTCATGCACACTATAGCTATCTAACCGCTAATCAGTAAGGATAAAAAAGCAGCAAAAACACTTTCTTTTTTAGAACAGCTATAAACGTGAAAGGTCAAACAACCTTCCACAGATGCTAGCGAGTCAACTGGCATTTTACGAGGCCCCCCCAGATCAGCTGTAAAACACCGTAAAGAGCAGTAAGTGAATACCGCGTACCACCTCCTGACATGAAGGAGCATTGTGACAGACGGAGCGGGTTCCTAGTGTTTCACAGTGCCAGTGGCTCCATGCATTCAGCAAGGCCCTCGTGTACACAGAGCCTGACACCAAACCCTTCAAACTCTCCTCATGCAGCCCGTGTCTTGGCAGACTCCCTTCACTGTTTGCAAATGCCTCTTCGGCTGATTTATGCAGCAGCTCGAGTCAAGTGCGGTCATTATTTTAGACCCGAGGCTGGCTGCACTCCATCGAAGGGCTTATGGTTTCTCCGTCTCTGACTGATCTCTTAGCCAAACATCACTTTGCAGATGGGAGCAGTGAAGGATTTCCCTACAGGGCGGTTATATGCTCAGACACCTGCTTAATGTAGAATATTTTGTCACTGAATCCTTCAAATGTTTCATATAGGATCCGTTTGGCAAGGAAAGAGAAATGTGACGGAAGGTCATTTTTTGGTAATTATCCCATTATATTTTCAGTGGATGAGCGGCAGTGAACGGTGGGTCGGTGTTTTCTGCATCAATTTCAGAATCAGAAGGGTTTTATCGCCAGATATGTTGAACATACGAGAAATTTGACTCTGTGAAAAGTCTGTAACAATAAACATAGACATATAATAAACAATAGAAATAGAATAAAATAAAAACATTAAGTGCATAGTGCATTCATGGTGCAAGTGTCAAGGAAAATACTAAATTCTGGCACCATTCAAAAAACTAAAAAACATAATGCAGCATAATGTTGTAAAGAGTCATTATTATTGCATTATAAAATATATATATTCTCCTGTAGATCATTTTCTCTCAACATTTACTGTCGTCTCTGCTGAGTCAACACATGTAGGCACAATTTACTCTTCATCCTCCCGTCTTTAACCTCTTTAAATTCACAGCTGGCACCGATTCACCTCCATGAAACATGAACTCACTTAACTGCATTTCAACTTTCTTCTCATTCAAACCGTTTTGCACATATCCAGAGAAAAAGAAAGTCAAGAAACAACTAGCTGCACTAAAAACCAGAAAACCTTTTTGATAAGTCATAAATCTCACTATTGGTAACTTCACCACCACTTGGATCCACTTGATAATAAACCAGCAGTGTTATTTGTGTTTGTGCCAGTGAGCCTTGACTGCTCCATAAGCACCTTGTCAAATGGAAAAGATGTTTCACCTAGGCTGCACACACACACACACACACACACACACACACACACACACACACACACACACACACACACACACACACACACACACACACACACACACACACACACACACACACACACACACACGCACACACACACGTCAAAGATGTCCTCTGATATTTCCACGATACTTCGCCTAGCAGGCTAAAACATGTGACTTGTTGGGGAGCCAATGAGAGCGTTAGTGTTGAGGGGAAACTTGGGGGAGGAGTGACCAAATTATCCCCCAAAAAGTTGGGGAATTTGACGCAAACAGCTGGTCTCTTCCTGGCAGATTTGGGATTCCGTAAATTGGAACATTAGAAGTTGCTCTCACTTTGAACGGTGTGCGAAGCAGTGCAGCTGTTCACTGCTGACAGAAATGTCAGCCTTTTGGAAACACCGAGGAGGCATGTGACTGGACTGTCACACACCAGAGGAAGGCAATTAGCATGCGTAAATAATGGCTCTCCTCACGCTATTTAAGGATCTGCTCCCAGTGCAACATTTACATGTCCCTGTGATGGACACTTTGACTTTCAATTTGATACGATTCCAGAGAAAAACACTTTGCCTCATCGCATTCATTTTCATATGTTCATATGTTTTCTTCAACACCTTGGCAATGCCAAGATATAACCATATGTTCCTTCCACGGCTCTATTTCTGCCCTGAAAAATATTGTAAAATTAGTCGTGGTTGTTCTATGTAAAGTTCTATGGAGAAAATAAAATTACTAACTTTTTAGCTAAAAATACCCTGCAGCATATTCCAAAGTGTTATGGGCATTTCAGCTGTCAGAGGATAGACACGCTCCTATTTTAATAAACGGACTGCAGAGCGTATTTTAATCTTCAAGTTCTTTTTCTTCCTTCTCATTCGTACAAACACAGCTCACACTGCACCTCCTGTGCAGACACAACGTGGCAGTAGCAGTGGGAGTAGTCAGACTCACCGGATGCAGGCTGTGGGTATGTGCCGGTCATTTTGTTTTAAACATCTCTTTCTCTCTTGTATCTTATCCACACATCTCATGTGGGAGGGAAGAAGATGCAAGGATAAGATAAGAAGATGTGAGTGAGAGATATATTTGGATGTGAGAAAAGAGGAATTTGCATATATTTTGAAAGGAAAGGTCTGGAACAATATCTCACGTCAAATCATACATTTGACCTGCTGATTGGATCATAAACTCCCCTCAGTGTGTTTTGGGTGCATTCACATCTGTACTTAAATGTGGTCAAGTACTACTTAAATGCAAAGTGTAAAGGGGGTGAAAGTTACAAAGTGAGAGGTGCTTCAATTTTATTTAAATTCTGCCGAGTAACTTTACCAAACACTCCTGCAGTCACAGGAAGCCACCTCGCCAGAGCTTTTAAATGCACACATGCCTATTAGAGGGATTGGTAAAAGTCTTTCTTTGTTATCCTCCTAATCCTTCAGCCCGATGCTCTCTTTCTCTTTCCCTCTCCTCCTCCGCTCCTCAATCCCTCACTCGCTCCGCCCTGCTCCCAGCGCCGGGCTAAGACCCCTCATCCCGCTCCGTGTTGTTATTTTAGTCTCCACTGCACTCATGCCGGCCTAATGAAGTGTGGATGAGCGCCATGGTGACTGGATCGCATTTATCATTGACTTTGAGTTTAGTTTACAGAGCTCTGAATAATGTAGTATGTATGAATAGGGGTTTAGAGTCTATCACAGTTTGATAATGTATTCCTCCTTGAAGCCTTCCCTGAATCCTGATGAAGCGAGAGGAGCTTCAGCACACACACACACACACACACACACACACACACACACACAGTGCATGATGCTGATGAAGCTGCTGTTCAGAAGGCCTGCATGTGTTGGGAAACAGATATGCCCCGATTCCTTCATCTTAGCTTCAGGACAACCGTTTTTTTTATTTTTCTTGAGTGGGGGGGTTTCTCACTGATCTTAAAGCATTTTAAATATGTAAACCTATAGCTAAGCTTCAGCTATGTAAGCCATAACACAATGGGCAAAACAAAATGTGCAATAAAGCGGTGCTGAGGATTCTTTTATCTTCTCCATCCGTCAAAAGGGAACACAAGGACTGCAGATACAATGATATGTGACATGTATTGTGTTGGCCTCGCTACTAGAGAGAATGCAATACAAGAGAGAATATAAAGTCTGTTATCTGTTAAAAAAAACATACAGTTATGCGATTATTTTACCTGCAAACTGTAAATCACTAGATGTTAATTTATCAACTGAGACTAATCTCTCTGTGGATGGGAGGAGATTAAGTAATGTAAGTACTACGTAATGTGACTACTTACGTTTTCTAAGTCACATGCTGTGTGTTCTTAGCAGTTGGCTTAAGTGCCGTAAAGCTGCATTCTCTCTACGGACCACCAGTGGGCGACTCCTCTGGTTGTATAGAAGTCTATATAAAATGACTCTCCTTCTTTCTTGATGATCCTCACCAAACTGCTCACCATCATGGACAATGAAAGCCTTCCACTCTACAGTGCCATCATTGGACAGAGGAGTCTGATCAGCTGGAGACGGCGCTCGCTGCCATGCAGAACTGATAGACTCTGTAAATCATTCATCCCTAGAGCCATACGACTGTACAATAACAAAACCTGTCAATCAAAGGTACCTCACCAGAAAACCTCAGTTTCCTAGTGAGCCATGTTTACTGGCTATGTTAGCCTTTTGCACAGCCCTCATCTTACTCATTGTTTACACAATGTTTCACTGTCTACTGGCTATTTGGCCCTTTGCACAACCCCCCCCTCCCCCCCCCCTCTTAATAATGTGTGTTTTAACTTTTATTTTTATTGATAATCCTTTTTAATAGTTTAACAGTATGTGTATATTATGTTTGTATGAGGTCTGGAGCTACCTGGATCTTGAATTTCCCTTAGGGGATCAATAAAGTACTTATCTATCTATCTATCTATCTATCTATGTATTCCCTCAGTAAACATTGTAAACATGAGTTTATGTCTCAATCTCTAGTTTCAAATCTTCTTCAATACAGCATGATGTTCATTTAAATGATGGTCATTTAGAGTCAAACAAAACAGACCATAAAACAGGGGATGCTTTATGTTGGGCTTACTGTGATTGACAGTTCTCTACCATTACCAGAGTTGTATACGTCGTTTCTACGTCCAACATATAGTAACTTCTATATATTGGTTGCAGAAAGGCAAGATGGCGTCAGCCGTAATCCAAGATGTCAACAGACAAAAAGATGGAATTGAGGCTTCAAAACAGCAATCCCCAAACCAATGGAATGCAATCTATGGTTCTCATCTGATTTAGTAAACACTTATATTCATGAGTTTTTTTTTGTTTCGTGCAGAGATGGAGGCTGTGTAAATAGCAGAGGTCGGCACTTCTGGAAAGCAGTGTAACGTAACCAAACTAAGGATGGATGATAAGTAAATCAGTCTAAATTTGAGGGCTGGTTAAACCACAGTGTCTCGTTCTCTATTTCTACATATATTTTGTGAATACAAAAGGTGAGGCTGTGGAGGATTTGGAGTTGTTTGAATTCAGCTCTGATGGAGCTTGGCTGAGTAACAAAAGTCTTTATCTTCATATCAAGTTGAGGTTGACGCTCATGAAAAGTGCACAAAATAACGGTGTCTCTGAGACCGCCCTTGACAGCTGACTGCATCGCCGCCGCACAACCTCTATTCTGTGGCCACACAATTAAAGTGAACAGACTGTTTTCCCCACTGTGTCTCTGGGCAAAGCGTAACGGATGGGGGCCGATGATGCACTCAGCTGTGTTATCACTGGCGGCCCCTACCGCCCAGGGGCCGGTGAGGAGCAGTGAGTAGCACTATACTACAGGCAATAGAAGGTGTTTTGAGAAAGCGTGACGACCTCAAGGAGAACCCAGACGAGGACACAAACAAATTGGGCTCCAGGGGCAAGATTTAAGTAGGTTCATCTTAAATTTAAGTAGAAGAAGAAGCTGGTGAGGGAATATGGCGTGGTAGGATGACGTGGGGGAAACTAAACAAGACGAAACCAGGAAACGGAGAGCAATGTGGATTATAAAATCACAGATAAAGGATACAAAAGTAAGACGGACTAAACAAGCTGGGCAATGTGTGACCTGCTGTTAATACAATAACCAAACATCCTCCTCTCCTTTATTCTTGCAGACCTTTCTACCGCATTGAACTTGATAAGCACAACACCCCTTTCTACGGATAGTAAGGTGAGATGAGGTTTGAGTCTAACACCTTCACGCATGCCTGGAGATAGTTTTTTATTAACTCCAGGTTTCTTAATGAGCTATATATGAAATGCCCTTTCCATAAATTGCAGACATGCCTAATGAATGGCAGTACAGCTTCTGTTTAGTTGAGCGTGTTTCAAATTAGCTACACATCACACCAGTGGACACCTTTTGTCAGGTTACGTGTCGGACCCAAAAGCAAACTTCAGAGGCGAGTGAACTTGGTGCAAAATAAAGTGATGTTTATTATAATATGCAGCGACAGGCACCAGAAACAAAGTCTATACTCAGCTCCCTGCTGGAGTACGTGTAGGCAGCCGCTCCTCTGCGGCTCTGTAATGAAGGCTGGTGACGAGTAGGCAGCCGCTCCTCTGCGGCTCCGTGACGCGGACTCGTGACAGGTGGGTCTGGGTTGAAGCGTCTCATAGACCAGGCTAAGCGACGCAATCTCTCTGGGTTTACCAAGCAATCTCCCGACGCTGGAGCTCCGGGAGGAGGCCACCTTTAACTGCGCCGTGATGTTTGGAATGTGCTGCAGCTGTGAGCAGCGGCCGTCCTCCTCCCAGGTGTCCAGCATTAGCCTGATTGTAAAGGGAGTGAGAGAGAGAGACACACATTCTGGCTGCCGCCAGGGTTACTGTGGCACCCCCTTGTGGTGGTGCCTCCAGGATCCTCACAGTACCCCCCCCCCTCAACGGACGCCTCCTGGCGTCCCCAGAACTGCCAGGCAAGGGTGGGTGGAGGGGGAACGGCCGGAGGGCTGACGCCCCTGGCGGGAACCGGCGGGAACCGGCTGGAGGGGAGGAACCTGGAACACAGGGAAACGTAATTGGGCAGAGGGGGACGGGCCGGGGAACGGCCCCCATGCAGGGACTCAGGAGGACGGGCCGGAGGACAGCCACCAGGCGGAGACTCCGGAGGACGGGCCGGAGGCCGGGACCAGCCTACCCTAGGCTCGGGACGGGACTTGACCGGACAGGGCTCGTGACGGGGCCTGACGCGACGGAACTTGGGACGGGGCTTGACCGGACAGGGCTCGGGACGGGATTTAACCGGACAGGGCTCGGGCCGGGACTTAACCGGACGGAACTTGGGCCGGGACTTGACCGGACAGGACTCGTGACGGGGCCTGACGGGACGGAACTGGGGACGGGACCTGAATGGCCTGGGCTCGGGACGGGACCTGAATGGCCTGGGCTCGGGACGGGACCTGAATGGCCTGGGCTCGGGACAGGACTTAACGGGACTCGAGGGACATACGTCGGCCGGACCGCCGACTGGACTAGAGGGACACGTGTCGGCCGGACCGCCAACGGGACACATAAGGCAGGAGCCGGCCCGGACTGCCGGCGGGACTCGGGGAGCTCGGGTCGGGAACATCCGTGGTGCGGTCGGGGAACTCGGGACAGGGGCTGACAGCGGCACAGTCGGGGGACTCGGGACCGGGGCTGACAGCGGCACAGTCGGGGGACTCGGGACCGGGGCTGACAGCGGCACAGTCGGGGGACTCGGGACCGGGGCTGACAGCGGCACAGTCGGGGGACTCGGGACCGGGGCTGACAGCGGCACAGTCGGGGGACTCGGGACCGGGGCTGACAGCGGCACAGTCGGGGGACTCGGGACCGGGGCTGACAGCGGCACAGTCGGGGGACTCGGGACAGGGGCTGACAGCGGCACAGTCGGGGGACTCGGGACAGGGGCTGACAGCGGCACAGTCCGGGGAATTGGGACCGGGGACCCGGAGTCGGCCGGGACGCCGACCGGACTCGTGGACCGCACCCCCCCCTCCACGGACGCCTCCGGGCGTCCACGGGTCGGCCAGACAAGGGCGGGCGGAGGGGGAACGGCCGGAGGGCTGAGCTCGCTCCCGGCGGTCGGCTCCCGGAACGAAACGGGAGGTGCAGAAAAACCCCTCGCCGCCGGGGAGGGAACCCCAGCATGGGGAGCCGGCAAGGGGCCAGATGGCCCCCACACGGTGACAGCCGATATCCGCGCGAGGAGCGCGTCCAAGCGTACCATGGTCTTGTCGTGGGCCTGGGCGTGTCCTCTGAACCATGCGGTTCGGGCGCAGAGGTCTTCTGGGAAGATGTCCGGGTTCGCTGGGTCCATGCTATGGTCGGGAGATTCTGTCAGGTTACGTGTCGGACCCAAAAGCAAACTTCAGAGGCGAGTGAACTTGGTGCAAAATAAAGTGATGTTTATTATAATATGCAGCGACAGGCACCAGAAACAAAGTCTATACTCAGCTCCCTGCTGGAGTACGTGTAGGCAGCCGCTCCTCTGCGGCTCTGTAATGAAGGCTGGTGACGAGTAGGCAGCCGCTCCTCTGCGGCTCCGTGACGCGGACTCATGACAGGTGGGTCTGGGTTGAAGCGTCTCATAGACCAGGCTAAGCGACGCAATCTCTCTGGGTTTACCAAGCAATCTCCCGACGCTGGAGCTCCGGGAGGAGGCCACCTTTAACTGCGCCGTGATGTTTGGAATGTGCTGCAGCTGTGAGCAGCGGCCGTCCTCCTCCCAGGTGTCCAGCATTAGCCTGATTGTAAAGGGAGTGAGAGAGAGAGACACACATTCTGGCTGCCGCCAGGGTTACTGTGGCACCCCCTTGTGGTGGTGCCTCCAGGATCCTCACACCTTTCCAGCATAGAAGTGGCATATAACCTGGATTTTGTTGATTGTGTCATCCCTGGAGAAGTTGTTGGACTTTAGAATGAAGGATAGTTTTGCTCTTTCTCAAACTGTTGCGCAAGGATGTGAATATGGAAATACATTTCCCCATTGAAACGTGTTATGGGATCCTGGATTACTTCTTCTCCTGCCACCAAATCATGGAAGCGTTTTCCTCTTCGGTCTCTCAGTGGGAAGGTTGCAACTCCTAGCCACGTCTTGTGCCGTTTCAATAATTTCTTTAAAAGACTAATCTGTTTGCATCTCAGCTGGACAGCAATGTGGAAATCATTCTGAAATCATTCTTTTTGGAGGTAGTTGGATAAAATAGGTCTTCTGCTGTATAGCGCTCCAAAAGCCCAGCATAAATAGGAATTAAATTGGGCTTAGATTGTAAAGTAGATCCGCTGAAGAGGTGGTCTTTGCTGAAGTGAGGTTGTGTTCATTTATCCTCAACAAGGCCACAGGAATAACAGGCCGACATTGTATCACCACTTTGGCGGCCTGCTTTCGAGGATGCCCACCAGGTACCCAAAAGGTTTTTTATTGTTGGTATGGTTCCTTGCAGCTTCATGTAGTTTGTATAGTATGTTTGTCATTTGTCAACAACACAATAGAGTTCCAACATAGTCAATCCATATGACATAAATGGTTTATGTAATGAGAGCAATTGCTCTTCAGAAAAGGTTCTCAGAAACGTCTTCATCAGATTCATGACGTAAATTCCCATTGTCTTCGTTAATGGATGGCGCGTGTCAGTTGATCCTAATTAGTAGGCGAACCCCATGCCAATGACCGTACAAGGACATGAGACTGCAGAACCGTGTGCACACATAAAAAGTGAAACGCCCATACGGAGGTTGAGAGAGGGCAGGGCGGAGCACTGGGCTCCTAATGTGAAAAAATCCTTCAACATTTCTGAAGTAGAGGTACTTTTGCAGAAAATGATCATCAAAAGGGCTGTTATATTCAGTTTATTAGAGATGGTCACCTAGCTGGAGATGATGCTACGTTAGCCTACAGCAAACCCCAGAGGTCTGATATTAAAGTCAATCTTCAGTCCGGCCCTGCCTCTATTGTACCCTGTAATAGGGAATGACACACATACACACACACACACACGTCTTCTTTGACCAACAAACATCAGCATGAAGACAAATAATCCTAAACTCCAGATTCAGTGACTGATTATAGTATTCACTTTTTATTGGCATCAGAAATGGTCTCCACTTTATGAAATATATCAGTGGAATACACGTATGAAACCCTTTTAAACATTGTTCTAAGTAATGTTCTTTCTTGTTTCCTCATTGATCCGTATTTTCTGTTTTATGTTGTGATACTCATTTCAGGTCACTTCCTGGCTGTGTGTGTTTGCCGCTGTGGTTGTCTTCATCTTCGTCATCTGTGTCAAGCGGTCCAACTATGAACTGGCGTCCATGTTCCTGGTTTTTAATATCTTTCCCTCTGGTTCACCATTTGGAACATACAGTGCATGGTCAAAAACATCACGTGGCCTTTAGCATTCGAAGTAGCATTCACTTTGTGTTAGCTTTTAAGCTAGCTACTCACTGGATTGATTGCTTTTTCAACCAAGAAACCGCTGTCAATGCCACAATACAATGGGAAATGGACTGTACTTGTATATCACCTTTCTCTAACTAAACATTCATACCCATTCATACACTGCAGGAACATCCTGTGGGAGCATTTCGGGGTTAAGTCGACATGGACTAGTGGATCGAACTGCCGATCTTCTGATTGAAAGATGACCCTGCTCTTCAAGATGAATTGGTCAACTCTGTGGAGTAGGCAGAATTAAATAAAAGTATGACTAGATATTCTATTTCTGCAGAACATGGAACAAATTATTTAATTAGGGCTCAATTGTCATCCAGTCTACAGCGTCATGGTGGTAATCCAATTATGGTTTGATAATAGCAAGGTCGTCTGATATAATCAACATAAATACAGATTAATGATGAGCTGTATCAACATTTAAAATTAGTGATTGCAGGACTAGCTCAAATCAATGTTTTATGATTGGAATTGTCTTACAAAGTTAACTTAAATGTGTCATTCCTGTTTTGCAGCAACATTTTGGCCAATATAATAGCATTAGCATTAGTTTTGCATTAGCCAATATAATAGTGACAGGTTTAACTGTCATCCATAATGATTATTATTCAAATGCCTGTTTAGGTTTTATTGTTCTATAGACACAACGGGGGAAAATGTTGAGCTAGTCTTAGCTCTGTGAGTAGTCCATCTTTAGCTAGCTAAGCTTTTACTCATAAGTATATCAAATACGTCATTCAAATGCACATTCTTACAGGGATATTATTAGACTCATTTTGACCACCATCATCTCAAGCCTTTTTTTCAATGCCTGCTGAAGACGGGGCCTTTTTTTGGCATCACTTGAGTGCAGTCATGTTCTATGGATCAGCACAGTCCTCAGACCTGCAGCTCTGTCGCTCCGCGTGCTTCTGAAAATCTACGGAAAGTAGTATTTTATAAAAAAGCTTAAATTTTGTTTTTCACACAGTTCAAATTATTTTAACAGGCAGTTTCACTCAGATGACGATCATTCCCTCACACCTGCATGGAGGATTGCCCATCTTTCTAAATGAGGACTTCACCGGCTGTAAACGGCCGGGGATTAGTGATGTTTGCAAGCATTCATGTGGGGAATCCAGAAAATGTGTTTTTTTCAGGGTTGGCCTGGGAAATAACAAAATAATATTTTGAGTGTTTCATTTTTTTAATAGCTTATAGTTCTTGGTTAGGTTTTTGCATTATTCTGATCAATAGCTCTGAAGGGGACGCGCTCCCTATGTAGATATGAAGAGCTCATGCTATATTCCATTTCTGCTAATAGATCCGAAACACTGTGTGGCTCCTGCTGGGTCCCGCTGTGGGACATCGGGGTACTTTACCGTGCTGCCACTGTTCAGGGAACCCACTGACTGGTGCACATACCAACTTTTACTTCAGCACTGAGTTTCCAAAGTTGACACAGGCTATTATTTATCAACACCTATTTCAATGTCAGGTTGTTAGCTGGGAAAGTCATGTCACGAAGCCCCGGCTTTTACCAGTGATGGCACATTACACGCAACTGGAAACACACACACTCACACACTAATTCCATTCAGTACAGATCAATATCATAATTAAGCAAAGTGGTGACCGCCTTGACAGATCTCTGGAAAGACGCCCACTGGCTGTCTGTCAGCACCAGCACCACGCCCTGACTGTATCGGGCTGTGGTGGGTGGAGAGGCTACCGGGGGCCGGGGGAGGACAGCTGTAAGTGTGGTTGAGGAGGACAGGGGGGGTCGACTACAGTCCATGAAAGAGAAGAAGGGATGAGAAGTGACGTGTGAAGAATAAACAGATCTCTGTCGATAGATCTCTGAAGGTCAGGGCTTTGAAGGCCTTGGTTTGCAACAGATCAGAGTACTAATTTGTCAAAAAAGCTTTACTTTATGAAATCTTCAAATCAAGTGCTAAAAGATTCAATATCAGATATCCATTAATTGGCTCAGAAGATTGTGTGTCATGTCATTTACAAAGAAAAAACTGCACATTGATCTGCTTTGTTGATTTTCACATTTGCCTTTATTAGAGATGTTTATCATACAGATTATAATAGCTGAACCTGTACTGGCTCATACTGAAGCCACTCAATCAGAAGCCACCACGCTAAAACCATGAGTTGAAATTAAATTAAAAGAATTCAGTTTCCAAAGAGGACTGGGAGAATCCTGCCATAATGAAGTGTCTATAATTTAGCTGAGATCTGAACATAATTAAAATTAATACCTTTCATTTGCCATTTCATTTTAGTTTAGATTGCACATTGTCTGCCAATTTAAAAGTTAATGTTGCATACAATTTCACTGTATTTATGTCAGTGTTATGTCTACATACCCTGAATATTTGTTAAGCTATTATTTCGATTTTTATTAAGGCTATACAGTGCCGTTTTAAACATGAAAATGTATTACATTGTTTTTAATTGTCATACCTTGTGCTCAGATTAACATAATGAGATTAAAATTGAAATACAATTGACTTTGAATATTTCCAGATCTGGACTACCATATGGCTGTCAGTGTGAATGAGTGCTGTGACAGTGAAGGAGCAGCCCGCCCGATACGCTGAGGAGAAGTTGTTGGGAGACATAAAGCTAATCAATGATGAATATAAGTTAATATTGATATACGTACATTAGCTAATGGTAAATGAACAGCACAATGTGAGGGAGAGAGGAGGGTGAAATAAAAAAAGATTATATGAAGACAAGCAGAGATAATATATTGATAACACCTGCCTGAACTGCTGACAGCTGCAGGTAGGTTCAAGATCCATATTCCACTGGCTGCAGCTGGGATGCATTCCAGCTGCAATGCCACCAACGTACTGGATTTCAGACACTTTGGACAGCATTGATTCCAGCAGATCGGCCGCAGTGTGTTTCAGAAGTGAATCAGGAGTGGTGATTCAGGAGCCATTGAGCGTTTCAGGAGCGTTTCAGGAGCAGTTGAGGAGCGTTTCAGGAGTTTTTCAGAAGTAGTTGAGGAGCGTTTCAGGAGACATTCATGTGTGGTTCTGGAGTGTTTCAGGAACAGTTTAGGAGCGTTTCAGGAGCGTTGCAGGATTGGTTTAGGAGTGGATCAGGAGCATTTCAGGAGTGTTTTAGGTGCATTTCAGGAGGGTTTCAGGAGCATTTCATTCAACATTTCCATTTAGTCACGTGAGGCTGATCATTTGAGGATCAGCATTGCTTTGATGAGTTAAATTCACCCTGGAACATTTAGCCGAATAAATCATTTATAATTTTCTAACTGCTGTGCAACAATCTGCCATTAGAAATGAACATAGCATGTGTAATACGTGTTCGTTGCTTCCGGGAATCACCAGGTCGGCACACAGTGGGTTCAGTTTTAATATGCTTTATTTTCCTCTCGTTCTCCTCCCGATCTCGCTCCCGCTCGATCTGCTCACTTCCGGCGCTCCCGAGGGACGTCACTACCGGGTTTAAATACCCGCACACACACACACACACGCACATGCTCATTAAACCCAGGTGTGGCTCATTTGCCACAATTCCCCCCACCTGTTCCCTGAGCCGCCCCTCTCTCTTCCTCTCGTGCAGCCGCGCTAACCACGCCCCTGCCCCACATACCCCCACCGCCCGCTTTAGGCCGGGGTGCCACCGGCCTAGCCAACTCCCCCCCTTCCCCCCATTGGGGCCGGGATAGGAAGTCAGCCACAGCCATCTGCGTCCCGGTCTATGGGTCACCTTGAAGTGAAAAGGCTGCATGGCCAGATACCACCGGGTGATCCGGGCGTTGGCATCTTTCATGCGGTGGAGCCATTGGAGCGGGGCGTGGTCCGAACAGAGGGTGAACTGGCGTCCCAGGAGGTAATGGCGTAGGGAGTCGACCGCCCACCGGATAGCCAGGCACTCTTTTTCGATGGTACTGTAGCGTCCCTCCCTGTCGGATAGCTTCCGGCTGATGTAAACCACCGGCCGGTCGACCCCCTCCACCTCCTGGGACAAAACGGCCCCCAGCCCTCTGTCCGACGCGTCGGTCTGCAAAACAAAAGGGAGAGAGAAGTTAGGGGTGTGGAGCAGCGGCTCCCCACAGAGGGCCTGTTTCACCGCCTCAAACGCCCACTGGCACTGCTCCGTCCACTGGACCGGATCTGAAGCACCTTTCCGGGTCAGGTCAGTCAAGGGGCTGGTTAGCTCCGCGAAGGCGGGGATGAACCGCCGGTAGTAGCCCGCCAGCCCCAAGAACTGCCTCACCTCCTTTTTGGACTTGGGCGGCGGGCAGGCGGCAATGGCCGCCGTCTTGTCCACCTGGGGACGTACCTGCCCTCCGCCCAAATGGTACCCCAGATACCGAACCTCCCTCCGTCCAATTGCACACTTCCCCGGGTTGGCGGTGAGTCCGGCCTGCCTCAGGGACTCGAGTACCGCGCCCACCCGCTGCACATGCTCCGCCCACGTGTCGCTGTGGATGATGACGTCATCCAAGTAGGCGGCCGCATATGCAGCGTGCGGGCGCAGCACCCGGTCCATGAGACGCTGGAAGGTGGCCGGAGCCCCGAACAACCCGAAGGGAAGCATGTTAAACTGGTACAACCCGTACGGAGTGGAGAACGCCGTTTTTTCCTTGGCCTCTGGCGACAGGGGAATCTGCCAGTAACCCTTGGTTAAATCCAGTGTGGAAAAGAATTGTGCAGTGCCCAGTCGGTCCAGGAGCTCGTCGACCCGGGGCATCGGGTACGCATCAAACCGTGATACCTCGTTCACCCGGCGGTAGTCCACGCAGAACCGTATAGACCCATCCTTCTTCACCACCAGAACGATGGGACTACACCAGGCGCTGGTGGACTCTTCTATTACCCCCATCTCCAGCATAGCTGTCAATTCTCTCTGGACCACCTTCTTTTTGTGTTCCGGGAGCCTATATGGGCGGGTCCGCACGGTCACTCCCGGGGGAGTCTCAATCCCGTGCACTATGAGGTTGGTGCGGCCGGGTTGGAGCGAGAACACGTCCGCAAAACGCGCCTGCAGCTCGGCAATGTCTGTTTGCTGGGCCGCGGAGAGGTGGGCTTCAACCTGGAGCGAGGCCGGAACGGTCGATTTTGGAGCCTCGGGCCCCAGCTCCTCCCTCTCCGAGACTGCGGACACCAGCGAAACAGACTCCGCCTCCCTCCACGCTTTTAGGAGGTTCAGGTGGTATATCTGTGTGCTCCCGCCCCTGTCCAACCGCACAACCTCATAGTCGACCTCCCCGACCTGCCGTGTGACCACGAAGGGCCCTTGCCACTTGGCGAGGAGTTTGGAGCTGGAAGAAGGGAGCAATACAAGTACCTTCTCTCCCGGTGCGAATCGTCTCAGCCTGGCCCCTCTGTCGTACAGGCGTTTCTGACGCTCCTGGGCCTGGCGCAAATTGTCGCGTGAAAGCCGACCCCAGGCATGGAGCTTTGCGCTCAGGTCCAGGACGTACTGCACCTCATTCCGGCTGGTGCTCGGCCCCTCCTCCCAGCTTTCTTTAATGAGGTCGAGCACCCCCCGTGGCTTCCTGCCGAACATCAGCTCAAAAGCTGAAAACCCCGTGGAGGCCTGGGGTACCTCCCGCACTGCAAACAGAAGAGAGTCAAGCCATTTATCCCAATGTCGGATATCGTCGCTAATGACTTTACGGAGCATGGTTTTCAGAGTCTTATTGAACCGCTCCACCAGCCCATCGGTCTGGGGGTGGTAGACGCTGGTCCGAATCGACTCGATCCCCAGTAACCCGTAAAGCCCTCTCAGTGAGCGCGACATGAACGAGGTGCCCTGGTCGGTCAGGATCTCTTTCGGGACCCCGACTCGGGAGATGACCTGAAACAGTGCCTGCGCAACACTCTTTGCCGAGATGCTGCGCAACGGCACCGCTTCCGGGTATCGCGTTGCATGGTCCATCAGGACTAACACAAAGCGATAGCCGCGCACGCTCCGGGGAAATGGCCCGATGATGTCCATGTCGATCCTTTCGAATGGCACTTCCATCAATGGCAGAGGGTGCAATGGGGCCCTCGGAATGGCCGGGGGGTTCACCAATTGACACTGCCCGGCCAATAAAATCGGGCCATTATCCGGTGCAGTGTTTTGTCAGTTCCCATGTGTCCAGCCATTGGGTTATAATGAGCCGCCTGGAAAACTATTTCCCGGCGGCTCTTTGGCACCAGCAACTGGGTGTCCTCTTGCCCGGTCTGGGTGTCACGACTCACCCGGTACAACCGGTCTCTGATCAATGAAAAGTGTGGATATGTCTGCGCTGCCCCGGGGTGCACCAGTTGACCATCAATCTTGCTCACTTGGTCAAAGGCCGCCCGCAGGGTCTCATCCCGAGACTGCTCCAGTGGAAAATCTTCCATGGCGTGAAACTCGGGAGCCGGCGGAGTCTCCACTGGAGGCTCCGCCGGCTCCGCCGGCTCCCCTGCCCCGGCCGCAGCGTCGGGCGGGCCCGCGTCCCCGCTGAGCACCGCACACATATCACATGGCCCTGGCTGCCGTGACCGCACCCCCGCGGCCTCCCCCATTAATCTATCAAACCCCGGCCAATCAGTACCCAAGATTAGGGGGTGCGTAAGGCGGGAGCTAACCGCGACCTTCACCCTATGCTTTTTCCCCCCGTGTCTAATCTCCACTGGCACTACAGGATACTCGTGAATGTCCCCATGCACACACCTCACCCTCACCCGTGCTGCCTCCACCAATACCAGGTTCTGGTGGATCATGGACTGTGTGCAGCCTGAATCCACCATCGCCTGGCGTATACCCCCCTGGATTCTTACCTCAACGCGGTACGTCGCACCTGGGCCGGGGGAGGCGGCTGGGGCGCCGGCAACCCGGATCGTCTGCCCTACCTCCATGGCGGGGCATTCCCTCCGGAAGTGTCCGGGCTGCTGGCACCTCCAGCACACCTGCCCTGGCGCTTGAGGGGCCCCCTGCGGGCTGGGAAGGGTGCGGGGGCTGGGTGGCGTCGGGGCAGTCGTCGGTGGCGGCGCCGCCTGGGTCTGCTGCGGGGCCGGCGGTTGCAGCCCCCTCCGCGGGCCGGCGGCCGGCGTTGGTGGTGGCCCGCTGCCCCCCTTCGTCGGCGGGTAGACGGCCAGGTGGTCCTCCGTGAGGGTGACGGCCTCTGCCAGGGTCGGGGGTCGGTGGCAGCGGACCCACGCCGCGGTCCGGGCCGGCAGCCCCTCGACGAACTGCTCGACGACGATGGTCTCCAGCATGTCCGCCGCCGCCCCGGCCCCCCCCCGGCTGCAGCCACCGCCTGGCGTTGTCCAGCAGCTGCTGGGCATATGCGAAGGGACGGTCCTCCGGTCCCAGCCTGGCCGTGCGGAACTTCCTCCGGTGGTCTTCCGCTGAGAACCCCAGGCGGTCCACCACGGCTCTCCGGACGGCCCCGTAGTCCCGGCGGGCCGCCGGCGGGATGCTCAGGGCCGCCGTCTGCGCCGCTCCAGTCAGCAGGGGCAGAAGACGCACCGCCCATTCCCCCTCCAGCCAGCCGCAGGCCTCCGCCGTCGCCTCGAATGCGTCCAAGAAGACCTCCGCGTCAACGTCCGGGCCCATCCTGTGCAGCGACACCCCCGCCGGACCCGGACCCGGGTCGAGCCGTGCCGGCGCCGCCTCCGCCCCGGTGACGAGGCGCTCCAACGCGTCAGTCTGGCGCTCGGTTCGGTCCTGGAGCGCCGCCAGGACCGCGCGGTTCGTCTCTAGACACGCGCGGGTCATCGCCGCCTGCTCTCGTTGAATGGCGGCGATGCCGGCCACCATTTCGCCCAGCGCCATGAGCGGCTGGGCCGGAATCCCCGGTTGACTAGCTTGGTGGTCCATCCCGGAACCCCTGGTTAGGCGCCACTGTAATACGTGTTCGTTGATTCCGGGAATCACCAGGTCGGCACACAGTGGGTTCAGTTTTAATATGCTTTATTTTCCTCTCGTTCTCCTCCCGATCTCGCTCCCGCTCGATCTGCTCACTTCCGGCGCTCCCGAGCGACATCACTACCGGGTTTAAATACCCGCACACACACACACACACACACACACACACACACGCACATGCTCATTAAACCCAGGTGTGGCTCATTTGCCACAATTCCCCCCACCTGTTCCCTGAGCCGCCCCTCTCTCTTCCTCTCGTGCAGCTGCGCTAACCACGCCCCTGCCCCACAGCATGTTAAAGGATAAATGGACTGAACTTGAATAGCTCCTTTATAGCCTTCCGACCACTCAAAGCTCTTTAACACTACATGTCATCAACATTCATCCATTCACACACTGATGGGAGGGGCTACCATGCAAGGTGCCACCTGCCCATCAGGCCATAACTGACAACAGAACGCAGGTTGTTTTTCATGTGCAAGTGTTTGTTCAACAGGTAACAGGCTACAGAGAGAAAACGCTGCTGCTCCGACAGCGATAGCTTTATTAGTATTAACACAGTTCACATGTGCACAGACACAAACTCCATCAAAGGTCTCTGCAGCTGTTAAAGCTGAAGACAGCTGATCCAGCTGTGATCAGCTGATCCAGCTGAGTGAGGGAAGCTCGGATGTAATTAGGAGACACAATCACAGTGTGTTGCACAGAGCAGATCGAGCCAGCAGAATAACTACCAGCCACAAGGTTTTTGGTCCATGTCGGTCATAACAGTTAACAGTATTAATATGGAGGCTACAGCACAACAATGTGAAATTATTTTTCTTGTACCCAGCCGACAATACTAAACTAACAATGTTTATTCAACGTTGATACCGCAACGTTTAGGTGCAGTGTGTCAACAAAATATCATCATTACATACCTGATTCAATTCATATTAATCAAGAGGATTTCATGCCTTTGGGACAAACATGCAAGCAGAAACACAATGTGTCAACTAACATTAATAAAAACAGCTCTCTGAGGATGTGGGATTTTCAGAAGTGCAATAATAGGGTGTATTTTCTGACAAATGTGATTGAATAGATAATAACATAGTGAGGCGTATAGTATAATGTATTTATTACAATAGTAATTAATGTTGTTAGTGTACTCACACGACAGCAGTGTTAACAGCTTAGATTACCACACTGGTTAAAACTGGTTAAAACATGAACTGTGCAATAAAGGCTTTGAGAAAACCAGCGTTATATATGTGTCACGTTTCCAAAGATGAAATGTTTAATATGGAATGAACAGAACACAGTAGAGCCAGAACCCTCCTGGCTTTGTAGCGCAAACACGACAGGACAAGAGAACCGACATACAACACCTCATTGAGCAATAAACACTCAATCAGTAACAATCACAGGAACAGTGGGAGATTTAGTGGCATCTACTGGTGAGTTGCAGATTATAGCTAAATAACCTCAGCTCAGCCCTCCCTTTCTCAGTGTGGAGAGAACTACGGTGGCCTTCAGGTATAGATTATAGTTATACAAAAGGAGATACTTTTATTTTAATAACATATAGAATTTTAGAAATAAATAACTTCAGAGCACTCTCCGGACCCCCTGCTGAGTAGAGGTGTGGTTGAGGCTCCCGCTCCAGACTTAACTTTTCTTCAGAAAACGATTCATACTTTGCGTGTACGTTTTGATGCCTAGCTTTGTGCGAGCTTTCCGCATTCACTGGCTGAGAATACAGGTGATGATACAAGACACTACTCTGTGCTCAGACATCTTTCTACCTGTCGTTGTTCAGGGCAACATTCATTTTGCGAAAGAGAATAGCTTGAACACAATAAGGAGCGCGCATGCAAACTGCCTGACCCGAGTGTTCCTTGAGAAAATGAGATTTTGATGGACTAGTGGAACGACAATAAAGCCCGTCTGACTTGTCAGAGCTGGTGTTAAGTGGTAATAGTCTCCATTATCGGGGAGGATCAGTGGAAAGTAAAGAGGGACACTTGAGGTGAAAGGAAGGACGACGACGACGTGACGACGGCACTGGTGATGAATCCTGCTCAGCTGTTTGATCCCGTCCGATTATCTCATCAGTGGCAGGGGGGATTTTGCTCTTTTGAAGAGGAAATCAACTGATTCAACAGTGTTGGAAACATATACCTGCTACCTTTCCAGAGCCTGTTCTTTAATCCCATGTGCACCGGGTTCAAAACGAAACGGCAGCCTTATGACCTCTGCAAAAACCCTAAAACAATACTTTGTCCTGGTCCTGGTTGTCCCAATACTATTTCCCTCCAAAATGGTTGATCAGTCCGGAGGCATTTTGCACTGCACATTATACATTCATATCACATTTACTGTTTAATCGAGCACATTCTCCACTTGAAGGGCGGGTTAGAAGCTGCTCTGTCACACTGGCCCGACAGAAACACAGAGGATGTTGGTTGACCCCGTTTGTGCTCAAGGTCATCCAGCTTTACAGGCAGGCCAGTGATTGCACTGTGGTTGATACGTGCTCCGGTAGAAAGGAATATCGTTATGAGTAATATTTATGATTATGAAGAAGAGAAAAAAATAACTTTCTGATTAAGTATCGGGATGGGAGTTCAAAGTTCGAAACCGACTCCCAGAGCTCAAACTGGAGCTGCTCGTGACACAAATCTTTTCAGTGGTACTTTTGTAATCCGCTCATGCTGGAGGCGCTCTAACTGTCAAGCCTGTGCGCTCTGAGATTGAGATCGCACCCGCCGGACCGCATGGCGATCCGCCCGGCTCCCATCGAGTTCAGATCTCAGTGAGGTGTGGATGGCATGTGGACACAAACCCAGACAATTTATCAAAAGCAGGTCTCCATCATCCCCCTCCCCCCCTCCCCTCACCCCCGCACCTCCCTCCTACACACACACACACACACACACACACACACACACACACACACACACACACACACACACACACACACACACACACACACACACACACACACACACACACACACACACACACACACACACACACACACACACACACACACACACACACACACGTGGTCCTCCCCCGTGGAGAGCAAAGGGAAGAAAGGACGACAACCAGGCTGGAGGAAAACGTACCGTCACTGAATTAGCAGAACTTTGGTAGCAGCCATTCTTCGACCAGACAAGTTAAAGATTATAAACAGAGCTGATATTTATTTTGTATTTGTAACATATGTAAATCTGGGAAATATTATACTTTATTTTTAACTAGTTTTTTTTTTTCAGGTTTGAAAATGTTTTTATTTTGTTTAAGGAGGAAGAGGAAATAACGGCAGCTCTATTGTTAGATCATCAGAACTCCTGATCCAAGTGATTCCAGCACATGCGTCTGACCAACACAAACACTTCTACCGGCCAACAGCACAGCAACACAAGAGACAGCGTTTAAATAATGAACATGAAGAAGTGGTGTGTATTGTTCAAAGGCATTAGCATCACCCACACTGTTGTCCTCCAGCTGCCCTCCATCCTGACGAGCATCGCCGTACCTCACAGGTGCAGTGAGTTTAAGTTAATTAGGAACGGCTCGTGCCAGAATGAGTGTGTGACCCACAGGGACCGGCTGCCAATAAGGCTGCCGTGTGAGGCCCGCGTTCTTCTGAGAACAGTCATTACGTTTCATTTGTGTTTCTTTCAACTTTCATGAGACGCCTACATTACTTAAAATAAATTGGGGCGAAGCTTCAGGCCGCCGCTGCTGGATTTACGGACGTTGAACTGTGCTGCCCTGTGAGGCGCCCGGGGAGCCACTGGGGGTTCAGTGTCTTGCTCAAGGACACTTCGACATGCAAACTATGTGGAGACCAGGGATCGAACCGGCTACCTTGTGGTCTTGTGGCAGGACGACTACTCTCCCCATGAGCCACAGTTCTACCGTGAGAAGCATTGCAAGGGGAACAACTATTGTATCGCCGAGGCTCTGAGACCAAAAGCACACGTTTCTTGAAGCTGACAAATTTTTTCAGACCAAGTACAAGTCCTTATATTTGAGTATTTACCAATGCCAAGTACGGATATGAATATTTAATTATTCCATTATAGTTCGAACGATGACTTGGTTTTATTCTCATGTTCCTCACTTTCTGACTGCAACACTGTTTAACCGTGCTTTGAGTTCAACAGTTAAAAATATATATAGAAAATAGAATAACTGAGCAGCATGTCACAACAACATAGCTTGGTTCTCGTGTGTCTTAAGGAAATGCAGCATTCATCTACCAGAAAATGAACTGTACACACACTGCACTGATGCGCTCACAGCTGTAACCTTACTGCTGATGTCAGCACCACACTCCCTCTCTCTCCTGACTTTATTGTGAAGCCATAAACTGCAGGAAACCCTGACAGAGGAAGACACACAGCTGACAACCTCCCAGCTGAACTGATTGATGCAGGGTGAACTAGGGATGGCCTGTTCTGATGGGTTTGATCCATTTGAGCTAAGTATCGGACCCGATCCCCTTATCAGTGACAGACTGTATGTACATACAAAAACGTATATGAGAGCAGTGCAGAGCGGCGGCCTTTAGCTAACCAGCGGGGCACGCTCACATGCACGAACACGCACTAACATGCACACAGCTAACCTGCTTTGTGAACAAAGCGAGGAGGAGCTCTGATAACAACACACACAAAACATAAATCCTCTATCTACACATAGATGATAGATGTTAGATGGTATTAATGGTCTCAATGTTGTTTATCGCTCCATTGATTAGTTGCCGGTGACTGCAGGGCTATCGAGGGACAGGTGAAACTAATCCGGGGCGGGGCCGACAATCAAAAACACACAAAGGCAATTACGCTAGCTTCCTCGCTATACCCGCTTGACCCACACCCTGATCCATTTGCTCGGCAGCAACATATTTTCAAGTTATTGACAGGTAATGTATGTTTCCAGATCAGTGTTTCATAATTGTATGATCGGTCCTGATCAATACACTCACCTAGCCACCTCTTAGGTTTACTTTTGGAAATCGAATATACGGGCAGACCTTTTGGTGACAGTTCATCCCCCCAGTATTAAAGTATAGTCCAGCCTTTCTACAACTTCTGTCTTTGGGGCATAAAGAATTAATGACACCAAAATGGAAAATACACAACGTGATTGGTTGATGCCTTTATTCAAGGTTGGTAATTCAGAAAAACCAACCTAAAAGTGAGAGTATTATTCATATTCTGTGCAACGACTCAAAAAATCTCGATGTGCATATTAATTGTGAGAAGACACAGCAGCATCACTTTAGTCAAGCTTAGTAGTCGGGGACCCAAAGTCTCAAAAGCTCAATAAAATGGGTTGAACCTGACATGGTCTGCCATACTTTTTATTTGTGTTTTTTCTGTTAAGTTTGACCCTAAGAACCAATAATTGGAGGGTCCCGTTTGACTGGTCTCCACAGTAGCACGTGCTCCCACTGAAGCATACTGTCAGAACATAAAATTAGGCAATAAACACAGCTACTGTGCTAGTGAAGAGAGTGCTCTGGCTCCCCTCTCCTTGGCAGGCTGTGCCTGACCTGTTTCCACAGGACCAGTCTCCACAGTGGCACAGTGCTCCCGCTGGGACTTACTGGCCGAACACCAATAACCACATCTACTGTAGTAGCTAAGAGGGTCCTCAAAGAGCTCCCCTCTCACTAGACAGACTCGCTTGGCATACTGCTAGGACACCAGTAATTACCGCTACCATACTAGTGAGGAGAGCACCCTCGGCCCATCTCACCGACTGTTCCTGCCTCTTCTCTAACAGTCAGCTGAGCGCCCCACTTCATCAAGAGTAGTAGTCAAGAGGACTACTGACTCCAGAGCGCCATCTACCCGTCTACAGTACGACTGTAGATGGAGGCTGCGTTCCAACTGGTGTACGGTTCACAACGAGGACCCAGTACAGTGCCTGCTGTACTAGAGTTTCTGCAATCGCTTTTAGTTAAGGGCCGGTCTCCCTCTACCCTGAGGTATAGCTGCTATTTCATGGCAGCATGCTAAAGTCGACAATGACACGGTAGTGAGCCACAGGCTGGTGTCCCTTTCTCAATAGGGTGCTCAGCGACTGCGCCCTCCGAGCACCCTGAAGGCTCCTTAGTCAGACTTGTCCATGGTACTGGGACACCCTATGTTCGCCTCCCTCTGAAACCTTGGCAGAGGCAGAGTTGAGATGGCTGTCGACAAAGTCTGTTTATCTCCTTGCCATCAGTTTGGCAGGTGAGTCGGCGAGCTACAAGCCCTGTTGTTGTGAGTGAATCCTGTCGGAGGTGGAACTCACACTGTGGTCTAATGCAGCATGGTCTAACCGCTCGTATCTCAATCAGCTGGCACAGTTTTACCCCTCCCCCATTGGAAGAGGAGAGGTCAGAGCTGCGGTATGTGTATATATATATATATATATACACAGTTAGGTCCATAAATATTTGGACATTGACACATTTTTCATTATTTTGGCTCTGTACACCACAACAATGGAGTTGTAATGAAAAAATCAAGATGTGCTTTAAGTGCAGACTTTCAGCTTTAATTTGAGGGTATTTGCATCCAAATCAGGTGAACGGTGTAGGAATTACAACAAATTAAAATGTGGCCACCCTCTTTTTAAGGGACCAAAAGTAATTGGACAAATTAATATAATCATAAATCTAATTGTCACTTTTAATACTTTGTTGAAAATCCTTTGCAGTCAATGACAGCCTGAAGTCTGGATTCCATAGACATCACCAGACGCTGGGTTTCGTCCCTTGTGATGCTCTGCCAGGCCTCTACTGCAACCGTCTTCAGTTCCTGCTGGTTCTTGGGGCATTTTCCCTTCAGTTTTGTCTTCAGCAAGTGAAATGCATGCTCAATTGGATTCAGGTCAGGTGATTGACTTGGCCATTGCAGAACATTCCACTTCTTTGCCTTAAAAAACTCCTTGGTTGCTTTCGCAGTATGCTTCGTGTCATTGTCCATCTGCACTGTGAAGCGCCGTCCAATGAGTTCTGAAGCATTTGGCTGAATATGAGCAGATAATATTGCCCGAAACACTTCCGAATTCATCCTGCTACTTTTGTCAGCAGTCACATCATCAATAAATATGAGGGAACCAGTTCCATTGGCAGCCATACATGCCCACGCCATAACACTACCTCCACCATGCTTCACTGATGAGGTGGTATGCTTTGGATCATGAGCAGTTCCTTTCCTTCTCCATACTCTTCTCTTCCCATCATTCTGGTACAAGTTTATCTTCATCTCATCTGTCCATAGGATGTTCTTCCAGAACTGTACAGGCTCTTTTAGATGTTTTTTGGCAAACTCTAATCTGGTCTTCCTGTTTTTGAGGCACACCAATGGTTTACATCTTGTGGTGAACCCTCTGTATTTACTCTGGTGAAGTCTTCTCTTGATTTTCGACTTTGACACAGATACACCTACCTCCTGGAGAGTGTTCTTGATCTGGCCAACTGTTGTGAAGGGGTTTTTCTTCACCAGGGAAATGATGTCATCCACCACAGTTGTCTTCCGTGGTCTTCCAGGTCTTTTGGTGTTACTGAGCTCACCAGTGTGTTCTTTCTTCTTAAGAATGTACCAAACAGTTGATTTGGCCACACCTAATGTGTCTGCTATCTCTCTGATGGTTTTGTTTTGATTTTTCAGCCTAATGATGGCTTGCTTCACTGATAGTGACAGCTCTTTGGACTTAATATTGAAAGTTGACCGCAACAGATTCCAAACACAAATACCACACCTGAAATGAACCCAAGACCCTTTTATCTACTCCTTGTAAATGAAATAGAGGGAATTACACACACCTGACCTTGAAACAGCTGATCAGCCAATTGTCCAATTACTTTTGGTCCCTTAAAAAGAGGGTGGCCACATTTGAATTTGTTGTAATTCCTACACCGTTCACCTGATTTGGATGTAAATACCCTCAAATTAAAGCTGAAAGTCTGCACTTAAAGCACATCTTGATTTTTTCATTACAACTCCATTGTTGTGGTGTACAGAGCCAAAATAATGAAAAATGTGTCAATGTCCAAATATTTATGGACCTAACTGTATATATACACTAGGGATGCAGCGATACCACTTTTTTACAAACCGATACGAGTACGAGTATTTTTATTTGTGTACTTGCCGATACAGAGTACCGATACCAATACTTCTTAGATTTGGTCTCCATGAAAGTGCAATTAATTTGGAGGCAGATTTTATTTTATCCTCTGCAGATTATGTCAAGCCTATAGTACAAAATTAACAGAAGGCTATCCCAAGCTTTAAACTTCTTGTGGAAGTCCCTCTAATGTTGGACCATCAAACGCCCCCGTGTCCGGGTTCATAATATCATCTGTAGCCGCACAACAGCGTCTGAATGAGGCCGCTGCCAACAGTTTGATTCAAACCGACAGGACGGCAGTGATGACGGGCAGAGCTTCTCAATTATAGATATATTAAATATGGAAAATTTAAACTCTCGCGTCAAACGCGCCGCGTTACTCGCGTCTAACGTGCCGCCCGGCGTAAATTTGCGTCTGTCGCAACCACACGCGTCTGTGCATAGACTTTACATGTAATCTGGTCGCGTTAAAAATTTGCGTCGCGTTCGGTGTGAACGCACCATTACTCTACACACCTTGCCGCAAGAGCCGCAAGAGAGCGACGAAGGAGCCGCATGCGGCTCTGGAGCCACGGGTTGCCGACCCCTGCCCTAGACGTTGAAGTCAGGTAGGACAACAAATCAAATTTTTTCTCCACAAAGCGCGACCAGTTTGTTGTAGTGAATTACTGTTGAGTGGTATCGGTTCTTGGTATCGGCAATTGAAAACGAATACGAGTACGAGTATTTTAACAAAGTATCGGCCCGATACCCGATACCGGTATCGGTGCATCCCTAATATATATATATACATATATATATATATATATATATATTTATATGTGCTGCAGCCTCATGGGCATCACCAAGCACATTCACCAGAGACTACAGAGCGAACATTGCCACACCTTTTGGGTGTGGTTCATCGTCCAAATTTCTCTGCTTGAGTCATGAGGTAGTTTCCTTGGCATTCCTCGTGACTGTTGATATGTCATCCAGTGTGAAACACTGCCTCTTGTGGTCAGTAAGGATGAAATAGAACGAAAGTTACGAAGGTAACTACGGCTCGCGAGAAGATTTCGCAGGACTGATCTCAGGATGACGGCGGAAGTTATTCCCGACTGAGGGTCATCCGAGGTCACAGATGACTGTTATAAATATTCGAACTGCGCATGCGCGAGACGGAAGATATCCAGTGTGAAACACTGCCTCTGGCAGTCATCCAGGATTAATAGAACCGTAGTTACCTTAAGTTACCGGTAACTTTCGTTTTACACAACTACACAACATTTGCAAACAGCGCCTACAATATAGTAGTTTTCAGTATTCATATTTGTCATGAAATGTTTAACAGTTAGCATAGTATAGTAAGCTTCTAAAGGAGATTTTAGTGGGGTGAAGTTTTTTTCCTGAGACCCCGGCCTGTGTTTCACACTGTCTGTCTGTTACTGTCTGTCTGTATGCACCATATCAATAATGTGGAGTTAAGAGGGTTTCTGAAGTCACGTGATGTAGCGAAGCTAGGTAGACGAAGGCCCACAGGCTCTTCAAACAAGTCCATTTTAAATTATCTTAAAACACCCAAACTCAGTCCGAACCTGGTCGGATAGCTTTGTTATGGTCTGAAGAACCAGAAACAGGCAACTGAACTTAGCTGGTGAGCAAAATTCGACATTTATTGATAAAACAACTCCCAAGAATAGCGACAAAGAAATTCATGTCATAGCGGCGGCGGCACAAGAGCACCTGGTCGGTGTAAAAGATTCCCTCATTCTTCAAGAGATATGAAACGATAATCAAGCTCTCTCCAGTAAACTCAACGCTAAAATGGCAGAAATGTATCAATCTATCTCTGGACTAAAAGCAATGCTGGATACATGGAGTATCTGCACGAAAGAGGCGGAAAGCTGCATTAGCATAGCAGAGGACCAGGTGGTGGGCCACCTGGTCAAGTAAAGAAAAGTCAAGAAAAGTACTTTTTATTGGAGAAAGTCGACCAGCTGGAAAACTACAGCCGACGCAACAATATACGTGTCGTTAACCTGAAGGAAAACTGCGAGGGAAACGACCTTGTGAACTTTCTTGCTAATTGGATCCTAGCCACTCTCGGACGAGAGCATTTCACTGAGCCGCTGATTATAGAGCGAGCACACCAAGCTCTTACGCACCGTCCATCGGCAGACCAGAGACCGAGACATGTATTGATACGCCTGCTTAAATACCAATATGGGACAAAATCCTGCCATCGCCACACAGAGGTCCCGGGAGAACAACGGTCCCGTCATGTACGAGGACAAGCCTGTTTTGTTCTAACCGGAGGGCTTGATAAAACGCAGAAAGGAGTTCGACCAAGTTAAAAGGGAGCTTCGATCCAAGGACACCCAGTTTGCCCCGCTTCATCCTGCAACATTGAGGGTCCCGCCTTCCGATGGAGGAAAAACATTCTGAAGGGGTTTGTTCTCTTTTTTAATGTTGATGCTTTGGTTTATCTTTTTTTTCCTTTCATCACAGGAGATACACTGGCTCTTGCACAGTGGATTTACAAGGAGCCTATGCCACTCTGATGTCCATACTTAGTATTAATGAATAGGGTAGTTGAATGGGCTAAATAGACCAGTGAAGAGGAAATTGTTTTGTGAGACAAACTGCCCCTACTCCAACAATAGTTTCATATTGTGGGACACGCTGAAAGCTTATCTAAGGGAACAAATAATATCGTATACAAAGGGTATCAAAAATAAATATATGACAGAGATAAATGAGCTTGAAGCAGATATTCTGAAATTGGAAAAAGAGTTTCAACAATCTGGGTCTAAAGAACTTTACCAACGGCTGGTAAACAAACTAAAATATAATACTTTACTTACCTGTAGGGTTAAAAAAATAATTTTTAGAATAAATATTTAAAAATATTAATTGGGAGAGAAAGCTCACAAAATCTCACAAAAAAGCTCACAAAATCTTGTCCTTACAATTGAGAACAGAGGAAAGCTCAAGGACAATTAATGCAATTCAAACTGAAGCTGGTGCGATCTCACACAACCCAACAGAAATTAACAACGCATTCAAACAGTTTTATACAAATCTATATACATCAGAATCGCCAGAGGTTCTATATAAGATTGATGAATTTCTGTCCACTATTGAATTGCTGAAATTCGGCCATGAAGACTGTTAAGTTCTAATAGATTAGTGAGCTTGAAATTGCCTGTACATGTGTAATAAAGGATTGTTTATGTCAGGATCCCTGTCTGACCCGGTGTGTGAACCTGTTTTTCCCAAATCTCCTCCCCTCTTGTGTCTGTTTGTTGTGTTACCAGGTGTTCGTCGTTTGTTTTCTGTCCCGCCTCCACACACCTCCCACGGCCACATCCCTGATTGGCACGCAGCTGCGGCCAATCTTGATCAGGGGACTATATCTGCCCTGCGTCTGCAGGCCTCAGTGTCGGTCTGTTGTTTGTCCCTGTTGTTTGTCCTCTGCTGTTTGTCTTGTTCGTCTTTTGCTCGTCTTCTGCTCCCCGTCTTCTGCTCCCCTTCCCAGCCTCCAGTGTCGGACCACGGGCTCACCGGTCTGCCATCCTGCCTCTCAGCCAGCCGTCAGTGTCGGACAACGGGCTCCACACCGGTCTGCCATCCTGCCTCTCAGCCAGCCTTCAGTGTCGGACCACGGGCTCCACACCGGTCTGCCATCCTGCCTCTCAGCCAGCCTTCAGTGTCGGACCACGGGCTCCACACCGGTCTGCCATCCTGCCTCTCAGCCAGCCGTCAGTGTCGGACAACAGGCTCCACACCGGTCTGCCATCCTGCCTCTCTGCCAGCCTTCAGTGTCGGACCACGGGCTCCACACCGGTCAGCCATCCTGCCTCTCTGCCAGCCTCCAGTGTTGGGCCACGGGACCCACACTCAGCTCAACCCACACTCTACTCCTACAATAAATTTCCTTTATATCCAACTTCCTGTCGTTTGGTCTGCATTTGGGTCCTACATCCTGTACTCCCGTGACAGTTTAAGTGTACATTACAATGCATAAGAAGGATATGATAAATAATGAAGGGCATTATGAAAGATGTGTAATTGTATGTATTAAGAAAGTCACTGTATGTCATATTGTTTAATGTTTAGGTGTGAATGGTTTTTATATAATGATTCTATAGGAGTTAGGAATGTGGGACTGTTTCTTTAAGAAGAAGTAGTTCCTTCAATTTGTTGCTAGGGAAGGCGGAGTGAGACACTGAGACAATTGGGACTGGAAGGACGCGCGCATGGAGATGCTTTGAAGATGGACATTTCCTTTGTCCCTAGAGGAAAAGAGCCTCTGCCTTCTCTGAAAACATCTGGACCTATGGACAATCGGGATGTTAAGAAAGGGGTTAGAATAAGGGAAGGGAACTAACCAATGAGAGGGCCTTAAGCTCCGTGACTGAAAAGTATTTAAACTAACAGCGCGAAATGGAACGGCCTATTTATTCGAATGCAGAGGTGGCAGCTAACTGGGGGACAGTCTGTGAATCTGCAGGAAAGGAGATGGCCTCGATCGAGTAATGTATAACTGTTTTGTCATCATCTTCTATTAAATATTTTAATTGCACTCATTTGCATACTGAGCATTCCTCCCACGAACTGGCCGGGATAACGAGCAGAATCTTTCAAGACCAAAAGAATCTTGATTTGCCCTTCACTCAGAAAGAAATCGAAAAGGCCTTATGCTCACTACAACCCAATAAATCACAACGAGAGGATGGCTTCTCCCTGAATTCTACAGAAATTTAAGGACTTATGGATGTGATTAATTTGGCATCTTAAACTCAAACCCTTCCTGACTCATTCTACACTGCCATAATACCTGTGATTTACAAAAAAATAGGGATCCATTAAAGTGTTCCTCTTTTCGACCCATTTCATTATTGAATTCAGATTATAAATGTAACCCTCTGGGAAAACCAGTTGTTACCAAAACATTTATTTATAGTATTATTTATATTTCCTCCTTACTGAGAATTCCTTTTATTTAATTAACAATTCCGTTTTATTTATTCTGTATTTAATTTATTATTATTAAGCAATTTCCTTTTTGCTCAGGAAGTGTTCTACCGGTCAAAAAAACTTGACAACAAGTGGGCCTATTGGTTCAAGGTGAAATAACTGCATGTTATTGGTGTAAAACGGTCTAAGTCCCGCCTCCTCATTCGCGTTAGAGAGATGCAGTCGAGTGTGAAGACCGACGGAGCCTGATGAGAAGCGGAGAAGTTGGAATTACGGAGCAATATTACTGCTACTGGTACTTGATATAATACTGAACAAAGAGAAGTTAGAGTATGTTTGAGCCCATAAGAAGTTGGTCAACTACTGAGGGGACCTGGAGAGCAGCTTAGAGCACCGTTTATTCTTTTCTTTTCCCGGTGAGTTACACATGCTAAATTAGCGCCATACGTGCCTACACCGCGACCCCCCTCCCCCACCTCGGACAGTCGGATCACCTCTCTTTGTTCCTCACCCCCAAATATTCACCCCTCATCAACCGTGTGAAGCCATCAGTGAGGACCATCAAGGTGTGGCCAGCAGGGACAGACTCTGTACTCCAGGATAAGTTTCAACACACGGACTGGAGTATGTTTGCTTCTCGGGCCACCTGTGGTTCACACACTGACATCAACATCTATGCTTCCTCTGTCATGGATTATATCACCACCATCATCGATGGCGTCACCACAGAGAAGCAGATCACCACATACCCCAACCAGAAGCCATGGATGAGCAAGAAGATGCGACTCCTGCTAAAGGCCCGCAACACGGCCTTCAGATCGGGGGATGCACAGGCCTACAGCACATCCAGGACTAACCTGAGGAGGGGCATCAAGAAGGCCAAGAACTGCTACAAGCAAAAAATAGAGGGTCACTTCTCCAACTCCGACCCCAGACGCATGTGGCAGGGCATCCAGGCCATCACTGACTACAAACCCAGCAACCTCACCCCCACAGCCACAGACATCTCCTTCCTGAACGAGCTTAACCACTTCTATGCTCGCTTCGAGAGGGAAAACAGAGACAGAGCCACCAAGACAACACTCCCAGCAGATCACCAGCCCACCACACTCTCCTCCACTGCTGTCCACACAGCACTGAGCCGGATCAACGCACGCAAGGCGGCTGGACCTGACGGCATTCCTGGTCGTGTGCTCAGGGCATGTGCGGAACAGCTCACTGGGGTTTTCACGGACATCTTCAACCTGTCCCTTGCCCAAGCAGCTGTACCAACATGCTTTAAAACCACATCCATCGTGCCAGTGCCGAAACACTCCAAGCCGACGTGCCTCAACGACTACCGCCCTGTAGCACTCACACCCATCATCATGAAGTGCTTTGAGCGGCTGGTCCTGGCACACCTGAAGGACTCCCTCCCACCCACACTGGACCCACTCCAGTTTGCCTACCGCAGCAATAGGAGCATAGATGATGCAGTCTCCTCAGCACTGCACTCTGTGCTCACACACCTGGACAACACCGACACCTACGCGCGATTGCTGTTTGCTGACTTCAGCTCGGCTTTCAACACTGTCATCCCCTCCAAGTTAATCACTAAACTTGGAGACCTGGGCACCAACACCTCCCTCTGCAACTGGATTTTGGACTTTCTGACTAACAGACCTCAACATGTTAGGTCAGGCCATACCTGCTCCACCACCATCTCACTCAGCACCGGTGTGCCACAGGGCTGTGTACTCAGCCCATTCCTCTACTCCCTCTTCACCTACGACTGCAGACCTATGCATGGATCCAACTCCATCATCAAGTTCGCAGACGACACCACGGTGATTGGTCTCATCACCAACAACGATGAGACAGCCTACAGGGAAGAGGTACAGCACCTGGCCACATGGTGCGCCGAAAATAACCTGCTCCTGAACACCAGCAAAACCAAGGAGCTCATCGTGGACTTCAGGAAGAAGAAAAGAAGCAAGCATGTGCCCATCCACATCAATGGGATGGATGTTGAGCGTGTCTCCAGCTTCAAGTTCCTGGGGACCCACATCTCGGAAGACCTGTCTTCCTACCTGTCTAATCTAAGTAGCGAAATGCTATATGACTTAGCATAGCCTCGTGGTGTTTTTGCCATTGAGTGTACTGTAATATGTTTTATATTTCTTTAGTTATAGAGACAAAAGGGGACAATTGTGTGTGTAATACGAGTATGTATGTTAGTTACATTGAGGATCATTGAGGATTATGTAGCTGAATTTGAGCTTTGAGATTAGCTTTCTGTTCATCATTGTGCTGCTTGCATTCACAAACGCAAGGTGTCAGTGTTGTAACAAGAAAATATTCACATTGCTTTACTTACGATATTCACATATAGTGAGTATTTGATGTTAAGCTGTAGGTTGTTTGCATAATAATCTACCATTGTATGGTTTCACTGCCATTCAAATTGTAATTTAATAGTATTGTTTATACTTTAATATTAAGAGTTAATGTTATGATACAACAGTAATCCTTTATTCATGGGTTAAGTAATGAATTGTATTATATGTTGACATTGATCAAATTTAACTGTACAGTTAAGAGAATAAGAATATTTGCATATGTTGCTATATAAGCCGTGTTATGTTACACAGGCTGGGTTTTCTGGATACCCTTGAACTTTGAGTTGGATTGGAATCTCTCCCTGACGAGGGAGATGGCGAGCCACCCGTGTTGAGCACCTGGATTGAGGAGTGCTTCCAACGTTCATCTACCTTGCTGTCAGTGTGGTAGGACTGTGGGGAAGGACCTCAAAGGACAGTTGAATCTAGCAGAACCTATTTTTTGAGGATTACTTTTATTTTCTGGGTGCACCCATTTCAAAGGACATTTCTAATTTTACTAAACTGAATGCCGGCAATGTTGTAAATAATTTGTGTGTTAATACAATTGTTTTCATTTAAACTTAACTCTGTGTCTGGTTACTCATTGTGGTGTCTGATTCCTGGTTTACTCCTCTCTACGAATCTGGGTTATACTGCTCCAGTGTGCACCTACCCTCCATGTGGGTTACATAAATTCAATTCCAAAGCCCCGGCTAACAGGCTTGGCCACCATTTGCCAAAATGAATGAACCCAGACCAGAGCGGCTTTATTTTGAAACGCTCATCAGCCAATACCCTGTGCAGACTCTTTAATATTATCCATCTAACGGAATCTAAGACTATTGGGTGAAAATCCTTTACCATAAACAGAGATAAGAAATTACCACAAATGGACAGACTTCGACAGCATTTCCCTTGAGTAGATGGAGTCAACAGGGCTGCCCTCTGTCTCCAGGACTCTTTGTCCTGGCTATTGAACCACTTCCTGAAGCACTTAGACGGAATCCAGATATAAAGGGGTTCATAAAGGGATCAATTTGAAGATGGGTAAGTGTATTTACTAAACTTTGTTTTGCAATAGAATATTTACGTTAGCAACATTAGCACATTTAGCTCGTGCCGTGAGCATAGTGTTGTAAATGGCACGGTGCGTAATCGTAACTTTCTTTCAGTGAACTTAGTACTCACTAGTAATTTATTTGACAGAGGATTCATAGCTGCAAGTGTCCAGTGGACAACATGCAGCATCGCTGCAGCAGCCTCCCTGTCCGTCTCTGCCTGCCACCAGATCACCACCGAAGAATTTCAAAAATCAAGCTTCAATTTTTCAGCTCTAGGGCCATATTATCTTTTTACACTTTTGCCTTAGGACAATGGTGCCTCATTATATAGAGAGCTGAGATTGTTCTGCAATTTTTGATATACAACACATGAGTATGTATCATATGCAAGTGCCTTAAAAAGATGAATAAAAAAAAGAATGTAAAATCAAGAAAATTACCACAGAGGGCTAGGAGGTTTTCGACTGCCCAATAAAAATAAAACATTATTTAGCGGCCCAGATGCAATATATTTCGTCACTTTTTGATGGTGATGCTGCCCCCTCTTTGGATACAAATTGGACTTCATCCTCTGAAAGAACAAACTTCCACTGATTTTATTTATAAATGGAACTTCAAAACCATATCCAACAAGACAGATGATCCTATTTTGAAACATTTTATTAAAATATGGTATGAAGTTAAAAAAAAAACTCCTGCGATAAATTTGAGAATGTCACCAAAAACACCTCTAAGACAAAATTAACTTGTACCCATGACTCTATATAATAAGATTCTCGAGACTTGGCATGACAGGGGAATCCAGCATCTGGAAGAATGCTTTGATAAAGGATGTTGCATGTCTTTTAAAGAACTGAAGAGAAAGTATGACTTGTCCAGTAGAACTTTCTTTTGTTACCTCCAGTTAAGATCTTTTTTGAGAACCAACCTGGGCCCTGAAATGAAAACCTGTGTTAACTAATGTGGACAATTAGTTATGAGGGAAATGTGTACAAATTCATTTCTAAAATGTATTCCATGTTGCTGAATGAGGGCCCAAAACCAGGATTACACAGATCCAGGATGAGATGGGAATCAGGCTTGAATATAGCAATTTATGAACAACTCTGTGCCAGTTTGTCAGCAACAGTTAATGTCTGGTACAGACGTGTGAATTATAATGTTCTTCATCAACTGTACCTCACCCCACAGAAGCTACATAAATCCAAACCTGAAATGTCAGAAATGTGTTTCAGATGTAGTATAGAGGTTAGCTCCTTCATACACTGTACCTGGCTTTGCAGAAAGGTGAGGTCCTTTTGGTATGACTTTTGTAATGCCTTAACTAAGATCACAGGGGTTAACTTTCCATTGGATCCTGAGCTATGTTTACTGGGAAACTTCACAACTTTCAATTGGTCAATTGGTCTTTAACAAAACATTTTATTTTATTTATTTAATACATTTTATTTCATCTACTTGTGTATTTTTTTACTTTTTTCTAACTTATGTAATTTTCTGGAATGTTTAATGTAGTGTGCTCTGTATGCTCTGCAACAGAGCTTGTATTGTGAAATATATATTTGGAAAATAAAATATTTCCCCCCCAAAAAAGGATTTATGAAATTTGGTCAGGTAGGTTTGTCTCTGAGCTGGATCCGTGCTAAAGAGTTAGAGCTGTCAGGTTAAGATCCACATATTTAATAACTCGAAAGAGGTCTACAGAGATTAGAGCTTTGCAATGCCCTCCAAAGCATCAAAATATGAATATGCGTTCGTCCTCTGTCCTTGATGGTATGTATATATATATATATATATATATATATATATATATATACGAAGCAATTTTGTGGACAGTGAGAGACAGTTATGGTTAAAACTCCACGTTCTTCTATTTCACCTAAAAACATGCTTTCTACAGAAATGTCAGTCACATAGAGAACATCCTGGAGGTTTCATGGAACAAATCATGCATTTAGTCAGTTTTTGGAAGAAGGCTTCTGATGTTTCAGTGTAACAGATGTCAGTAGTTTAAAGTAGTAGTGTAGTTTAAAGTCTTGAGATGTGTGAAGTGAAACAAGCTCATGAAAGTAACAATGGGCGGCAAATAGACTCCCTAACCCTAAAAAAGGTAATTAAATACTCAAACTATAAAAAAGACCCTAAAAATTGATTTTTGCATACTAATGAGCCCACCTGCACAACCAGTACTGTAGACCAAACCGTGAGTCGAGTGAACTTCCCCCATAAAGACTATGAGGCCATTTTTCACACCAAATTTAATTCTCCATTCGAAGAAGACTCTTCTATGGTGAGTAGCTACTGATGATATGTGTTCTTTGTAGAGTATTTAAAGAAAGGGATCACTCCAGACCTATAATGGATCATTACTATAACAAAACAAACCCTTCTTATTTCTCTTACCTCACCTAAACCAGTCATCCTTTTCCCAGTTCCTCTTACCTTACCTCAACCACTTACCTACTGGCACCTAACTTCAAACTTGATCTAAAAAAACCTACCTAAACCAATAATTTAACCTGTATGTACCAATCTCTAGTGTGCAAGCTCAAGTGCCTCATCAAAACTGTGTTTTATTTTAATTGTTTAATGTTATTTTCTGTGTATTGCAGGTGGATGAACACAAGACCAACAGAGACTTTGGGTGTGTCTAGATATTTCTTACATTTGAGGAGTTCTCCGGGCTAACAAAGTGGTTGGATCTCCAGCCCAGCATGAACCCGAAAAACAATCGCGTCATAATTACGGCCAAGGGCCAGCAAAAATATAGATATATATAAACCCTTACCACTATTATCCTCGTTCCACAGCTAATAGAGGATCTTCAATAAAAACATTTCAGATACCGGAAAGCGCTCTGCTTTCCAACTACAAATCAGGGTGATCTTCAACCTCCTTAGATCCCACCACCACCTAGGCCATATTAAAAGGGCAGCTAGATCAGACAATATAACTGGTTCACTCCAAAGGATCAGAAAATACTTTTCAGAGGTAATAAACCCGTGAAATCCAAACACCCACATGATCACCTTCATGGTAATGCGACCCAATGGCTTCAGATTAACCTACAGATCCTGGGGGAACATTATGAAGGCACGATCCAAGGAATCAAGTCAAAACTATCCCCAACAATAGCACAAGACTGCCATTAAGCTTGGCAGGTGGCCATCAAGTAGATCTACAAAAAATGTATACATATGACCCAAGACACAATTAACGGAGCAGCAGATGACTTGGACCAGATCAGTATAAAAAAAAACTTCCCCTACTCAAAACAACAACATCCCACCACCATAGATGCAACCACCTGCCTTACCGACGGGTACAACCCAACACCCCTAACCAAACCTAGAAACTCCACGTAATATACAAACCCCTACGCTCAAACAACGACCAACCTCCCCAACCAGGGACCACCCAATCACCAAACCACAACACCCCTAGTGAAAAGAACCCACAACCAACGCCCACTCATAACACCCCAACCAGAATACCCCTACCTAACCCCCTGCTGAAAAAATCCATTGAATGGAAAAATCCCCCCACATATGAAAAATATAGAACAGTACGGACCAAACCGCCAACTCAAACAAAGACCACCTAGGAACCAAGGACCGGGACCCCAACAGGCCAGAACCCACAGAAGTATACCTCCCCCAACCACCTACTCGCCCCCGTCACCGAAAACCTACCCAACCAATCTACGACCTATGATAACTCCGGGAACGGAAACACTCAAGGAAAGTGAGACCCAGGCCACATCTATCAACAACAACAACACACCACCAACCCCCGCTCCCCTCAACAGAACCTACACTCAAGTAGTTGCACAGGGACTACCCAATACTCTGGGACAAAACCAAGAACCACAACCAGAAAATTGCAGACCCACCCAAAACAACCATATTGGAGAGAACAACCATGGAACTACCGATGCAAACCAGACCACTCCGGTGCCACGACTACACCACAAGGCCCTTCCAGGACCATTAGATTAGATTAGACCACAGTCTGTGGACAGTTTTAAAAAACAACTTAAAACTGTTCTGTTCAGGCAGGCGTTCTTAAGTTGTTCGTAGTTTTTGCGGATTTTAAATTTGCTCTCCACTGCTCGTTTAGCTGTTTTCTTTTCAAATGCGTTTTTATGTATGTATTTTCTTGATTATATATGTTTTCTGTTGTGTTTTATTATCCATGTGTTTTTATGTGGTTTCTGTAGCACTTTGAGATTTTTCTTATGAAAAGTGCTTTACAAATAAAATGTATTATTATTATTATTATTAGATGGGAGGAGTTCTCAGCCCCAGCAGCAGCCCCCCTCGCCCATGAGCACTGAGACTAATATTACATTACATTACATTTCATTTAGCTGACGCTTTTATCCAAAGCGACTTACATGCTATACAGTAGACCGTAGACACAGCAACGGTGAACAATGAGGGTTAAGTGTCTTGCTCAAGGACACAACGACGCAGACTGCCGGAGCCGGGGATCGAACCACCGACCCTCTGATTGAAAGACCGACTTGCTAACCACTGAGCCACAGTCACCCCTAATAAACTAATAAAGTTATCCTATTGTTCAGCATCAATGACAGATCCCGTGGCAACACAACTCCTAGAAACTAGTTAAAAAAAATATATTGTCTGCAGCTAAGGACACTTTCCCATATGTGGACATCCATATCCCGATGATCAACATCAACATCTCTCCACGATTCAATGCCAGGTAGAAAAACAACCTTACCACAATCAACCTCCTGATCAGAAGAACCCCCAACGCCATCCCCGACCTCACATAACTCAAGTTCCATAGGACGCTGGACAACATCCACTGGACACCAAACACAGCAAAGGAAATGTGGAACCATTGGAAAACCCATTTAAACTGGGAGGCCCAACCCCAAGAAATCCTCACCTGACGGAAGGCAAGTCATCAATTTCTCCACCACACTCCACTTACCCCCTACACAACAAATTACTCCAAAAGGGCTTTTCATTTATTCCCACCGGACAAACAAACCAATCAAAGACAAGAGATAAAAACACAACATAAGCCTAACACTGCCAATTTAAACTATGTTTTCTTCAAAGATGGACCCAGAAAGGAACCGCCCCCCTTCAACTCACGCTCAACTTGGAAACCTGAATCCTCAGCTCTCCCAACCGAACTCCTCGACCTTATCTGAACTGACTAAAACACCATTAGTAATATCAGACCACAACTAGAAAAAGATAACCTTACCAAATTAGAAAGACAGGCATTATCATCAATACAAAAAACACGTTGTGGCGAAGGTTCTCCTTACCGGGGGATCCATAGGCTCGTTGACACACACGGCAGACGCGTATTGGCGGTTCGTAACAAGCTTTATTGCGCATACAGGTCTCTCGCTGCCACACATGCTCAGGCTCTATGCACTCTCTCCGTGCCACCACCAACACACACCCCGGCTGCTATCTCAGCCGGGCTTAAATACACCCCCACACACGCACTCATTGGAGCCAGCTGTGGCTCGTTAGCCACAGCTGTTCTTCTCCCTCTCCCCTGCCGCAGGTGCGCTAACCACGCCCACAGCCCCACATACCCCCACCACCCGACTTAGGCCGGGGAGCCACCGGTCTAACCAACTCCCCCCCCCCCCCCCCCCCCCCTTGGGAGCGGGCGAGGAAGTCAGCCCCGACCATCTGCGTCCCCGACCTATGGACCACCATGAGGATCACAGGCTTCCTTGCCAGATGCCAACGGGTGGCCCGGGCGTTGGCATCCCTCCCGGTGGGTCAGCGGAGCGGGACGTGGTCCGAACGGCGGGCGATCTGGCGCCCCGGGAGGTAGGATCTCAGCTCGCCTCCCCTCCCGGGACAAAACGGCCCCCGCCCTCCGTCCGACGCGGCACCCGGCAACACAAGAGAGAGAGAGAATTAGGGGGGCGGAAACCAGGACGTGGACAGACATTCCCGTCTTTCTGCGGCCAGCTGGGCCTGGGCGCGAGCCACCTGCTCGGCCTTCAGCCTCCGGCCCAGCTGGGCGATAGTCTGCTTGTCCTGGAGCCTGTCCTGTGCGGCGCAGCGGAGCTGGCTCCGCAGCCGCGCCACCTCCCGGCGCAGCCGACCCCGGTCGGCGCGCCGGCCCTGGCGTTGGCTGCTCCAGGAGGGCTGCCTCCCGCGCCGCTCTGCGTCCTCCTCTCGCCGTGCGAGGGCGACCGGCCTGCTCCGCGGTTCCTCGCGTCTCCGCTGTTAGCCCTCCTCCTGCCGACGCCTCCTCATCCTCCACCACCTCCGGGCCCTTCCCCTCAGTCCTCGGTCTCCGGGCTCGGGCTGTGGGACCCAGGAGGGTGACGGCGGGTCGGCGGCCCGCATCACCTGGTCCACTTCCATCACGGGGCAGTCCCGCTGGACGTGCCCCGGCCGGCCGCACGTCCAGCACTCCGGCTCTGTGGTCCGCGGGCCCCACACTGGGTCCGGCCAGGTGCTGCCGTTGCTCCATGGGGCTGTCGTCGGCCCCGGCGGGCCCCAGACCAGGGGCCCCGGTGCCGGCAGCCGCGGCCTCCTCCGCCGCGCTGGTGGTCGCCGTGCTCCCGCCTCGTTGGTCGGCGGGTCCGGACTCCTCCGGGGAGTCGGGGACCGGCTCCGTCGGGGTCAGCGCCCTCCGGGCCGTTGTCGTCCGGTCCGGCGCGTCCACGGCCAGGTCCTCCTGCCGCCGGGGAGCTGGTGTCGGCCCGGCTGGTGCGTCGCGAGTCTGCGGCGCCGCCTCCTTCCGGGAAGACGGCCCCGGCCGGGCCCGGTCCGCCGGCTCCTCGGGCGGGTCCATGGCCTGGTAGTCCTCGGCCAGGGCGACTGCGGCCGTCAGCGACTGCGGCCGTCAGCGACTGCGGCCGTCAGCGACGCCGGCTGGCGGCCGCGGATCCAGGCGGCCATCCGTGTCGGCAGTCCCTTCATGAACTGCTCCGCGGCCACCAGCTCCAGCACCTCGTCAACTCCTTCCCCGCCTCCCGGCCGCAGCCACTGTCCCGCCTTGTCCCGCACCTCCAGCGCGAACCCGCGGGGCCGGTCCCCGGGCCCCAGCCGAAGCGCGCGGAACCTCCTGCGGTAGTCATCCGGCGTCCTAGTCCGCCGGTCCCCCACCTGCTCCTGCCGCACCTCCGTGACCCGGGTCTCCAAGCGGCTCAGCGTCCTCCCCGCCCGTGCTGGGTCCTCCGTCCGCTGCACGAGCCACGTCATCCCCCCTCGGTAAGTCACGTTGGGCGCCACTGTGGCGAAGGTTCTCCTTACCGGGGGATCCATAGGCTCGTTGACACACACGGCAGACGCGTATTGGCGGTTCGTAACAAGCTTTATTGCGCATACAGGTCTCTCGCTGTCACACATGCTCAGGCTCTATGCACTCTCTCCGTGCCACCACCAACACACACCCGGGCTGTTATCTCAGCCGGGCTTAAATACACCCCCACACACGCACTCATTGGAGCCAGCTGTGGCTCGTTAGTTCTTCTCCCTCTCCCCTGCCGCAGGTGCGCTAACCACGCCCACAGCCCCACACACGTCAATAGTTATCAAACCAGCAGTCAAAGGAGGCGAAACAGCTATGCTCGACAAAAGTAAATACATCCAGGAAGCCCAGAGACAACTCAATGACACCACGTACTACATCCCACTAGAAACCCCCATATACATGGAAACGAACAAACTAATAGATAAAATCCTCAATTCCATTGCTCAAAACGAATAATATAGACGTAGAAAAGCCTATACACAAACATTGACACTGTCAGGGTTTTTTGGACTTCTATTCCCTTTGTGACCACGTGGGGTCCTCAGTGTTTCTGTTTTCGTTGTCACATGGGTGTTGGCTTATTGTTTCATTGTGTTCACCTGTGTCTCGTTTGTTACTCTTTATAAGCCTCCTGATTTTCTGTTTTTTGCTGAGACTTGGGGAAACGGATACCCTTTGTTAGGTTACGTGAGTCACGCTGAAAGATTCTGCTTTCGAATGCTAACCACTGTTCTGAGTTCCTTTTTTTTTTTTTAGATCATTTTGTTAGCCGTTTTTTGGAACATCCCTAGTTGACACTGTTAGGTTGCCCAGCCTTTATTTTGTAGTTGTCTGGATGTATTTTTAGTTACTGTTCTGCCGTGTGGAAAGTCCTGCCTTACTGAGTAAAGAAACCTTTTTTGAACCCACCTGAGCAAGTCGTCAGTCTCTGCACCTGAGTTCCCACCTTCTAGTAGCGCAGTGGTGGGCAATCCGCCTATTACGCGGGAGTCCCAGGTTCGAATCCCGCCTGACCCTGACAGACATGGACTTAAAAGCAATCCATGAAACATGTATTAAATACCCCAACCAGACCTAGAACTTCTAGAACTTCTAAAACTTAGCCTTACTAGGAATGACTTTGAATTTAATAAAATACATTATCTCCAAATAAAAAGGGAAAGCAATGGGAAAAAATATTCACAACCGCTTACGCAGACCTATACATGGCCACCTGGGAAGAAACAATTCTCCAAAAATGTCAAAAACAGCCTCTTCTTTACTTCTGTTACTTAGATGATATTTGGGGAATCTGGCCTCATTCTGAGGCAGAATTCCAGACCTTCGTCAACATCATGAACTCCCACCACCTCTCGATTAAAGTTAAAGCAACCAACAATTCCCTGGAGATAGACTTCCTTGATGTCACCACCTACAAAAAGGTATAACTTTTACATTTCGCTGACGCTTTTATCCAAAGCGACTTACATGATATACAGTAGACCGTAGACACAGCAACGGTGAGCAATGAGGGTTAAGTGTCTTGCTCAAGGACACAACGACATGGACTGGCTGAGCCGGGGTTTGAACCACCGACCCTCTGATTGAAAGACTGACTTGCTAACCTCTGAACCACAGTAGCCCCTAACTTCAATTCTACAGGAAAATAGTAGACACCAAAGTTTACTTTAAAACCACCGACTTGCATGCGCTACTACACCGCTCCAGCTTTCATCTTCAACACACGTTAAAAGGAATCATAAAGTCTCAATTAATCTGCTTTAAATGTATTTTCTCCCAAACAACAGATTGCAACATAGCAGTATCCATACTCTTCAGAGCCTTAAAAAAAGAGAGGTTACGCGAGATCCTCACTTGGAGCAATACACAAAAAATTCCAAGAAACACCAACGCCCCAATTAGGACACTCAGAACAACGTGGACCAACCAATCATCCCCTTTGTTACAACCTTTTCCTCCCTCTCCATGTAGGCCACAAAACCCGAGAGGACACACCCCTGAAACTCACGATAAGAATAATCTCAGCCTATAAGAGAAACCCTAACATTTGGGACATACTGTTCCGTGCAAAACTACCCACTATGGGAACCCCAATACCTCCACCCAGCCACAAGATTAGACTAACCATACCTCAAATCAAACATACGCCCTTCAGAAGTACCTCAAACGGTGTCTATCTCATCAAATGCAAACAATGCGGGAGCCTCTATGTAGGAGAAACACATAACACCCTTGTCACTCACCTCGTACACCATCGCTATAATGTCCGCAATAAACTTAAGTCATCTACCCACCTAGTAAAACATTTCATTCAACATGGGGTAGAGAACCTTGATCTTCAAGGAATCCAGCAGAACCACCGCTGGACGACAAGAGAGAGATAAATAGCAGAACGGACCTAAAACCGCAGACTAGGAACATTATATAAATTTGATATTTTAAGGAGACACACTTACCTTGGGTTCTACGCCTCGCTATTTACACTGTAAATTTGGCAACTTGAGAAATATGACGATAGAACCCCCTCTTGATTAGGTTGTTGAAAAATTGAATCATGTATCATCTACGTATCTAACAAATCTATATGTGTTTATAGATGATGAGCCATGTTAATATAGAACATATGTGCAGAACTGAAGTCCAGCCGGGGACTGAGATGGAGAGTTCTTTCATGTGACTGCCACGAGGGGTGTTATGTTGACATCTGATGATACATTTATATGTGTCACATTTAAAGTATTAATATGGCAGAAACAACTATAGCTTTTTGCACTTTTTCCCTTTTTACCCGGTGAACATTGGTGATGAAACCTACTCTTCATTTCCCTCTGCATTGTGTTACATGCCCCACCTGGAGATTAGTTACATACCTTGACCTTGACCTGTGCCATTTACTGAGTTACTGAGTTAAAGAAACAGTAGTCCAGACTTTCTCCCTCGCCTCTATTATTTCCTACTTCCTTTAAATTTCTTTAATGGCAGACAGAAACCTTTAATGTTGTCTGACAAATAACTTGCTGGCATCAAATCCCTGTCAGAGGCCTCATAATTTAAAACTCCCACACACGTCTGTTGTTGTAGACTAGACACTCAATCATTGGAACAAAGTTTCACTCAACACAGCTACTGGTCCATTTATTATAGCGTGATAAACATGAACAGACAACGCTAAGTGCATATTCCATTAGAAAAAGAGATAGTGTAGGAAGAAGAATATTTTCCATCAGGCTTAAACAAATCTCTTGAGACTGAGAGAATAAAGGTAAGTGTTTGTGTGATTTACTCGTTGAACTGCTGTCATGAAGACAGTAAAGCCCTGGAAAGGTATCAAACTGCATTTTGTTTTGTCTAAAGAATCATCAGGTATATTTGCAGGAGGAGAAGAGAAAGTTCTACCAAAAATCTGCTGAACAAAGCAACCTTAAAATATACATGAGATTGGGAGCATTCCCATCCTCAGAGGAGAAGCACTGATAACTACACAGAGAGAGACTTCATTCTCTACCCAGGGAGGTGTTACTCCTCTATATCTTTACATAAGAAAGTTGTTTCAATGTCACACTAAATGTAGCACTGGCAATCATCTTCCTTCAGGAGCAAGTCCATCACGAGGGTTTCAGGAGCACGCAACCTTTTCTCTCCTTTTTGTTCGTCATCGTGGGCTGTTATCTCATTGGTTGTCCACAGAGATCAAAGTTGAAGTAGACTGTTGGGCACAGTAGTGATGTTCAACTAAACATTATTGTTCTCTACCATCCACCTGGTTCCTTGGGAGGTTTTCTCTCTTACTGTCTTCCTTTGCTCTCTCACTCAGTCCTTCCCCTCCAACTCACAAAGATGGCAACCACCTTGACTATATTTTCACTAGAAACTGCTTTACATCCAATCTCACAGTATCTCCACTTCAGGTCTCTGACCACTTCTTTATCTCCTACTCTCTCCCACTCTTGGGAACTGACAACCCTCCCACAGCAACAGACTCTGCACCTGTCCGTCGCAACATCCGCTCCCTCTCTCCCTCCTTTCTGGTCTCGTCTGTTCTGTCAGCCCTTCCTTCAACTGACTCTTTCTCACTCATGCATGCTAACTCTGCCACAGACACTCTCCTCTCTACTCTGTCCTCCTCTCTTGACTCTCTCTGTCCTCTTACGACCGGAAAGGTCCTCAACTCCTCTCCGGCTCCGTGGTTGTCAGACTCTGTGCCCAGAGAGCCACTATGCGAGCATCGGAAAGGAAATGGCGAAAATCCAAACATGCCGACGACCTGCACGCCTATCACTCTCTTCTCTCCTCCTCTGCCTCTATTTATGCCGCCAAAAGCCTGTTCTACCAATCCAGAATTGAATCCTCTTTCTAACCCCAAAACAACTCCTTAACCCCCCCGTCACCCCCTACCCTTCTACCAAGCCAAAATAGATGGCATACGCTCCTCTTTTACTAATCCATCTTCCATAACTACACCTTCATTAACTTCAAGTAAAGTAGCAATTTAGTAGCACTTAAATGGCTCTTACTGATAGCACTTTGTAGTTTAACTTTATTGAAGAAATTGTACTTTCTGGATTCTTGTTCTGAATTTGTACTTGGTTGAATGCACTTATTGTACGTTGCTTTGGATAAAAGCTTCAGCTAAATGACATGTAATGTAAAAATTTTTTTTAAATTTGCCTTTGCGGTACTGCAAATACCAGCAGTGAAACAGAAAAGGTACCATGTACTTTCCCCCCGGGGTTCTCAGTGTCATCTAAACGTGTCTCCCAGATCATTGTCTCTGGCAGTTACACTTTATACTTGACCACACATTGAGGTTTAACACTTAAAAATAATAATAATAATAATTTGGGTTCATGTTTAGTAATATTTTTGGACCGTCTTTGACCATATAATAAAGATAATTTAGAAAATGTGTATAGTTCCCTTTAACATTGGACAATTCAGTTTTGACTTAATCCAAGAGCTGAAGTGGTCTAGAAATGTACAAAATAGAAAATTAATCAAAGGGTAGATCCCTTCCTCGATCTGATTGAGGCTTTGTTTTTAGATAAATGTGAAAAGGCCATATAAAGCCTGCATGTGTTCATATCTCTACTTTCACTGGGTTAAAATGGAGGCACTGCCTTTTATTTATCCGTTATCACGGTGAATTAAAGCTCCACTGATGGCTTTTTTCATTCACCACGCAGAAGTAAAACATAGTCAATTTTAATTTAGTGTTGAAAATATATTTCATATATGCATTTTAGTACATAAGCCCTGGATAGACTGGCGACTTATCCAGGGTGTACCCTGCCTTCGCCCAATGACAGCTGGGATCGGCTCCAGCGCCCCGCGACCCTAAACAGGATAAGCGGTTCGGATAATGGATGGATGGATTTTAGTACATATTCACTTTTTTAAATAAAGAAATTGAAGTTTCCCCCCACAAACACAAATGATTAACCTTATCTATTGCAAACAGCTGTGATGTATTTTCCTTGAAGACAGATGGTAGGTGCATGGTCGCATTCACCAACTGGATGGAGAATAACAAATAATTTTTCAACAGAAGTCACGAGTCTGATTCTGCAATGTTTTGAGACTCATACCGATTTCCTTAAAATGTTTTGTTTAACAGTATCTAGGTAAACGTCAAGTGAACTTAATATTGCACTTCCACACAAAGACAAACCACATTACCCGGCCACATACACATGACATACATGTAGAGCCATCCAAAAGATGAAATGGTTCTTTAGTAGGAGATGGTTCACATCAGAAAGAGGAAAGAAAATATCCTAAAAAATCCTTCAACAGGGAAGAAAACAGGGAAACAGGGAAGAAACCGTCAGGAGAGCAACGGGGGAAGATCCCTCTATCAGGATGGACAGAAGTGTAATGGATGTCATGTTTACATATGAAAGATGCAATAGCACTATAATGTGGGAATAACCAAAGATTGATTTGTCTATGCAGGAGAGGAGTTTGGTAGCTGAAGGCTCTAGGTTCCACAAATAACTGCATTCTGGGAGCGCAGTGCTCAGTGGGTTAACAGGGCGCCCCCAAATTATCATCAGTTCCTTCTTGAGTCCAAGTGGACCTTTGTACAAAATGTAAAGATATCACGTTCAGAAGAATGAACCGGACAGGCGACCTGAAACCACACTGCCTCCGGAGCATAAAAAAGGTAGAAATTAACTAGTTCACGTTAATTTATTTGTTGTGACTGTGGACAGAACTTTGATCTGAATAAAACACTGTCTTTTAGAAAATTTACCCAAATTTCACTTCGAGAACCAGGGACACTACGAAGCAACTCTTTTTGTGGGATGGTTTGGCTGAAACTCACTCACACTTGTTTGCCACACTCTTTTCTAACTGTCTCTAATTAGGTTGCAGTTACATTTTAAGACAAGCTGGAATTGTGCCAACTTAAAACAAGAGTTCATCTTGTGAAGCTGCTCAACCTGGCGGCCTCCCTCTAGAAGAACTACATTTCCCAGTTGCTGCATTACTTTTTTGCTGAAGGTAATCTACCGTATAATAAACCAGTGATCTCAAAGACTGTGTTCATTTCATATGAGTTGTACAGCAGGGACCTGCGTCCTGTAGTATATTTACAGATATTTACATTGTTAGCTTACTTATTCATGTATTTAGCCCTAATTAACTGCACCTTATCATCTGATGTAGAGAGGCAGCCACTGCATAATTTACTTAATTTCTATGCAAATAGAAATGGAAAGTGGGGTCCAATTAAAGATCTTTATGGATGACAAGCACATATACACACATGATACATATCCATATGACTACACACACACACACACCACACACACACACACAGACTATGGCATGAGCTTGTATCTACTGGGCTGAGAAAGATCGCAACAAGAAGGTAATTAGAGTCTGGGATCAAACTTTCGTCCTCATTGATTATTCCGTACGATATGAAGAGCTAGCAGGTGTGTGTGTGTGCGCGCATGAGAACATCATTAATATCTCTCTCTCTGAATGTAGTCGGAGCAGGTGTGGCAGCAGCAGGCTGATCTCCGTGTTGTTGATTAAAGGAGTGGTGACCTTGACTCTGGTCTCCTGAGGCAGTGCTTGCTCATTCAAATCTAGGAGTAGTAATTAACACCCTCATCACATTTCTTCCACATTTTTTCTTGCAATTAACTCAATTTTACTTTTTGACTTCATGTCACACTTTAATGATGCACAGAAAGAGAATCTTAGCTTGGGAATTAACGCGCTCCAATTAGGCCAACTTTCTGAGTGGACCCCCGCTTCAGACAATACTATAGTCAGTGGGGCAAGCACACTTTCTAACAGACACTTATTTAAAATCAATTAAAAGAGCTTTGCAGCAACTCAAAACTGATAGCGTGCACTTCTTTTTGCTGGCTTGCTTCGTGTGGTTACCACGGTTATGTGCACATGCTGTGCTACACGGCAATTAATTATTTTCATATTTCTGCTGCTTTTAACTGCATTTTGTTATTTAAATAACTAGGTCAAACTACCCTGCTAACTCAGTTAAGCCAAGAACTTTACTTTTATTATATTTCCATAATGTATTGCAAACTAAAATAAAGTATATGGATGAAGAGTTAATTCGCACAACCATAGAAAAGGCCATCCTTAAAATTAAAACACCAACACCAGTTTCATTAAAATTTCCGTATTGGTAAATAATAAATTACATTATTTTAAAAAAGTGACAGTATATTAACTTAGACCACATTGATTATTATTTCCTGGACGCAGACAAACTCTTTAGGAAAAGCAGCACTAACAGATATGTGGTCATGCTAATTAACCCTTCAACTGCCATACAGTTCACTCACTGCCATTCAGCAGCTGTGTTGATAAGCTCCCAGCTGTAACTCATGAAGTTAATGCAAGAAGAAGGTTCCAGGGCTATGTAAGAGTCATACAAAACGTTTTTACTGTACAAGAAGCATAACAAGATGTGGATCAACCCTTTGCTGTGTGCATATGGCATGTATACCATGCTGCAGCACGAGCAGGAGCTTTCAAGGCGCAGAAGAGCGAATCTGCAGTGTATTTGGATGGAGTTGGACACTGAGCTAGTCAATGCACAACTAAATCCCCATGTGTCCCCTTGATGTGTTCTTTGATTGTCGGGAAGACCTGGGGCACCAGTCCATGGACGCCCTCTTGAGGATTCTGCCATCAATGAACACACAGGGCAGGTGACATGAGGTGCATTTATTAAATTACCATTTACTAGTTGGCACACGGCTTATCATACATTATGCTATCCCGGACCTTCAATGTTCCCAAGGCCACAGACTGGTGCACACTGGAGTGGAGAACATTGCAGCTTTTTCGCCAGGAGGTCATCACACTGCCCACCACTTGCCCAGCTGGCCAACAGCCCGGTGTTCTCCAGGTGTGTGGGAGCCATTGATGGCTGCCATGTCCTCATAAAGACCCTCCCATACAATTGCGGGCCGTATGTGATGGGAAGAGCCTTTTCGCCCTGGCTCCGTCCATGACAGCAGAACCCTGAAACATAGCAGGATCTACAAAGAGGCCCTGTATCCTCTCTCAGGTAAGTCTAAATTAAGTTTCCCTTTTATAATACAACACTAATTCTAAGAAATTACTTACTTGTGATTACTTTCAAACTCTCCACAGGATACTTTTTTGTCCTGCAAGACCTGTGGCCTTCATCACCCCATATAGAGAACCACTGCATGCAAAAGCATGTTCCATCATGGAGTGGCCTTTGGGATGTTGAAGACTCTGGAGATCGCTGTTCTTCAGGGCTCTGAGGTCGACCACAGCTTTGTCCCCTCAGTCATCACGGCCCTTGCAGTGTTGCATAGCATCCGTCCTCTAGCTAATGGAGGGTGTCGGGGGCATTGGTGTGGTTCCACCACTTTCCGTGAGGGGGATGAGGCGGACATGGCCAGTGAGACAGACTGGCAGAGCTGCTCTTTGCTTCACTTGTGCACCCGGTGGAGTTGCGGGAGCACAACTATTTGTAGACCTTGGGGACAACACATGATAAGCCACATGCCTTAAAGGCACCTTTTTAAATTTGTAGTAATGTGTGACCCAGTTGATATACCCCCACAACACCCAGAGTAAACTGGAGCCAGAGGCTACGTACTAAACACAAGTTTTATTGACAAATTGGGTATACTATACCTAAATCAAAATTGCACAAACAAGAAAGTAAAATCAGGTGGACTAAACTGCACTGTCAGGGAGGTCAGTGTAGAGCTGATATAAAAACAGTAAATAGTTTTATAGGCTCGGCCCCTTTTGCCTGGGTCCTTAATTGCGGGCTGCCTGTGGCCTGCCTTAATACAAATAAATATTTCTAAGTTGCCTTTAAGGCTGTATTGTGCAACTCTTGTAAAGTACAATAAAGTAATTTGTGTAGTGTATAGAAGTTGTCACTTTGTTCCTAACATCTCTTTACCTGTTTTGTAAAGTCTTCATTTTTATTTTAACAATTTTGCTCAGCACATCTTGTAGTTGAATTAAACGTGGGTACGTAAATGCTGTGATAACTTGCACTATGTGTTATGTCACACTTCTGTCCTTGGAGAACTCCGGAAAAGGAATGTTTGAAACACCTTTGACTTAATTAAATACCATCATTGACCGGGGGTTGGACACTGAAGCTTGATATTTTTACAAAACCTATAATTTATTTATAACATAGAATGACTAAAAACACTGTCCAACACATGCAAAAAAAAATAAAAAATACTAAGGATTAGGTCAATTTATAATAAAAAAATGCTCTTCAAACAAATCTAAAAATCAAGTTGTGTTCATTTGTGTAACCTGGATCCGCACGTTCTCTTTCTTGGCCTCATTTAAAAAGAGTCCATCAATAGAGGCCGTTTCCCGATGGCCTCATGCATCAGAGAAAACCATGGCAAGGTAGCTGCTGTGGCCTCCTCTCCATCTCCATAGAGTGTTTAGCTCCTGTAAAATATCCTCTGTGTTGTGTGACGCAGACACACTAAAAGCATTGAAAATGGACGCATTATGTCAGTCACTCATGCTTTACATGGAAGTGAACTGAACTCATAGATAAATACAGATCTCACCTCATATTTTCTTTTTAAGTTGTCCCACTTTTAGGAGACCTGTGTGGATGTGTGCATTGCATTCCTAGTATGATCTCAGACACATGATAGTGATGCTCCATAAAAGGGCATTTGTTGGTCAAACAGATACGAGATCTTATTCACATGTGGAACTGTTATTTAACGTCTACATGTTTAGAGCAATGTTTATTTTTACAAACGCCATTTGATCCATGCCAGTGCCACATGCAAAGTGAAGAAAAGAGCATATGTGCCTAACAATAGGCCACATAAATATTAATTACAGCACATACTTTGTAGGTACGTGGACAATGGTGAAGCGCAACATTGCATTGTTTTTAAATGCAGACAGTATTGTCAAAGCTAAAGTAAATGTGTTAACTCACCACCCGGGCCTTTTTGGCTGTATGCCTCTTTCCCATGAAGAGATGGTCATGTTCTCATCTATATTTTATCACGGTTTTTGTGGATTTGTCCATCCATACAATTTTTCACATTGTACAATAACGTATTGGACTAGTGTTTGTGTCCACCTGATGGAGGTCAGTGAGAGGGCCATCTTAAGAAGTCGGCGCGTGGTGCAGAAAGCAGAATTGCACCAGCAGCTCTGAGGTCATTTCCTCAACTGTGTCCATTTGGTGTCACGGGGACTTACCGTCTCCCAGTGCGGGGAGACGTGCGGCAGAGGCAAAAATCACTTCACACAAAAGGGTGCTCAGAAGGTCAGAGTGATTTGTAAATGTTTTCTATCGGCCTGAGGCTCCCAACTGAACACTAGTAGATCAAAAGGAAGAAAAAAAATACCAGGATGTACCATAGACACAGTGATTTCAGATTTCCAAGACAAGCTTGTCTTTCATGTGTGTAATCTATATTAATCTCAATATAAACATGTACTGACCTCTTGACTTTTAAAGGAACCACTGTTCTTCATAACGGTGGACATGGTCAGGGACAGAAGGCTGAGGCGATCTCTGAGATCACGACGAAGCAGGAAAGTCAGTGGCAGGCGGGGCAAGCAAAGGTAAGTCAGTCTAATGCTGCGTTCACACCAAACGCGGCGCGAATTCTAGATTACACGCAAAGTCAATGCACAGACTCGAATTGTTGTGAATGACGCAAATTTCCTCCGGGCGGCGCGAATGACGCGAATAACGCAGTGCGAATAATTTGGCTCATTCGCTCGAGTTATTATTTTCCAATTCGTGGCGAAAGCCAATCAGCGTTGAGATGCGCCGCCATTGCTGAATCAAACTGCTGCTGGTCGCTTTAAGTAGCTCTGGAAGCGGCCATCATTCAGACGCAGTTGTGCGACTACGGGTAATATTATGAACCCAGACACAAGGGCGTTTGATGGTCCGACGTTTGAGGGACTTCCACAACAAGTATAAAGCAGAACTAGTGGTTAGTTCAATGGTGGATGGCAGAAACGGTAACTATTTTTACCGAGATAAGCCAAAGAGATAAGTCCCGCCCCTTTTCAGGCGCAAATGACGCAAATTAACCAAATAAAGTCGAGCGAGTAAACTCATGTAATGCACCGTTTGGTGTGAACGCAGCATAAGGATGAGCGCTGGCGAGTCTTGCATAGAGATGGTGAAGAACAATCTGGCAACGGGGGAGAGACCAAGTGAAGCTCAAGTCCTGACTTGATTGTAGATGGGATGCAGCTGGGAGCACAGGTGAATGTGGTGAGCTGATGAGTTGGGCGTGGCTGGCAGGCAGAGAGGAGCAGAGGCGGGCGAGGTGAGTACTTGGATGCAGCCGGTAAGCAGCGGAGCATAAAGAGACTGAATGGGTCGGTTGAAAGAATTAACAGAACAACAGAGAGATATAAGCATTGCATAATGTTACATTGTGTTATTTATTGGTGTTCAGAATTGTCAGTTTTATCCAAAAATCATTCCAACACTACAGGTGGCCCTTTTTTGCAGAGTCCTCACAAATGGTGAATGGACTTCCATTCATATAGCACCTTTCTTATGTTCCCACATATCTCATCGGGATAGAATCTTTGGTTCTTGCCAAAAGACACTTGGATCCGCCAAGGATCAAGGGATCACATCACCAATCTTCCGATCAGGGGACGACCCGTTCTACTTCTGAGTGACAGCTGCTCCACCATCGCAGACATCTCTTGCCTCATGACTTGGTGCCATGTTCTCACGTACCTTACATTGGCGATGATGGCGAAGATGTGTAAATCCATTAAAGGATGAGGACCACTGCGAGCCCAATTGCACCATTAAATATTGGGTTGTCAGAATCCTCTTCTAAGCTCATAGTTTCTTTATCCCTAACCAATGTTAACCCCCCCTAAAAACTAAAATAAGAGTATCAAAGTATCAGATTTGGGAGTCAGGGCTGTTCAGAGGGAGATTTGACAGGATATAGTAAATCACACTCAGTCATTATTTTGTCCATTCCCCAAAGTGAAAGCATTTTGACCTATCTTCTAAAGTCCGTTTTCATTTTCTGAGAAGATATTTAATGTTTTCTTGAAACCTGTCTTTATAATCAGGTGTTCACTGAATGCCTATGTATTTTGTCTTTGTAGACCACATTTTCCACTGTAGATGATGGAGTTTAATCACTATCGCAAAATATAAAATAAAACTTTTTACCTTTGAAACCTATTTATTTTACTCAATTAGTTTTACTATTCAATTATATTTTAGACGAGACAGAAACCATGCTTAAGGCATGCTTTCATATTTTAATACCTATATGGTGTCATAAATCTTTTTGATAAAAACTCAACATTAGTAGTGTAACGTACCATTGTCGGTCCGTGATCCGTAAGGATCCCCCCTCGCTGTTTAGCACGCATGTGAACCGCGGATTAATTATACAGTTAACCACCACATTGTGAAATAAAGTTTTACTGATGATTGTTATTCGCCAATATTCAGTAAAATAAACGATCAGGACATTGGCATTTATGCTTATATAGTCATGCTCTGTTCAGTGAAAATGAATATTGGGCGTAGGTAAATTATAACATCATCATGATGTGTTCACATGTAATCTAGTAAAATGTAGTTTTGGTGAGATGTTTTCACAGCAATATAAATAGATACTAGAGAGATCATTATGAGTAGTTTACAATGCCTCCTAGCAGCTTATAATACATCATTAAAACTACTATTGACAATTTCTTAATCAATACAAAAATACCTTTTTTTAAATTTCCTAATCAATTAAATTGTGTGTTTTTAAGAAGAAGAGAAAACACTACATAGATATGTTAGCTATGCAATGTTGAAATGAGGTGGAAATGAGGTGGCAAAGAAAATTGGCCTGGAGCCTTGTAGACCAGCTGCTATAGTGAAACAACAATATGGATCATCAATAATTGTCAATTAGTATCTGCGGCAGAAAAAATGGGATCAGGGATTTATAAAAGTTCGATCTGCTCCTTTTTTTATTTGTGCTGATCCGATCTGTGATTCAATCTGAACCGTGAGTTTGATAATCCATTGCACCACTACTCAACATAATGTATAGCAAATTACTTATTTAACCCACATCCTACCAACTGGGGCTTTTGCAGAAGTACACCTGTTGTCATATCTCAAAGCTTCTTTATTGTCATTTCTTTGTCCATCAATCCTTGTTCCTAAAGAACATTGTTTTCTGTTTCTGATTTAATGTTTTTTTAGTGATCATTTAAAATACTAATGTATGCTTTATTTGCAATCTTACTTAATTGACGCTATTTGTATTTATTTTTAAAAGCACATGTTTAAATGAAAGTGGAACATACTGTAAAGAAAAAACAACAGACAAACCGAGTTCAGCCCTGCAGCCGGGAGCAGCTCCACAGCTATCTCATGAGTAATTTAGAGCTTTGTAAGGGCAACCTGAGGTTCTTATGCGTGAAGCCAGTGCGGAAGTGCCTTAAAGTTGCATTTATCCTAATAGCAAACAGAGGAGAGGGCGACTGCGCTGGTTGCAAAAAGTCCCATTCTATAGAGCTCTATGAGAAAATTTTGCAACTTGAGTTTATGTTCTCAATTGTTGCGTTCAAGTATTCTTCAATACTGCATGATGATCAATATGTAAAACACGATTAAAAGCAGTGTCACAACATTTTCCACGACCCCTTTTCTTGCAAATATTTCAGAATAAAAGCCTAACAAATAAAGGGATTTTGCAGACAGAGATACGCTAAAGGGCCTTTATTTTGAAACAAAGTGTTGACTTATAAATAAATAAAATGTATTTTTTGTCTATGACATGTTCTCCTGATATAAAAATTGAGACTCTAGTAATGTTACAGGTATGTACAGTCAAAAGATGATTTGTGCAAAAAAAAGTTACAGCTAAGTGGAACTAACAGGGCTCACAGACACACAGCAGTGACTGTAATATTTGTTAAATCACCACAGTAGAGACAGCATATTATTCAGAATCTTGAGTAAAAAGATGGTAATTTGAACTTCACAAATAATTACTCATGTAATCAGTTAATTGCTGACAGAACATTTTCTGACTGAGATAGAGACGGGATATTATCTCCTGTGAACATTAAATTCTCCACCAGTTTTCCGGCAGCGTCTTTGTAATAGCATGTGAGCACATTTAATTAAAAACATTCTCAAATTCAGCAGCCGGAATAGAGTCAATCATATGGGTCTGTGTGTAATTACATATCTTGTCTAGAGTAAAAGCAGGAATAGTAAATGAACAGTGAGATGATTAGGGAGGAATGTCTTCTTTGTTGGCATCTTTATTTGACCAGATCAAAGTGTAGGTCTAATTCAGACGTGGGTAGCATTGACTTAAATTTACTCTGCTACGTTTATTCAAAGGACATCTTCACCCCCATCCTTTTCAGGAGTTGCCCAGGTTGAAACGGCAGACTTACCGGTTGGCCAGAATTGCTGTGGTAGCTGCGGTGGTTGCAGAGGCAAAAACATGGATGTGGGAGGAGTTTGAGAAGGACTTTCCATTGGCTTCCAGGAAGTTCTGGAAAACCATTACACAACCCAGAAAGGGAAAGCAGGGCTTGGCTCAGTCTGTGTTTAGCAGGGGAGACCTGCAGACCTGGACTAGGGAAATTATCCAGCGGTGGAAAGAACACTTTGAAGAACTCCTGAACCTGAGCAACACTTCCTCCGATTGTTGAGGTCCCAATGGGATACCCATTAAGACCTCAAGATTGTATCTCTGCTTTTTGCGATAGCTGTAGCTCCTTCAGAACATGACATTCAGCATGCACTGGGGCAGTGTGGAGCAGTAGGGATGATAATCAGTACCTCTAAGTCTGAGTTCATGGTTTTCAGCCGGAAAATGGTGGATTGCATTCTCCAGGTTTGGATTTGACTCGATGGAATTATTGTTAATGAGTGAGGGTAAGCCTTGGGTTTTCCCAGGAAGACCGGGAGAGCGTTGCTGGGGAGAGGGATGTCTGCAATTCCTTTATTAGCCTGCTGCCCTTGTGACCCGGATAAGTGGATTGATGGATAACTTCACCTTCCAATTCTACGAGAACGCATCCTCCTCACATATTTATGAAATGCAATAGAGGAGTGAGGGAGGAATACAAGCTTGGCCTCAATCACAGAGCTTAATGTTTGATTACATGTGTAGAGTTGTAATAGTTTATTTTAACTTGCACATGTATATAAATAATGTCTATGTTTAAATTACAATACTTATGAAGGATATTAATAATAATTAATATGGAATATTAATTAAGATTATGAAGATGTGTATTGTAACATAGTAGAAAGATACTGTGGTTTTTTTTGTTACTGTGAAATGGTTCAGGTGTGAATGGAATAAATTAAAGATGGAGGGCATAGACAAATGGAGGTTGCACGTGGTGCGGGGTTGTAACAAGCATCATTTGAAAAGGGACTATTTTGTTGAAGCACAGGATGGCAGAAACACCGGAAGTGAGAAAGCTACCTGGAGGTAGGACTGAGTAGGACTCCGCCCCTGTGAAGCGGTTTAGCCATTAGCATGCTATGTTATTGTTATGTTATCTTGCATGCTGGGAAACTAACCAATGGAGAGGCCTTAAGCTCAGTGAATGAGAGTATTTAACCAGCCGTGCGAACATGTGTACGGAGTGAAATGTTCCTTCTCATGAATCATACAGACAGATAACTGCTTACAGCACGACTGTAGGTGGCCTGTGGACTGCCTGAAGCAAGACACCCCCGGCCGGCAACTATATTCTGTTCATCATCATCCTTTTTATTAAATACTTTTTTATTATAACTAATTGAATCCTGGACTTCTCTTCACACAATCGCCCAAGGTTTTGAACTTAACTCATGCACAACCAACCAATGGTGGGTTGAAACTAAAGATATTGGTGTTGAGAAAACTCAAAACTAATCTGCAGCTTGACTCAATTCTGGACACTGGTGGTTGTGCTGGACTGCAACCACGCCACCAAATGCTAGGTCTTCCAAAAAGCTGCAAATGGGGCCTCCCCAGACCAGCACTGAGTGAGACACATATTTAGCAGCCCTATCCCTGAGATATGACTGCACAAAGTCGTATTTCGCAGCATGCACCTGGTCATGCAAATTATGTGTTGCATTGTCAGGTGGTACATTAAATATATATATATATATATATATATATATATATATATATATATATATATAAAATATATAAGTTAATTAATTTGATTATTTTACCTATTTTACGGGCCTTTATAAAAAGCGGATTTATTGTTCAATTCCGATCATTTAAAATGAATTAAACCATGTAAGGCCTTCCAGTCAGTGGCAATTTAGATGTTTTTATAGCTCTTGTTGATAACCTATGGTTTGCTGTGAGTGGATGTTTACTCTATTAACTCTATTTACTGCATATGATTGCATCACCTTGACTTTAATGTGTGTAATAGGGGTCCTTTTCCTGCTGTTTGAATCAAGTTAATGTGATTTAAAGTACTTCTGGCAGATTGGCTGAATAATTTACCATCCTTAATGATCCTAGTAGAATTAAACATTAAATTATATTATGCATGTAAATCACAGCAGTTTAAAAGGAGGCTTTTTCATTGGTCTACTGGACACATATTTGTACGTAGAATAACATTGCTTCATGCTTGATTCATTATGACTGGTATTACCAGTTGGCTTCATGGCCTTAGACATCCGTCTGTAAAGAATTATGGTTTTATTGTCCCAAAACCTTTCTGCCTCTGGCAAAGCACCATAGAGAAACGGGTAACATACTGGTCGGCAGCTGAAAGCGGTTACTGTATGACTATCAGAGTGGGAGACGGCTATACACGAGTTGTTAATGTTGAAAATTGGTATATTTGAAGAGACCTTTGACAATATTGGCTTAGTACCTTTGTGGTTTGGTTAATTTAATATCCTGGCTTCTTTGCCAACCTCTGATACAATGGAAGGCATTTTCAGATTTTAATTTGTTTTCAAGAGCATTGCTTTACAGTGTGATTACACGGTATTGGTTCTAGAATTAACGCATATTGAAACAGCAAATGGAAAAATAACAGAGCCCGGGTCCCCCACTGACTCTAATGACTCTAATGACTCTGTCACCCCCAGACAATTCCCACCGGACACTCCCCTGCACATAGCCTTATACTTGAATAAACTTAACACTTTGGCATTGCACTTGCCACTTTCACACAACACTTACACTCATGCACATTCCATGCACTTTATCTTATTTTTGGTATTTTGATATGCTGCTGTTTCAATGTAAATACTCATTCATCCATTCATCCTCATTTATTGCACTGCGTTAACTGTTAAATGTGTATTGTTAAATGTTAAATGTATGCACCTTCCCGCCAGGACAAATTCCTTGTATGTGTAAGCATACATGGCAATAAATGGTTCTGATTCTGATTCTGATGATTCTGAAAATGATCATAGCCTATTCTTTCTTATTTTTTTCTGTAACTTTGTTCTGAAAGTAATCTTAAGGAGAAGAAATATTGGCTATATATAATAAAGCTGCCATATGAACACGTTTTAAAAGGGAAACTTCTGTGAGCAGCGAGTGACGGCTACCTCGCATTAGCGTGTGTGTGGTGTCTGTGCTGCTGCTGTCAGCCCTTCTCCTGACACAGCATTTGCCTTTAATATTGGTCATTAATAACATGTTTAATTTCATTATGAATGCAATATAGATTGATTTTTTTTTTACCATTTACACAACAATACAAGTCATCAACAACATCGACAACCAGAAATAAAAATGAAAAACCTGCTGTCATATCAAGTCTGTGTCAACTGCCATAGAGTCCACTTCTCCCATTTACTGTCCATCCGTGATCCTGTCAGCCGTAGCCTGTGTGTCAGTCTTTCCATAATGCTTATTTCCCCAACTGTGTCCACCCAATGAATCTGAGTGGGTATGTCTTCCGTCCCCCATTTTCTTGTAATGGCCTTTTTACCTGCAACCATGAGTATCTTGAATAGATATAAGTCCCCATCATGTACATCATTCTCTGTGTGCATACACAGATACATCAGTTTATGATTCATTTGAAATTTGTATCCCAGAATCCTTGTTATCCTATGAATCATTCCCCAAAACCCTATTATTTTGTGACAATTCCAGAATATATGCGCATGGTTGGCTTCAGATGACCCACAATTCCTCCAACATGACTTTCTTGTTTCAGAATAATTATTTGATATTTTAGGTGTGATAAAGAACCGTATCAGATTTTTCCAGGAAAACTCTCTCCAGGCTCGCGAACAGGTTGTTGTCCTATGTTTTTCCCACGTTATCCCATTCATCTTCAGATATTTCCATGTCAAATTCTCTTTCCCATTTTTCTTTTATATATCCTGTCGCGTTTTTGTCATCCATCAATGCCTTATATAATGTAGTTATAGTCCTAACCCGGTTCCCTTTATATGCATCAATCATTACTTGTACCACCTTGTTCACTTCTAGAGAGAGCTCCTGTTCAATCAGTTTCCCATAGTAATCCCGTATCTGTAAATATTTGTAGAATATCCATCCAGGTCATATTTCGTTTTCAAGTCTTGAAAACTCCTTATCCTCCCCTTTTCCACCAGTGTGCACCATGCCGTAATGCCCTTCTCCGCCCACCGTCCGAATCCCCCACCGCGCCCAGCTGGTTTAAAACTGCTATCAAAAGCCACCCATTTCAATAAATTTGCGTTCTTCTCCGCCCTATTATGTCTAAGTAATTTGAACCATAATTCCAAGGTAAATTTTGTGATCGAATCCATTTGATTTCTAACCTTCTTAAATGTTTCCTTGTCTCCTATTATACTCTGTATCGGACACATTCCAAATGTTTTTTCCATATCTTTCCATTTTGCTTCATAATCCAGTTTACACCAACTATGCACATATCTCAGCTGGGCCGCGTGGAAGTATTCTTTCAGGTTAGGCAGGCTCAGGCCCCCCTTCTCCCTCTTTAGCTGGAGAGTTCTGAATCTCACTCTTGGCCTCTTCCCCCCCCAAATGAATCTGGATATCATCCTGTCCCATGCTATGAATTGTGTTTGAGGTATCCCTATTGGTAATGCTTGGAACAAATACAAAAGTCTGGGTAATACATTCATTCTTATTAATTCAATCCTTGAGCTAAAATCCAGTGTTAGGGTGGTCCATCTATGTATATCTTTTAATAATTCTCGGTTAATCCTATCATAATTTGCCCTATATAGTCCTGATAAATTCCTAGTCACTTCTACCCCTAAATAGTTAATTTTCTTTAGATTCCAATTTAAATTGTATTTTTCCCTGATCTCCTTTGGTGGTGTATAATTGATAGTGAGCACTTATATATATATATATATAATTCAGCATATCTCATATATATATATATATATATATATATATATATATATATATATATATATATATATCCATCCATCCATTTTCCACCGCTCATCCGGGGTCGGGTCGCGGAGGCAGCAGGTCAAGCAGGCTGACCCAGACTTCTCTCTCACCCGCAACATCTACCAGCTCATTCTGGGGGATCCCGAGGCGTTCCCAGGCCAGCTGGGAGATATAATCCCTCCAGCGTGTCCTGGGTCTTCCCCGGGGCCTCCTACCAGATGGACGTGCCTGGAAAACCTCTAAAGGGAGGCGTCCTGGAGGCATCCTAATTAGATGCCCGAACCACCTCAGCTGACTCCTTTCGACACGAAGGAGTAGCGGCTCGACTTCAAGCTCCCTCCTGATGTCCGAGCTCCTCACCCTATCTCTAAGGCTGAGCCCGGCCACTCTACGGAGGAAACTCATTTCGGCCGCTTGTATCCGCGACCTCGTTCTTTCGGACACGATCCAAAGCTCGTGACCATAGGTGAGGGTTGGGACGTAGACCGACCCGTAAATTGAGAGATTCGCCTTCCGGCTCAGCTCCTTCTTCACCAAGACGGCCCGGTGCAACGCCTGCTTTACTGCTGCAGCCGCACCGATACGCCTGTCGATCTCCCGCTCCATTTTACCCTCACTCGTGAACAAGACCCCGAGATACTTGAACTCCTTCGCTTGTGGTAGGCACTCTGTCCCCACCCGGAGGGAGCAATCCACCGGTTTCCGGCAGAGCACCATGGCCTCAGATTTCGTGGTGCTGACTCTCATCCCCGCCGCTTCACACTCGGCTGCAAAACGCCCCAGTGAATGCTGGAGGTCATGGTCCGAGGAGGCAAACAGGACCACATCATCTGCAAACAGCAGAGAGGCTATCCTGAGATCCCCGAACCTGACATTCTCCGCCCCACGGCTGCGCCTAGATATCCTGTCCATGAAAGTCACGAACAGGACCGGTGATAAAGGGCAGCCCTGGCGGAGGCCAACACCCACCGGGAACGTATCTGACTTACTGCCGAGGATACGAACACAGCTCCTACTGCAGGCGTACAGAGACCGGATGGCCCGTTGCAACGGGTCCGGCACACCATACTCCCGCAGCACCCCCCACAAAAAGCCCTGAGGGACCTGGTCGAAAGCCTTCTCCAAGTCCACAAAGCACATGTAGACTGGTTGGGCAAACTCCCAGGACCCCTCCAGTATCCTTGCAAGGGTAAAGAGCTGGTCCACTGTTCCACGACCAGGACGAAACCCGCACTGTTCTTCTTGAATCCGAGGTTCGACAAACGGTCGGAGCCTCCGTTCCAGCACCCTGGCATAAGCTTTTCCCGGGAGGCTGAGTAGTGTGATACCCCGATAATTCGAGCACACTCTCCGGTTCCCCTTCTTAATCTTCATTATAATAAGCAATAAAACAAAATACAACCTTCTTCCAAAAGGGGGGAAGTCGTCTCCCCCAAGTCCCGTTGGTAGGTTGAGGGGGAATCCTTCCTCTCAGAAAGGGCCCCTCGCTAGAACTGAAAACAAACCCATTCTGTAGGGTTCCTTTCTGTCTAGATATGTCCAACTCTGTCGTTTCAGTCTCTCTCTCGGCATCAGCTACATTATATTTAGCAGAGGTCCGTTGACATGCCTCATAGGCCGTCCAGCTGGGTTCCATGTCCCTTAAAACACACCTTCAGGCCCGCGCGTCAGTTCCATTTCCCTCTTTGAAAGCCCTTCAGCTTCTCCCTGGCAGCGGCCGCCGCCGTCCTGTTGCCATTCTGCCCGGTCTTGTATCTTTTCCCTCTCTGCGGTCGCAGCCTTTTCTCCCGTGAGACCCACCTCGTATCCTCTCTCCTCCATGTCTCTCGCCACATCCTCTGCGCTGTCGTAGGTCTTGGCTCCGCTTGGCCAGTGAATGCGCATCTTCGCCAGCGGGGTCTGGAAGCGTATCTTTTCTTCCTTCAGTATTTTCTTTATGGCCCCGTATGTCTTTCTCTTCTGAACCACTTCAGTTGCATAATCATGGTCGAAAAAAATCCTCTTCTCTCCCACTTGAATCTTCCTCTTCCATGCATGGCTAAGCATCATTTATTTGGTCTTGAATTGTAGAAAGTTAACTACAATTGATCTGGGGGGTGCGTTCGGAGGTGGCTTCTGCACCAGGGCCCTGTGTGCTCTCTGTATCTGGAGTGGAATGTCCCGAGGCAATTCGAGTTCGGTGGTTAGGAAGCGCTCCAGGTACTTTCCTGTCGAACTCTCCTCCGTGCCCTCCGGTACGCCAAAAATGCGTATATTATTCCTCCTCGACCTCCCCTCGAGGTCCGTCATTTTCTCCTTCATCCTTCGGGTCAGGGCCGTCATCGTTAGCATCTCACTCTTTGCTCCTGTCTGCCATTCCTCCAGTTCAGCTATGCGCGTTTGAGCTTCCTCCATGTTGTCATGCTGTGTTTTCATGGCGGCATTAATCCCTTCGAATTTACTTTCCGTTTCTCTCCGGATCCTGTCGAACTCTTCCTTGACCTCTCTCCTCACATCACTTATCCCTTGTTTGACTTCTTTAACCTCCTTTCTCACCTCGTCCAGTTGTTTGCCTATGGGTGTTAGCAAGTCAATTAGCTGATTTAAGCTAGCTGGCTCTGCTCCTGCCACGTTCCTCTCACCCCGCACTTCATTGTCAGCATTTGATTCCATTTTCTTCCTTCTCTATCACCTCTGTCTTGGTTTTATTTGTTTATCCGACCTCCGTATTTATTCCCTTCTATATTATATTATATTTATTTGTTTAAATCATGGTTTTTGAGGGTTTATCATCGCCGAGTTGAGAGAGCTCAAACTACGTGACTGCTCACTCCGCCATCTTTGAGCAGTCCATCAATATAGATTGATTTTAGATGAAAATAAATGTGAAGCATTGAGTATTGAGATACAGATACTTATTTGGTACATGTTTGTGACATATCCTCCAGATAAAGACAAAGGAATGTAGTAACGTTGCTTGTAGGATGCCATCATATTGTCAACAGATCATTTTCCAAAGCAGAGGACGCTCTAACTCATTGGTGGGCGAACTACGGCCCGTTGGGCGTTTTGATCCGGCCCGCCGAGTATTATGAATTATAAATTATAGTAAAGACTGCTGTAACACTTCTCCGTCCCCGACTTGAGTTTCCCGAAGCACGATGACGGCAAAAGACCAGCATCGATGTTTCTTAACTCAAGTCGGGAACGGAGAAGCGTTACAGCGGTCTTTACGTGCCGTGCTTTCTGCAGCGCATCAGGCTGCGAGTCCAGCTGCTGCTGTCTGCTCACCTCCACCCCTCCCCCACAGGCCAGCGCGCCACGGAGACATGGTCCGTTTTATACGGCATAACGAACACACATCAGACCCACGGGACTCATGTGACATATAGGGTTCTGCCTGCCAGCCTCCTGCCAGCTTCCTGCATTGAGCCCCTCTGCAACAGGGGGATTTTTTTAGACAAACTGCTAGTCAAGTATCAAGCACCAAGGCAAGTTATTTGCTAGCATTTAAATTAGCAAAAGCCAGCAAGCCTTCCTCTGAAGGGGAGTTTTTGAAAGAATGCATGGTTGAGACAGCAGGTCTCTTGTGTCCAGAGAGCAAAAACAAATTCGAAAAATTTTGTTTATCACGCAGGACAGTGACTCGGCGTGTAGAACTAATTGACGAAGACTTAGCCAGCGAGTTAAACAAAAAAGCTGAGTCATTTAAGTTATATTCGTTAGTAAGTAATGTAAGTTCTCTTTACTTTTTAGTTATTGGCTTTTACTTATAATTTATATTGGTTCACACAAACACTCTCTATCCATCTGATACTGGCCCAGCTGTCTGTCAAATTTTAAAACTCAATGTGGCTCCTGAGCCAAAAAGTTTGCCCACCCCTGCTCTAACTTGTTAAAGGAACGGTGTGTAATGTTTAGAGGGATTCATTGGCGGAAATGTAATGTAATATAAATAGCTATGTTTTCATTAATTGTGTAATAACCTCAAACTAAGAATCGTAGTATTTTTTTTTTTGCTTAGAAAAAGCTCTATAGGGAGCGGGTTGTCTTCCAGATTCCCTCATGTTGGCTCACGTCTCCAGAGAGCTCAGTTCATGTTTTTACATTATCTGAAGGTAGGGATGGGGACCAAAAACTTGTATTTAACAAACTATGGAGCTAAATTATTAAAGATCAGAGTATCCGACGTTGCTGGTGTGGGGAACATTGAACTGAGGGAACACACACTGTAAAAGATGGGGTCTCTGGGGTTCACTTTCTGAGACTGAGCATATCAGAAAATACAATAAAAAAAAACTTTAACCCCAAAACATTTAGATAAAACATTTTTTAAGTTGCATCTGTATGTTACGGCCGCCGCCGGGTATGGGGTGTGAATGTGTATGATTGCAGGTGTGTGGAGTACAGAGGAAGGAGGGTGAAAGAAGACCGCCTACTTCCGGAGTCTGGGAAGAGGGGATTGGTTCCTGCGGGACCAATGAGACTGCGCCACCTCCGATTCTACTTCCGGGGTTTCCGGGTCTTAACGGGGGCCGAGAGAGGGACCCGAGAGAGCGCGCAGAGAGAGGAGCCGGGTGGCCGAGAGAGGAGCCGGGAGACCGAGAGGGGACCCTAGAGAGCGCGCCGAGAGGGGAGCCGGGAGACCGAGAGAGGAAAAGGGGCTTATTGTACCGTTGTGTGAGACGGGAGGGACGAGGTGAGGGCAAGCGCCATTACTGATTTGCTACACGTAGTTACCTGTGTTAGTCCATAGGCCAGCGGGTGCTGTACGAAGTGTATTTTTCTTATTTTACCTGCGTACTGGTTTAGTCCCCCTTTTGGGGACTCTCTTTCGGTTACCGTTTTGTATATATTTGGTTCGCAGCACCCTCCACCACCTCCGTTACCCCTGTGTTGTTGTGTTGAACATGTGTGGAGCAACCCTCCGTTGAATAAAACGGCGTCCTATTAACCACCACCAGTCTCTGCCTGTATGTTGTCGACTTCCTCCTCCCTAGACAGTAGTGGAGTCGTAACATAGATGGGGGCTCGTCCGGGATCTGTTTTTCAGTAAAGAATCCAAAGCGGTAGAGTTGGTTGTGGGGAATATAAGTGAGTGGGGACGGAAATGGAGGCGTTTCTGGGTCAGCCCTCAGTGGAGCGGTTGGAGGGGTGTCGGAAAGACGACCTGCTCCGGTTGGCTGCCCACTTCGGTCTCGCGGTGCCGAGAACCATTCTCAAAAAGTCGTTGAAACCTTTACTGTTGTCCGCCTTAATGGAGCAGGGCGTGCTGGAAGACACGGGGGAAGCTGCGAGGGAGCGCTCGCCGCCCGTAGTCGCTACTGGTGCTGTTGTTGAGAGTACGCCTGCCCAGCCCGTGGTAAAGGATCCGGCTAAAGCGGAGGCTAGGCTAGCTACGCCCTACACCTTGCCCCGGTTTGAGCCGTCCTCAGGGAGCAGCGCACACTCGCTTGGAGAGGCGCGGCTCAAGGTCCGACTGGCTAGGTTGCAGTATGAGGCTCAAGACCGAGAACGACAAATGAGGCTCCAACTCGAGGTGCGGAGGATGGAGATAGAGGCTGACCAGGCGGTGCGGTTGAGAACGCTAGAGCTGGAGAGGACCCCCCCCTCCAGAGATGGGGAGGTCCTGGGTCCGGGGAGTGGGACTAGTACTACGCGGCCGGCGTCGAACAGCGCTGACCTAGAAAGGCGGGTGTTCGACGTGAGTAAGCATATTTCTCTTGTGCCTGTATTCCGGGAAACTGAGGTGGACTCGTATTTCCCGGTTTTTGAGCGGATCGCGGTGGCCCTAAAATGGCCGCCGGAGGTCTGGGCGCTGTTATTACAGTGTAAGCTGCAGGGTAAAGCCCAGGAGGCTATGGCTTCCCTGTCGGTAGCTGATAGCACCGATTATGAAATAGTGAAGACCGCTATTTTGCGCATTTATGAGCTGGTGCCCGAGGCTTACCGACAAAAGTTTAGAACTCATCGGAAGCCTGCTGGGCAGAGCTACACGGAGTTCGCGCGAGAGAAGAGTACACTCTTCGATCGGTGGTTGCCGTCGTCTGGCGTAGGTGACTTTTCCTCACTGAGAGAGTTGTGTTTAGTGGAGGAGCTTAAGCGCTGCCTACCTGAGCGAATTGCCATGTATTTGAATGAGCAGAAGGTGGGAACGGTAACGGCTGCGGCTACACTAGCCGACGAATATATGTTGATCCATAAGCCTGTTTTCCCGTCGGGCGGGTACGATTCCCGGCGGGGTAGTTCCCCTTCGTCCCCCCTCCGTCGACGCTCCGCCTCTCCACCGGCACGGAGACGTTCTCCCCCGCTGCGGAGGAACGGCAAGGAGGGTGAGCGCCGCTGTTTGTACTGTCATAAAACAGGTCACGTTATGGCCGACTGTTGGGTACTGAAACGCAAGGATCCATCCTGGCGTCCGACCCAACCCAAGGGAGTGGGGTTGGTCAGAGAGATGCAGACCCCCCCGGTAAACAAGGACAGCCACAGTGAGGTTGACCCCTGTTTCCGACCGTTTATGCTCGAGGCTCTCATTTCATTTACCGGGTTGCCCGCTGACCAGCGGGTAGTTCAAGTGTTGCGGGACACGGCGTGTTCCCAGTCTATGGTATTGGCTTCTGTGCTACCTTTTTCAGTGGGGTCCTCGTGTGGGTTCTCTTCCATCCTGAGAGGTATCGAGATGGGGTACGTTCCAAGACCGGTGCACCGAATCCATCTCCAATCCGAGTTAGTAAGTGGATTCTTCCCAGTGGCTGTCTGTGACGAACTCCCAATTTCGGGAGTAGCCTTGCTGCTGGGAAATGACATCGCGGGAGGTAAGGTGACTCCAACCTTAGAGGTATTAGAGGTGCCTGGAGGTACTGAGAGTTGTCCAGTAACCTCGGCCTGTGTGGTAACGCGTGCGAGATCCCGCGCATTAGCGGAGGAGACCGAGATCTCCTTAGCTGACACTATCTTTTGTGAGCCCTTACAGACCTCCCCCACACAATCCAGCCCGGCTCCTGTCAAGACAGGGGACGAGACCGATTCCTGCCCATCACTGCCTTGCACGACGGAACGGCTGGCGGCTGCCCAGCGGGAGGATCCAACTCTGCGGACCTGTTTCGGGAAAGTGGTAAGTGACCGCAACGGAGCAAGGAGGGGAAAAGTAGAGTATTGGATAGAACGTGGTGTGTTGATGCGTGGATGGTCACCAGGGGTAGACTCTGACACCGATTGGCAAGCGGTGGAGCAGATAGTAGTACCATTTGTCTACCGGCAGCATGTGTTGTCTGTCGCCCATGAAAGCAAATGGTCGGCTCACTTGGGGGTCACGAAGACATACCAATGTGTGCTGCGCCATTTTTTCTGGCCAGGGGCGAAGAAAGACACGGCTACGTTCATCCGTAGTTGCCATGTGTGCCAAGTAACCGGGAAGCCCAACCAAAAGGCTCCCCCGGTCCCTCTTCATCCAATACCTGTATTAGAAGCTCCATTTGGTAAAGTGATTGTAGACTGTGTGGGTCCATTGCCACGGACCAAGAGCGGTAACCAGTACCTGCTCACCATCATGTGTGCAGCTACGCGGTATCCGGAGGCTGTTCCCCTCCGGAATATTACCGCGAAGAACCTAGTTAAGGCGTTGACTAAGTTTTTCTCGACCTTTGGGTTGCCTCGGGAGGTACAGTCTGACCAAGGGACAAATTTTCAGTCGAAAGTGTTCAAGCAAATTTTAGGAACTATGGGAATACGTCATGTGGTTTCCTCGGCGTACCACCCGGAGTCACAGGGGGCGTTAGAGCGTTGGCACCAAACGTTGAAGTCCATGCTTCGGAAGCATGGTCAAGATAACAGTACGGACTGGGACGAAAGTGTTCCCTTCGTGTTGTTCGCGGCTAGGGACGCAGTGCAAGAATCCCTAGGGTTCAGCCCCGCGCAACTAGTATTTGGACATCACCCTCGCGGGCCGCTACAGATGCTGCATGAGCAGTTTTTGTCCCTACAAGGTCGTCCGGCACAGAAGGTGTTGGACTATGTAAGTCAGTTCCGCGAGCGCATCCACAGGGCTAATGCGCTCGCTAGGCGTATGTTAGAAGTCGCTCAGAGTCGTATGAAACGGAAGTATGATAGGTCCGCGGTGGACCGTCAACTTCAAGTGGGAGATAAAGTGTTAGCGTTACTCCCTACCCCGGGTGCGTCGTGGTCCGCGAAATTCGCGGGGCCCTATGAGGTCCAGAGGAAATTAGGCGACACGGACTACGTGTTGAGTACACCCGACCGGCGTAAGAAAACGCAAGTGTGTCATATTAATATGTTGAAGCTCTATCATAGCAGAGAGGAAAGGTCAGAACCCGAGGTGACTACGGCAGGGAAGGCCCTGCACCCCGCTGCTGAGATATCCCGAGTAGGAGTGGTCACGGCTCCGGAGTCTGTACAAGAGGACGAGGGTGAAGGGATGCGGATTCACGGCCCCACCTATCCAGGGTCCCGACTTACCAACACGGAGGCCATTCGGGAATTGCCTAGCCGGGTAGCACACTTGGGAGCTGAGCAACAGCGCGAGATCTTAGACCTCGTTGAACGCTTCCCGACATTATTTCGTGACACGCCAGGCCGAACTACAGTAGTCACGCATGATGTACAGTTAGTTAATCCCAAGCCGATTAAACAACATCCGTATCGGGCCAGTGCCTTAAAACGCGAAATGATGATAGCGGAGGTAGCGTACCTCCGGGAGCATGGACTTGCTGTACCCAGTACTAGTCCTTGGAGTTCGCCGTGCCTAGTCGAAACCAAGGCAGATGGCTCTCCAAGGTTCATAACTGACTTTCGGAAAGTGAACGCCGTCACTGTTGGGGATTCCTACCCGTTGCCCCGCATAGAGGACTGTGTAGACGCTGTGGGGGCTGCCGTATTCGTAAGTAAATTAGACTTATTGAAAGGGTACTGGCAGGTCCCGCTGACACAGCGGGCCTCAGAAATCTCGGCGTTCGTCACACCTGACGATTTCCTCCAATACACCGTCATGGCGTTCGGGATGTGCAATGCGCCGGCCACATTCCAGCGATTGATAAATACGGTACTAGCGGGGGTTAAGGATTGCAAGGCGTATTTGGATGACCTTATCATCTATTCTGGGAGTTGGGAGAACCACCTCATAACGCTCTCTGAGGTGTTTCGCCGGCTGGCTGACGCCAACCTCACCATCAACCTCGCTAAATGTCAGTTTGGCCAGGCGACGGTGACGTACCTCGGCCGACAAGTGGGTCAGGGGCAGGTGAAGCCAGTGGAAGCGAAAGTCGAAGCCATTATGTCGAGTCCCGTTCCTGAAACCAGAAAGGCGTTGCGTTCCTTTCTAGGTTTGGCAGGATACTACCGAGCGTTCTGTCGAAATTTCTCCGCAGTGGTTGAGCCTCTCACCAGGTTATTGAGTCCCAAGGTGGAGTTCGTGTGGACACCCGAGTGTCAGGCGGCCTTTGATAGCGCAAAGTCTCTCCTTTGTCATGCTCCAGTGCTGGCTGCTCCCGACTTCTCCAGACCCTTCAAACTGGAGGTCGACGCTAGTGCAATGGGGGCTGGGGCCGTGCTGATTCAGGAGGATGGGGAGGGAATAGACCATCCCGTGTGCTACTTCTCTAAGAAGTACAACCGCCACCAGGTAAACTATTCGACCATCGAAAAGGAAACCCTTGCTCTGTTGCTGGCCTTACAACACTTTGAGGTTTACGTAGGGTCCACTTCTCGGCCACTAGTTGTCTACACCGACCACAATCCACTGGTATTCCTCGGGAAGATGTATAACCATAATCAAAGGCTGATGAGGTGGGCTCTTACGGTGCAGGAATATCAACTGGAAATCCGGCATAAGAAGGGCGCGGAAAATGTGGTGGCTGACGCCTTGTCTAGGATGCATGGGGAGAAAAATGCATTGGGGTGAGGTAACAACCCTCGCAAAGCTCCTCCAGGGAAGGAGTTTGCGTTTATGGGGGGGGGTGTTACGGCCGCCGCCGGGTATGGGGTGTGAATGTGTATGATTGCAGGTGTGTGGAGTACAGAGGAAGGAGGGTGAAAGAAGACCGCCTACTTCCGGAGTCTGGGAAGAGGGGATTGGTTCCTGCGGGACCAATGAGACTGCGCCACCTCCGATTCTACTTCCGGGGTTTCCGGGTCTTAACGGGGGCCGAGAGAGGGACCCGAGAGAGCGCGCAGAGAGAGGAGCCGGGTGGCCGAGAGAGGAGCCGGGAGACCGAGAGGGGACCCGAGAGAGCGCGCCGAGAGGGGAGCCGGGAGACCGAGAGAGGAAAAGGGGCTTATTGTACCGTTGTGTGAGACGGGAGGGACGAGGTGAGGGCAAGCGCCATTACTGATTTGCTACACGTAGTTACCTGTGTTAGTCCATAGGCCAGCGGGTGCTGTACGAAGTGTATTTTTCTTATTTTACCTGCGTACTGGTTTAGTCCCCCTTTTGGGGACTCTCTTTCGGTTACCGTTTTGTATATATTTGGTTCGCAGCACCCTCCACCACCTCCGTTACCCCTGTGTTGTTGTGTTGAACATGTGTGGAGCAACCCTCCGTTGAATAAAACGGCGTCCTATTAACCACCACCAGTCTCTGCCTGTATGTTGTCGACTTCCTCCTCCCTAGACAGTAGTGGAGTCGTAACATGTAAAATGAATAAGCATGAAAAATAACAATTTACAATAATAAAAAAAACAGCAGGGTATATTCATAATATTCTTGTTTATCAGAATAGCATCCAAATAACATATTAAAATATTCAAGCCCTTACAATGGTATGGATAAGGTGTGTGTTTTTCTTAGTGAGTGTTTGGTTAACAAACTGAGTAAATACTGTTACTAATCTTTTTCAAAAGAAAAGAGCCTCCCCATTACGCTCGGGGGTTTTAATTGACAGAACAATACTGCTAGCCCAAAATACAAAATTGCTATTACACATAAAAATACTACTATGAATGAATTGTTCTGCTTGTGTGAGTGTCACAGGCTGAATAAAACATTTGTACTTTACGGCCTGAGCAAATACTTTGTTTCAAAAGGAAGAGCCTCCCCATTACACGTCACCCTCTGAGACTGAGCATATCAGAAAATACAAGAAAATTAAAAAATAAAATAAAACAAAGTCAGATCCTGACCCAACAAGTCAATATAAGTCATTTGTGTCATGTTTATAACACTATTACAAAAAAAATAACATAAACCATAAGTATGACTCAAAATTACTCAAAGTTACCCCCAAACTGACTCAAAATGCACCCACTCATTTTTGAAAAATATTGATAAAAGAAGTTAGGGACTAGCTATTCCATTCCACTCTCACACAAAGCATTGCAAAGATATGCACAGAAAAGCCATTTGTGTCCAGCAAAAATTATGAAAATTAACTTATTTTTGGCTGAAATATGGATAATCCGTTAGTGTTTGAGTGCAAAGGTCTGACCCAGCTGCAGTGAAGCGAGGTGCATTTGAGGACCGTAGGACGAGCTGTGGTGCTTTCAAAACCTTCTGAATTTCCACACTTCTCGACATGTCCGAACTAAAATAATTATTAAAACTACTTTTTCTGTGTACTATCATAAACCAATATACCACTAACACATATGTGGCCTTATTATCTAGCTTGACAAGGGTTTTCTGTATATTATACTTTTTTTATTTTTTCAAATAGACCTTGTGAATGAGGAGATAATCAGGATTTAGTATGAGATAAAAACCATTTGCAATTTTGGCTGAAAAATGGCTTGTGTTGAAAAGGCAGAAATAATGCCTGGTTGGACTTTAAGAGAATTAAATAAAAAATAGTGTGTGTGTGTGTGTGTGTGTGTGTGTGTGTGTGTGTGTGTGTGTGTGTGTGTGTGTGTGTGTGTGTGTGTGTGTGTGTGTGTGTGTGTGTGTGTGTGTGTGTGTGTGTATATGTGTATCTGAACTCTATGGACAGAGTCAGGGTAGTTATACACTCATACAAAGTCCCACTTGAAATCCCTGAGCTTCCTCAAGACACTGCACACATGCAGATTCAGGGAATTCACTTTCTTTTGGACTATTGTCCCGCTCTTCTTGCTGGTCACCTTTCCGTCGTGCCCTAGTCCCATCTCCCTGGGTTGATTCCAACACAGCTTCTGGCAAGCAGGGCAAGGATAACAAAAATAAATAAACTTGAGTCAAACCACTTCTAAACTATTGGTAATTGCCACCACATATTGTTAGCATAATCATTCTTTATTACTTTTTATTTACACAAACAAGCACACTCAATATGGCGTTTCTCAACGTTTCATTGTGGCTATACTGTTGAGGTACGCCAATCTAAATAACTTTACCAAATGAACAGTTACAACCATGGATAGCATATTTAAATTTGATGTGTTTTTTTTTTAGGTGAACTGTCATATGCCTTACAAAGTAATATTTCATAATAAATGCATGGCGGCAAAATTGACAACTGAACATTATGGAAAAATAAGCTAAGCTGCTGCATTGTCTCCCATATTCTTTTTTTGTTTCCTGTTACTAATAATAAGTATTTAAATGTTAACTAGGCTAAGAACAGCTAACGGCTTAGCTAGCTAGCATGCATACCGACCGCATGGAGAAACATGTGCTACATCTTAGCAAAGGTGTTAAAATAAAGTTGAAACTGGACTTACCATGAGGTACAGTTAGTATATATCCAACTTGTGCTTTTCGTCTCTTCTGAAGATGAAAAAATGACAAAGAATAAATCCAAGTGACTGGCGTGGGTAAAATGAAAAAAATACCCAAGCTTTTGAGGCATTGTTTGTTCAAGACATGTACTGAAAACATCCACGTTAATGAGGTTGGTATTGCCGACCACATTAACAAAAACATTTTAATTAAAAATAAAATTCACTGGACGGTCAAAAACTGGTGGTGGTGAAAATACAAAAATATATTTTTTATATGGATATATATCCAAACAATAAGTGGTATTGTGTCTCTTCCACTTGCACTGGAAAAGGAACGGGTTTACTGCTGCTGCGACGAAAGCAAAACCAATCAATTGACCTCTCACGGAACAGTAAAAACTCAAAAAAAGAAATTGCAGGAAATTACTGTGAAAGGAAACGCTTGATCATTATGATCATGGAAGCAAGAATGCAAAAAGAAATCCTTGAATCAAGCTGATGAATAAATATGAAAGTGCACATTATGTTTAACAGCGGATTGGAGATAGAGTGTAACAGGGCGGAAGCTTTTTCTATCACAACATCCTAAAACAACTGCAGAAATAGTTTACCATTACCCTCTGAAACACTGATTATTAACCTTCATTTCTTATTTTTTTGCATCAAATTTCAAATCTGCATTTTACAGCCATATACAATATTAGCACAATAGAGTATAGGTCACTTAGAATTTCACTGTAAATGTACATCAAAGTGTAACATTGTAGGGCTGAGGGAACACCGAGCTTAGGGAATAGGGAGCTGAAGGAACTTTATTTTGAACAGTCAGAGCACAGGGTCAGCTACTTTGCAGCACCTGAGATCAGCAAACCCATGAATGCTACAAGACACCCTCTAACCACCAGCCCACCCTGCTGTCTCTCTGTTTGGAATGATATTGTGTACCCTCAGCCAACCAACACTGTGTTGCCATTCTAAAAACATAAAAGTATACTGCTGATAAACTTGCTGGGACACGTGAATCACCTGCGACACCTTCGATATGTTAAATACCGGCTAATCTGGAGCGGAAGCCATGGGAACATACAGGGCTGAGAGATGGAAAGCTTACTGTAACATCAGATCAGACTACACCAAACCAGCCTGGCTTGGAAAAAACAAGAGATTTTAAAAGATTAATTTGAAAAAGCTCAGTTTCATTTATTCCATGCTTGCTTGTGACCAGCAGAGATACAGGACATGCGGGGAGTATGAGAGAGGAGTATGACATACTGCAAAGGTCCCCTGCTAGAGTCAAATTGGGAAAATCAAAGTTATACAGTATGGTGTGTGTGAATTGTTGTCACCAGACGCTCCAAATATATAGTTGTTGTTTTTTTTAAATGTATTTTTTTCATGCTCTCTTGATAGCAGTCAGGGGCATGTTCATAGGAAAGTTTAAGACGAAAACATCTTCCAGAATAGGTGGCTTCACCTGGAGGTTGTGCCAAACATGGACATGTACACTTCATCTACACTGAGCCTCATCATCCAACCAATAAAGTACATCAGAATCAGAAGCAGCTAGAGTCAATAGCTTCCCACCATGAACACTGCCAATTTAATTACACCAATTAAAGCATAAATTCCCTAAAACATGAAGTATGTATTGTTAGAAAATAATGTTTTTTAGTGCTCCTAGTGAGAGCTAGAGAGTTTACATTGGAGGGTCAAGACAAATAAATAACTCTGTATGGATTATCAAATATTGAATGGATGACACTGTATGTACTACACAAATGTATTAATTAGAATTATGGAATGTATTGAGTGATTGTGGAAGGAATCCTGAAAACATCAGGAGCCCACAAACAGTTACGCAGCCTGAAGATTGGAGCAGATAGATAAGGAGGACGTGCTCAGGAATGTGAGAGGGGGTTTGGGTTGACCAACACCAAAAGGACGAGGTCTTGTCCAATCAATGGACTGGAAGAGAGACTAGCCAGAGGAAGGGGGGCTGACCCCAAACCTGGCAAAGCTGAGACATTTTGAGAACATCAGCAGATCTCTGGGTGCCTTCTGCCGGGCAGGTATGTATGGATCTGCTGCCCGGTGGGGGGGGCACTGGATCTCTGTCTCATGGGATTTCTCTCTCTCATGGGATATATTTTGTATATATTGTGTAGTTATTAGTGTGATTCATTTTGAAATGCTGTTCATCATCTTTTTATTAAATCAATTTTTATTATAACTTTCTGCATCTGGGACTTCTCTTCACACAACCGCCCAAAGATTTTTGAACTTAACAATTTGGTGACCCCGACGTGATCTTTGTGGTGAGTTGTGGTTGAAGAATAGTGATTTGAACAAAGGACCAGACTTTTCTCTGGGACCCCTTGGATGATCCCTCCTCTCTGCTCACATGAGGCCTCACTAAAAAGGTAATGGCAAGGACCTGTTGATAACCGAACCTTGTTTAGGTAGACCTAGGACAATTTAGTTGTGAGCAGGGGAGGGCTGGTCTGACGAGGTACTAAATTCTTAATGTAAAAATTACATAAGGATAATGTTCGAATAATGAAAGTGGTGCAGCATATAGATGTATGTTGAATGAAAGATGACGTCAGTGTATGTTTGTTGGAAGCTTCGCTGGAGGCAACGGTGCCGTCCGTATGAACTGTGCGAGTGATTGAATGAGAGCACCTCCTTCCTCTTCCTCACTAAGTCCTCTTCTTTTGAGAATATTCATATCAAGCACGTGTATAGTTTGAGTCAGCCAAGTGAATTGACGGGTTGTACTCTAGATAATAGTTTGGGTTGGCCAAGTGAATTGACGGGTCATACTCTATATAATAGTTTGAGTCAATCATGTTAACTGACGGGTTGTACTCTAGTTAATAGTTTGAGTCAATCATGTGAACTGACGGGTTGTACTCTATATAGTTTGGGATATCTAGTTTTTGGGTCAATCATGTGAACTGACGGGTTGTACTCTAAATAATAGTTTTGAGTTGACCAAGTGAATTGACGGGTCATACTCTGTATAATACTTTGGGTTGGCCAAGTGAATTGACGGGTTGTACTCTATATAATACTTTGGGTTGGCCAAGTGAATTGACGGGTCATACTCAGTATATAATGCTTTGGGAGAAGGCCAAGTGAATTGACGGGTCGTACTCTGTAGCATTGAGACACGGTTGAACATAGAGGGTCGAACGGTCTAACAAAGAGTCATAAAAGGGAGACGGTGTTAAGGGGGAAGGGAACTTAAGAGAGAGAAGCTAGATGAAGTAAGAGTGTGAAATCAAGAGGGAACCTCACCCGGTGAGAATTCTGTTCCATGAGAAATTAATTTGAGATGCAACAGATGTGTCCTAGTGAACTAATAATAAATAAGAATAAGAATAATGATAAAGATGCTTTTAAATATCCTTTCAAGTTGAATAAAAACAAGAATGATTTTAGTGGAAGATTGACAGTCACATGATGTCAATATTTGGTTCATCAGATTGAACAAAGAATAAGAGGGAAAAAGGAAGTGAGAGAAGGATTGTGGGACGTACAAATGTGGTTGGTTGAGGTGTGGAGACGCAAGTGAGAGACAGGTATGGGAAGGGAGAATTAGAGAGAAGAGAGGCACACACGCACGCACGCACGCACACACACACACACACACACACACACACACACACACACACACACACACACACACTGATAAACTGACACAGACTGTTAATTCAGGATGTAAAGCTGTTTAGAACTTTAGAAGTAGAGGGATGTGAAGTGACTTTTTTGAGTGTTTCCGGAGCATGCAGATCAGTCATTCTAGCACCTGAACGTAGAAAACTAAATTGATAGAGCAAAAAGATAATACCATTTGGTGAGAACAGCATTTGTAATCCTAAATCCTTAAACATGACTATAAGCAAAACAGTTGAAGTTATCTAGGGGCGACGGTGGCTCAGTGGTTAGCAAGTCAGTCTTTCAATCAGAAGGTCGGTGGTTCAAACCCCGGCTCAGCCAGTCCATGTCGTTGTGTCCTTGAGCAAGACACTTAACCCTCATTGCTCACCGTTGCTGTGTATACTGTATATCATGTAAGTCGCTTTGGATAAAAGCGTCAGTGAAATGTAATGTAATCTAAGAAACTGTCCAGTAAATCTTAAGCAGAGAGAGAGCATATTGGTGACAACGTTTAGGATGTTTGTTGGCAGGATGAGTACAAGGGACAGAACAAAGCAGGATGATATCAGGAATGTAAGAAGAATTGAGATGACTTCTTCTGTTATCCCCCGACCATTTGGACCAAGGGGGGAAGGGCCATTCAACTATCATTAGCACATCAACTGCTGTCCGCATATCAAAGAGAGAGCATCCTGGATTCATCACACCTACAGCAAGAAGGTGCACCGGTTGTCTGCAGAAAACTGCATTACTGAGGACTCTTAAGCGGACACCCATCTCCTCTGTGGTGAAGTCTGGTTACAAAGGGAGGTGAAACCAATAGGGGCACTTGTCTCAACCCAGTGAAGAAATCATCAAACACCCAGAGGCTTAGGGAGTGTCTGTTTATCAAGGGGAGCTCAGTGTTGATTTAGAAGGAGAAACTGGTTAACAACTATGGACAATAGCCAAAAGGAATTGTTCATTTTACTGTGATGCTGAGAAAGGCGGAGTCTGTACAATGTTTGGATTTGCCGGTTTTACTTTCATTCTAAGCAACACAGCTCCTGATGGATCAGTGACCGAAGTGCTGACTGGTCTTACGGCATTGAGTCAGAACCTTGCAGAGAATGCTGGGATTGATGATCCCATCACAAGCTGGTTGGACAGTATGTTTGGAAGATGCATTTCTGTCCATAATAACCACACTTTGTCTTGCCACTACAGTCGTGATCCCCTGAGGATGCTGCTGCATCCATGGACTTCTGCAGAGATTGATTGAAGCTGCATTTAGTAAAAAACATTCAAGGGAATCAATTAAGAGTTGAAGATGAAGAAATAAGCTTTTGATTGATGCATTTGTTTATCAAGGGGGGACATGATTTAGTCTGTAAGTGAATGACGATTATGGGAATTGTAACAGCAAGTTAAGTTTATGATAATCAGAGAGTGTCTTGCATGATTTTTGTATACTCACTATAAATAGTGAGTAAGGGGGGATTGTTAGAAAATAATGTTTTTTAGTGCTCCTAGTGAGAGCTAGAGAGTTTACATTGGAGGGTCAAGACAAATAAATAACTCTGTATGGATTATCAAATATTGAATGGATGACACTGTATGTACTACACAAATGTATTAATTAGAATTATGGAATGTATTGAGTGATTGTGGAAGGAATCCTGAAAACATCAGGAGCCCACAAACAGTTACGCAGCCTGAAGATTGGAGCAGATAGATAAGGAGGACGTGCTCAGGAATGTGAGAGGGGGTTTGGGTTGACCAACACCAAAAGGACGAGGTCTTGTCCAATCAATGGACTGGAAGAGAGACTAGCCAGAGGAAGGGGGGCTGACCCCAAACCTGGCAAAGCTGAGACATTTTGAGAACATCAGCAGATCTCTGGGTGCCTTCTGCCGGGCAGGTATGTATGGATCTGCTGCCCGGTGGGGGGGGCACTGGATCTCTGTCTCATGGGATTTCTCTCTCTCATGGGATATATTTTGTATATATTGTGTAGTTATTAGTGTGATTCATTTTGAAATGCTGTTCATCATCTTTTTATTAAATCAATTTTTATTATAACTTTCTGCATCTGGGACTTCTCTTCACACAACCGCCCAAAGATTTTTGAACTTAACAGTATCTACATATTTAAGTATTGATTCAAATTAAAGCTGCTAAAATGGATATTACAAGACCATTTATCATTACAAGTCTGTTTATATTGGACGAGTAGATCAGTAGGTCTCAATGTATGTAGAGGAAACATCCTGATTAATGCATAAAGGGTTCAAATGGACAGATGTGAGTTGGGGGGTGGTATTTGAATCAATCTTTTTTTGGAAGACAGAAATTAAACTACTTCCAACAGCTGCTGGTTAGAGCCTTTTCTATTTGGCCACAGAGGAAATATCATGTTCGTAGATCAGGAGAAGAATCTCAAAGGGCTTCGTTTCCCCATGACTGGCTAACTGCTTTCTGGGAAAGGGCTTCTGTGTCGGGGGGGTTGATGTATGGGGGTGTTTACTCCCACTGTGCTTATTTGTGGCAACTGGCTGGAAACATCCAGTCAAACACCTGGCACATGTCCATTATTACACAGATATGGTTCCCTTCCAACCATCTGTTTGTGAACTGTTGACAATCTAAGCTTCAGCGTACACAAAACCAGGCATGTCCATAATAAATAAATGTAATCTTCTGAATCAGTTCTCCGGTGTTCAATATTAATGTCAAACGCATGAGACATTATCAAAATTATTTATATCAGATAAAAGATGATACTTTCATGCAGGTGCAGGTAGAACCAATTACCCGGCCAACACAAACAATCAGGTCTCCGATTGCAGCCTGTGGGGAGTCCTGGGTATTGAAAATAGAATTTCAGGATAGTGTGCGAGCATGCGTGGCCTATTATAATTGAGCAGAAGTACACATGATGAAAATTAAATTGCCTGGGACAGGAAGCAGCTGTGCTGGAATGCTGCTGTCCACTTGACCTTTGCTCTCTGTGAAAATGACAGGCGGGTGGTGTAAGTGAGGCATCTGTTGAGATATTTTACCCTTGGTTGGATTCCAAAAACAGTCCAGCCCATGCCTGGCATACAGGTTGACTCATATACAGAGTGCTTGTTTTCTCTCCACCTCTCCCTTCCTGCAGTGGTGGAAATAAAAACTGTTCCTTTTGACGTCTCCCCAGCCATTGGATTTCACAGTTTCACCTCTGGAGTTGTGAAAGACACAGTTGCAGCTTGTGAGGCCTCATTAGGATTCAGACAGATGGAACTTTCTTTGCTCTCTCCCTTGTTTTTTTTCTTCCCTTTGTCATTTATTCATTTGTTTGAGGGTGCAGGGCACAAGGTGTTGGCTCAAGAACACAGGACAAACAAAAGACCATATGCCTTTTAGAATAAACATGTTTCATGCCATTTCCATATGTGCAAAGGTTATTTGAAAGTAACTACAACAGCTTAAAAACTATTTCAGTGTGGCTTTTACATTTGACTGAGACTGAAAGGGAGAAAGTCAGTCACCTATTTAATTTTTTCCCTGGAGCAAAATACTGATCGAGAAACAAGTCAGAACCAAACGGCACCACCTCTGGACCACCTGGAGGACAGGGCCATCACTGAACAGAGTATATGTGTGTGCTTGGAAGATAGAAACCCTCCTGCAGTTTGTTCAACAATTCAATAGACAGACACCATCTATCCACCCTGCACTATCTATTCAAGTTGCAACAACCAGAGCAAATCGTGAGCTGTACAATTATATAGTTTGGGTGGCGCACACTTTCTGACCAACTCTACATCGAATTACCCAGCTGGAAACGTGCTTAAGTTTAGGCAACGTTGTTCAGTTAGAGGAAAACAGAAGAAGAAGAAGAAAAAAAATCACGATTGGGCTTAACATTTGTAAATGAACATGGCTTAATGTAAACAACGTAACAAAAGTATGGAAAACGCTACACAAACGTAATTAATGTAACTTCCAAATGTCTAAAATTCGCCAACATATTTTCATCCATTGAAGTATTCTGCTTTAAATCATATTTGCGAGCCTTCCGAAATAAAATATGACCACAAACATCCATAAATATATTATTAGTAGGATATTACATATGTGTATGTGTATATTCTGAAAATATTTAAATACTATACATTAGATATATTTAAATAATGACAATATGTTCTACCAACAATAATAAGTGCAAACATTAACATTTGAAACAACATGGCACTTAAAAAAGCATCCACAAAGACATTCTCGGAACCCTTTTAAAGGTTGTAGTTATGTAAGTAAAACAAAATGTACAGAGCAGGGGTAGGTCGGTAAGTAGTCAGGTCATGAGAAACCTGAGAACTGAAAGAAAAAAGTGACAAGAACCGAAAGAAACGTAGGAATCTTAAGTGACAAAGAAAGGAAGAAAGGACAGACTTGAGATAAGACATTTATCCCATATAATGGAAATCATTTGCGAGGTTGGGTGTGGATGGCGCTAACTCATCAGGCCTGTTGCTAAACACTTGGAGATTGACAGCCAAATCTGGAGAATATTATCGACTGGGCTTAAAGGCTCAGGCTTTTCTTAGAATACAATTTGCAGAGTGCAGTGGTGTAAATCACTGTTAAACCTCTAGTGTGTGTCAGAAAAGTGTCAGTGACACTGTGTGTGTGTGTGTGTTTAAATATAAATGAGAAGTCTAGTATGGGGTTGTGGAGGTAGAACTTACTTCTCTGCCTAAATGTGCTCTATTTCCCCAGGCGGTAACCCGTGGATCAACATAACATACATCTGAAAAGACAATTCCATAATTCCATTTTCAGCGGGGCAATCCCTGGGTATCCCAGTTACCCCAGGGGGGCAGAATTTGGAGCAACTCAGTATCAACATCCAAATGTTTAAGATGTAGTTATAAAATAATAATACTAATAATACACTTAAATACTGCACAGTGCACACATCAAGCCCCTCCATCTTGAATATGGATCAAACCCTCCCAGGCTTCTCCTGAGATGTTTGTGGGTAGGTAGGCATTGTGCATGTGTCCAGCTGTCAAAGCCCTCTGGGATGTCAGTGTGTAATTTACTTGTGTAATTTACTTACTATCAATAAGAACTGAAATGTACACTTAAAATTACCTTAATGATTATTGTAATGTACTATTAAAATATGCATCCCATTTTCTGTCATGGGCTAAATAAGCTAACTAAGTAAATTAGTCTTTTTGACCCCGTTCAACATTGATATAACCATAACTACATCAATCTTAATATGCACTGACTACATCTCTTCTTTTAAACGTGAGACAATGTAATAGCATGAAGTGGAAAGAAATTGGTATTCAAACTTTATCTTTGATAGAATTACCAGAATGTATAGATGTCACATTATTTTTGATACATATGATTATGAGATCAAGAGACAAAAATAGAGAGAGGAAAAATACAATCACTGGGGTGCAATCTTTGAACAAAAGTTGGTCTTTTGTGCATAAATCAGTTTGAGGTAAAAAAAAAAAAAAAAAAACTATTACTAGTGCAACTGAATTGTCCGTCAATTTAGCATTAATATTTCAAGTGCCATAGTACTTATACAACAGAAAGAATGTTCTTAACAACATTTACCATGAATGAAAACTACTTTTTAACACTTTCTGTTTCCCTACCTTTCATTATCCTGGAGCGTATTTGATTACAAGTTATAAAAGTGAACCAAACCCTTCTGGATTGGTCCAATATTGAGAGCTTGACACTCAGACTGCACACTCTGCATGTCATTTTGTTTGGTTCTATCGCCATGATTATTTTCTGCAGGGCTTTTTCTGCAGCGCATCAGCATAGCTGAGACCAAATAACATAACACATGCATGTGCAACTGGTGGCAACTCATTAAGGACTTCCACACCATCAATATGTCATGTGGAAACAAACACTGTCATTTCTGTTCCAGCATCATCTTCCTCAACAACCTGATAAAATACAAACCACTTATTAGAACGTTTATATTTATCCAAATATTTTTATCAGAGCAAACATTTGACATTATCACAAGAAAGGCATTCACACAAGTTATAAATAAAAGTTATAGAATCCACTGTTATAAAAAATATCAAATAGTACAATGCAGTAGTATAAATACTTCAATGAGGATGTCCTACAATGTTTAAAGTTTGAAACAGCTGCCGTGTTATTTTTTTTATTTCACTGTGACACTTAATATTTTTGACATAATATAGAATTTATCATAATAAATATTCCACTTAAACAATCTAAACTCTCACTTGGCTCAATTATATCTTTTGTACTATCAACATGGCGTATGGCTAAAAAAAAAAAAAAAAAAAATCTCAAATGGCATCCCGACACCCCAATTTTTTAATACACGTTTAGAAGTCAATATTTTTGGGAAACTGGATGTCTCTTTTTGACAAAGATCCTGAACTATGTAGTTCCATGCACCCCTGTCATGCTGCTTCTAAATGATTTTTTTTCGCACTGGAATTTTCACAGCATCAAATACGCATCTTATTAACCGGCCTGACAGCCGCAAAACAAATGCTAGCAATGCGTTGGAGTCCACCTCATACTCTTACGAAACCCCAGTAGTTAGCTAGTTATCAGGATGTTGTACACATGGAACTCTCAATAGCTAGAATACATGGTGCTAAAGAAAAAAGCATTTTATCCTGGTCTACGGTACAATATCTGAAGATGTATGAGGGGGTTGGGCGTTTCTAATAGTAGGTGGGTAGTAGGAGGGTAATTAACACTATGTGTATATATATACATATATATATATATATATATATATACACACACACATATACATACATGAGGGTGTATATGTATGTATTTGCATATATATGTATGTGTATGCATATATACCGTATATATGTTTATTTGTATGGTTATATGCATGTGTATCTTTATGTACATGTAGTGTGCACATATTTCTTTATATGCATATCTAGAAAATGTATACAAATTTGATCACACAATAATATTAATTTTAGATTCCAGGCTAAATGTGTCATGCTGTAATTAAATGTATCTTAATATGATCCAGCCAACCATACAGTATTTTACAAAATATAAATCTACACCTCAGTTTGTCTTAAACATATTGAATAAAAAAAACTGTTGGTTCAGTATTTAATAATTTATCTTGTTTAAAGCAAAACTACTTCCCAGTTTCTCCTTGAGAAGGTTGTCCCCATCTTCCCCGAGATACACAACAGGCACTTAGGCAGACACTCTCTTTTTAGATCCACCACGAGGCTCTAGGTAAGAGCACAAACACACTCAAAATTATAATAAAAAAGAAAAATGATGCTGTCTAATTTTGCAACTTGACTGAGGATGCAAGCACTACACTATGCACAAATGGGCACTTTGTAATACAGTAATAGTGATGTAGGGTCCCTCGTTTGAGGAATTGGCCTTGCAGTGATAATGATCGGCTCAATAGTGCAATATGGAGAATTAATTTCATAACGTTTTGGTTCAAATTACATAGTTTATCTTGATGTAAGTGCTATAAAATACATTGTATTGTTAGACATTAGGTATATGGATGCCTTTTAAGTGACAGCTTTAATACTAATTAAACATGTATATATTGTTGAATGCTCGCTGATCACAAATACATATCAAACACTTTACATCCACTGCGGTTGGATGGTCAATGGCCATAATGCATTTTTTGCGAGGCACTAAGGAGAAATGGATAACTTGTCCCATGCTCCGGCACTTTAACCTGCAGAAGGCAGATTCAAGGAGTGACCATATTCTTTGGGGCATAGAAGGTATCCTTCTCTTCCTCCTCTCTGTTCATTTTCAAATTGACATTTGCCAGTTGTAGAAGGAAGAAATTCTGCCTAACTTGAAATTAACTCTAGATATTTGACCTGCTCCTTGTTAACGAAATTAGGGAATACCACACACTTGGCCATGGAACTGCTGATCAGCCAATTGTCCAATTACTTTGGGTCCTTTTAAAAGGGAGGGAACGTGTATAAAATGTCTTGTAATTCCTACACCATTCTTCTGATTTGGATGTAAATACCTTCAAATACATTGTGGTTGTGTACAGAGCCAAAATTATGAAAATTGTGTCCAAATATGTATGGTCCTGACTGTACACTGCCCTCCAGAATCTTTGCCCCCCTTGGTGAATATGAGCAAAACAGGTTGTGAAATAAATTATTTGCAGTTTATCCTCTTGGTCTTTAACTCAAAGTATTCACACAAAGTTTACCTTTTCATTAAAGTAAAATTATTGTAAGAAAAATAAAATATTTTCCTCCAAAACGTGTGTGTCTCAAATATTGGCACCCTGAGAAAATCTGATGATTCAAATCTAACTGAAGTGTAATTCCAGTCATATTTTTTCATTTTGAAGTTCACCTGTTTGATTAGGAACTTTCAAGTGGTCAACCATTACTTCCTCTTTCACTGACGTATAAATATGAGGTGACACAGGCCAAATTCCCTTTGTCATTCATCACTATGGAAAAGACCCAAAACACAATGACATTGTGCAACGAAAAGTTGTTAAGCTATACAAATCAGAAAATGAATATAATAAAATCCAATACCCATTTCCATGATCAGGGCAATAATTACAAGTTTAAAGCAACAGGAGATGTTAAGAATCAGCGTGGATGAGGACGTGTGTGTAGATTGACCACACACACCGTGAGTAGGATGGTTCAACTGGCAAAAGAATCTCCAAGGATTACAGCTGGAGAACTGCAGAGTTTGAGTCTTGGGGTCAGAAAGTCTCCAAAACTACCATGAGTTAGGTAAAGACTACATCACCACAAGTTCTGTTGGAGGTTGCCAGAAAAAAGTCTATGCGGTCAATCAACAACAAACTAAAGCGCCTACAATTTGACAATCGTTGCTGGGACTTTTAATGGGACTGGGTTATATGGTCATATGATACCAAAATGGAGTTTTTTGGCAACAAACATCAAAAGTGGGTTTGGCGTAGACAGAAAGATAGCCAAACAGGAAAGCGCCTCTACCCATTGTGAAGTATGGTGGTGGATCTTTGATGTTGTGGGGCTAGGGTGGTTGGACCTTCCAGCAGGACAATGAGACGAAGCACACCTCAAAATCTACACCAAAATGGTTCACCCACCACAGAATAAAGGTTTTGCCATTGTAATCACAATCCCCCGTCCTAAACCCCATAGAACAGCTGTGGGACGAGCTGAAGAGGAGAGTCCATAGGTGTCAACCTGGGAATCTGAATGATCTGGAGAGACTCTGCTGGAGGATTGGTCTCAGAACCAGTGCCATGTGTTCACCAACCTACTCATTCTAGGAGAAGACTGAGAGCTCTAATCTTGGCAGAGAGAGGCTGCACCAAATATTAAATGAAAGAGTGCCAATAATTGTGGCACATACATTTTTGAGAAAACTATTTGTTTACTTTATATGAAAGTAAAAAAGTTTGTCCATAACAAACACCATGTTTGAACATAAGGTGGCTCATAAGTGTACCTGGTACCAGAGCACCTTAGGCCGGAGATCAATGATCGACTTCGTAATCGTATCATCTGATCTGCGGCCGTATGTTTTGGACACTCGGGTGAAGAGAGGAGCAGAGCTGTCAACTGATCACCACCTGGTGGTGAGTTGGATCAGATGGCGGGGGAGTCGGCCAGAAAGACCTGGCAAGCCCAAACGTGTAGTGAGGGTGAACTGGGAACGTCTGGCGGAGGATCCTGTCCGGGAGGTCTTCAACTCCCACCTCCGGAAGGACTTCTCACACATCCCGAGGGAGGTTGGGGACATGGAATCCGAGTGGATCATGTTCAAAGCCTCTATTGTGGACGCGGCCGCTAGGAGCTGTGGTCGGAAGGTCATCGGTGCCTGTCGTGGCGGCAACCCGAGAACCCGTTGGTGGACACCGGGGGTGAGGGAAGCCGTCAAGCTGAAGAAGGAGGCCTTTCGGGCTTGGTTGGCCCAGGGGTCTCCTGAAGCAGCTGACAGGTACAGGCAGGCCAGAAGGACTGCAGCTGCGGTGGTCACGGATGCTAAAACTCGGGCATGGGAGGAGTTCGGGGAGGCCATGGAGAAGGACTTTCGGTTGGCCTCAAGGAGGTTCTGGCAAACCATCCGACGACTCAGGAAGGGAAAACAGGGCCTTCCCCAGGCTGTTATCAGCGGGGGAGGGTTGCTGCTGACCCAGACAGAGGATATCGTCGGGCGGTGGAAGGAGCACTTTGAGGAACTCCTAAACCCGGTCAACATGTCCCCTGAACAGGGGGCAGCGCCTGAAGACTTGGGGTTGGATGAACCCATATCCCTGGCAGAGGCCACTAAGGTAGTCAAAAAGCTCCTTGGTGGCAAGGCGCCGGGGGTGGATGAAATCCGCCCTGAGATGCTGAAGGCGCTGGACTTTGTTGGACTGTCTTGGCTGACACGCCTCTTCAATGTCGCATGGGGGTCGGGCACAGTGCCCATGGACTGGCAGACCGGGGTGGTGGTTCCCATCTTCAAGAAGGGGGACCGGAGAGTGTGCTCGAATTATCGGGGTATCACACTACTCAGCCTCCCGGGAAAAGCTTATGCCAGGGTGCTGGAACGGAGGCTCCGACCGTTTGTCGAACCTCGGATTCAAGAAGAACAGTGCGGGTTTCGTCCTGGTCGTGGAACAGTGGACCAGCTCTTTACCCTTGCAAGGATACTGGAGGGGTCCTGGGAGTTTGCCCAACCAGTCTACATGTGCTTTGTGGACTTGGAGAAGGCTTTCGACCGGGTCCCTCTGGGCTTTTTGTGGGGGGTGCTGCGGGAGTATGGTGTGCCGGACCCGTTGCAACGGGCCATCCGGTCTCTGTACGCCTGCAGTAGGAGCTGTGTTCGTATCCTCGGCAGTAAGTCAGATACGTTCCTGGTGGGTGTTGGCCTCCGCCAGGGCTGCCCTTTATCACCGGTCCTGTTCGTGACTTTCATGGACAGGATATCTAGGCGCAGCCGTGGGGCGGAGAATGTCAGGTTCGGGGATCTCAGGATAGCCTCTCTGCTGTTTGCAGATGATGTGGTCCTGTTTGCCTCCTCGGACCATGACCTCCAGCATTCACTGGGGCGTTTTGCAGCCGAGTGTGAAGCGGCGGGGATGAGAGTCAGCACAACGAAATCTGAGGCCATGGTGCTCTGCCGGAAACCGGTGGATTGCTCCCTCCGGGTGGGGACAGAGTGCCTACCACAAGCGAAGGAGTTCAAGTATCTCGGGGTCTTGTTCACGAGTGAGGGTAAAATGGAGCGGGAGATCGACAGGCGTATCGGTGCGGCTGCAGCAGTAAAGCAGGCGTTGCACCGGGCCGTCTTGGTGAAGAAGGAGCTGAGCCGGAAGGCGAAGCTCTCAATTTACTGGTCGGTCTACGTCCCAACCCTCACCTATGGTCACGAGCTTTGGATCGTGTCCGAAAGAACGAGGTCGCGGATACAAGCGGCCGAAATGAGTTTCCTCCGTAGAGTGGCCGGGCTCAGCCTTAGAGATAGGGTGAGGAGCTCGGACATCAGGAGGGAGCTTGAAGTTGAGCCGCTACTCCTTCGTGTCGAAATGAGTCAGCTGAGGTGGTTCGGGCATCTAATTAGGATGCCTCCAGGACGCCTCCCTTTAGAGGTTTTCCAGGCACGTCCATCTGGTAGGAGGCCCCGGGGAAGACCCAGGACACGCTGGAGGGATTATATCTCCCAGCTGGCCTGGGAACGCCTCGGGATCCCCCAGAATGAGCTGGTAGATATTGCGGGTGAGAGAGAAGTCTGGGTCAGCCTGCTTGACCTGCTGCCTCCGCGACCCGACCCCGGATAAGCGGTGGAAAATGGATGGATGGATATGAAAGTAATTTAATGTTTCTTTCAATTATGTTACTTCAGTTAAAGGTTCGATTTTTGTGATTATTTTTGAATGAAAGATCATGAGGATGAACCAGACTTTTTTTGCATCTCGTTTTGCTTATTTTTACTAAAGGACGCCAATAATTCTGTATATCCATTCCAGTTCAGAGGAACTTGTGCTTCTGTCACTCTATATAGGGACTTAAAATCAAATCTATGTACTCATATCTTAGCTTTCTTGTTCTCTCACCCTCCTCTGAAGTCTTATGAACGCTGAACATAAACTCCTTTTTTGGTTTCCCCCCTCAAAAGAGTTGTTACTTTTGAGGTTGGCAGATATTCTTGGAACAGGCTGTAAGGTGTTTACTTTTTTTTTCTCCCACAGATCTGGCATGAAACAGTTAGCTGATTGATATATGTTTTGGATAGGGACATTTTCCATGAGGCGAGACAACATAGGAGCTCACCAGCAGACAGCATTACAACACAGTAGAAATCCTGAAGAGAGAAGAGGGTTTTAGACACACTGTTAAATGCTGGCTTAGTCCAGTGTGAAGGGCCCAGCGTCGCTTGCTAACAATCCAGGGGCCCCGTCTCCGAGTGTGCTGGTATTTACTGAGCTTCTAACCAACCATGACTGCCACACCTGCTCAGGGCCCGCAGAGCAGTTTCCTGCTCCAACACCTTGTAATGATTCGTAATGTCTAATTATCAACACCACCAACATCATGAGCTCTCCATCAGTTCCGCAATGAGCAACCATGTGATAAATGCATCACCATGGAGGAATACAAACATAATTTTTTCATCCATTACAATGAATTTGAATATTGATAAATGCATTCAAATCATGCTCACTGATTATTGGTGTAATTTGCACTTTGCATCCTCTCTTTCTCTACCTCCAGCTCCTGTTCTTTTTTTGAAAGTGTCATTATGTTTATAACAAGTTTAAATACATCCATAATTAATAAATACACCTGCATAATATACAATAAACATATACTCAGAAAGATCAGTTTGCGCCATGGGAGGATCTGTTTTTTGTCAAGAGCTCTCCTTCTGAGGTTAGTGAGTGTTTCATTCCCATGTGGCTGTCTGACCTGTTCCCATGATATATATGGTTTTCAAATCAGTTTATTTTGTATAGCCCAAAATCCATCCATCCATCCATTTTCTTCCACTTATCCGGGGTCGGGTCTCGGTGGCAGCAGGTCCAGCAGGCTGACCCAGACTTCTCTCTCACCCGCAACATCTACCAGCTCATTCTGGGGGATCCCGAGGCGTTCAGGCCAGCTGGGAGATATAATCCCTCCAGCGTGTCCTGGGTCTTCGCCGTGGCCTCCTAGTTGGACGTGCCTGGAAAACCTCTAAAGGGAGGCGTCCTGGAGGCATCCTAATTAGATGCCACAGGCGTACAGAGACCGGATGGCCCGTTGCAACGGGTCCAGCACACCATACTCTCGCAGCACCCCCCACAAAAAGCCCTGAGGAACCCGGTTGAAAGTCTTTTCCAAGTCTACAAAGCACATGTAGACTGGTTGGGCAAACTCCCAGGACCCTTTCAGTATCCTTGGGAGGGTAAAGAGCTGGTCCACTGTTCCACGACCAGGACGAAACCCGCACTGTTCTGAATCCGAGGTTTGCCAAGCGTTCGGAGCCTCCCCTCCACCACCCTGGCTAGGGCTGAAACTAACGATTATTTTAATAATCAATTAATCTGTTGATTATTTTTAAATAAAAATAAATGGACTAACACAAACATACACATGTATGCTTAACATTTGCCAAATATATAGGCTTTTATTAAATAAAGTGCAAAAAAAAGGGATTGTTTAAAGGGACCTGAGCTGTCAGAACAATAAATAACTTGAAAAATACAAATCGGAAAACTTGACAGAATTTGTTTGAACGTCAGTACTTGATCTCTACACTACACTCAAAACTGCACTTGTTGAATTAAAGAGTCTGTGTAGACTGTGTGCTCATTAAGAAGAGAAGCTCAGACGAGTTGAGTATCTAAGTTAGATCAGCAGATCGTATTTATTCCAACAGAGTATTATAACAGCAGGCAAAATACGTGCACGGGTCTACGAGGTGTCAGACATGGCTGAACATCCAAAGAAGACTGACTCTAATAAAAAGTGCATAACTTTATATAATCTTTAAGAGCATTTTTGTGAATGGTGGAGACTAAGTTGGGGCGGCTCTTGGTTTAGACTTTGAGGGCCCTTATTGGAGCAAGGGTTATAATCCAACCCCACCGGCTCCCGTCCTTGGACCCCCTGCATCTGGTTCCGCCTATCAGTGTGTATGCATGTTGTGCAGGGTGTGTGCGCCTACGGCTATCTCCCTAAGGGCATAAGCTAAGCGAGGCGTGCAAAGCAGAGTTACTGTGGTTCTAGCTATCAGCAGGTGTTCCAGTCTTTTCTGCCCCAAACTGATTATTTTTACTGAGAAACGGGAAGTATGCTCATCTTGACCCTGAGTTCTGCGTAGGTGGAGGGAACACTGCGAAACGGGGAGTGTGGGCATCTTGACCCTGGTACCTGAGCAATGATTATAAAAACATTGTATCGCTTTGTTCTACCTCCTTAGAGGGATATTTCAAAAATATTGTGGGCCTTGCCACGAGCCTACACATCTTGACACATGTTCAAAAGGGGACATTTTCAAGTTTGCATTTGTATTTTGGGTTTGTACTAGAACATGTTGACACACTTTTATGGTCAAATTGTCACATTGTGGTATCAGAGAGGACCCAAATGCCAATGCAACGGTTCTAAAGTAAATGTATTTTATTTCTTTAAAAAAAAAAAAAAAAAAAAAGTATCTTGCCCATTTTTTATCACTGGCTTAGAAACACTGGAAAGGCCAGACCCCACTGGATACCCAATTGGATAAAAGAAGTGTGGGCCCTACAAGAGAAAACAAGTATGTGTGTGTGCAAAGAGTTTGTGTGGTTGCGTGAACAAATAGTTAACGCTGTTGAAACTTGGCTGAAACTAACAATTCCATGGATTTAACGGACTCAGAGCTCTGTGTAGCAGTAATTTTACGGGAGTGGGGAAAGCCGAGTTACCAAGCCTAGTAACGTTAGTGCTGGAAGAGTGTTTCTTCATAACGTGGCCATTCTTCTCACCAGTCCAAAGAACATATTGACTGTATTGTAGCGTCCCACACTCACGACTTGTAGACCGTTGGTTTCCTTGGAATGCAGGTGTATTGCAAGAACCGACAATAACGATGGGGAGACTCTCTTACATCGAGGTTACAAAAACAGCGAAAATACAACACGACCATCATGCACACTGCCTCCCTATGATTGGCCAGAGACCCCTCCCAACTACCAGACACCTGTACAGGGTCACTACAGTATTTTAATTGTCTACAACAACAAAGAATGTACTGACTAAGGTTGATTCACTCAGTGAAGAGAAAACATTTGATGTTTCTCTTCACTGAGTGAATCAAACTTAGTTAGTTAATTTATGTAATAATAGTTCAAGTTTTACAGTTCGCTGTTGACCGTTACCTCAGAGTTGGGGAACATTGTCAGAGCAGAAGGAAGCCACTTTTCTTCCAGGATAACTTTGTACTTGATTTATGCGTCCTTCACAAAGACAAATCTGCCCGTTTCCTGCCATGCTAAAGCTCCCCAGATCATCACTGATCATCCACCAAGTTTCACAGTAGGTCTCCGTCTAACCATTAGACGACCAGAAGGGACTCAGAAGGGCTTTTTTCTACTGCCCTAAGAGCCAGGTTCTAACCGTCCCTGCTGTGCACTTCACCGTCTGGTGCCATTTGCCATTCTTTTTGGAGGTTACTTGATGTCATCCTAGGGTTGTTGAGTGACATTGGAATGGGTTGGCGATCATCCCGGTGAGTGGAGAGTCGTTTTCGTCCTCTGCTGGTCTGTAGTTTTGTTGTCCCTAATGTCTGCTGCTTGACCGTATTCTTTTGAACCGCCGTCTTTGGAAAATCTAAGGATTGAAGCAACCTGACCCTCACGGTATCCCTCTGCCAGTAAAACCAGGACCTGAATGTAATGGCTGCCATACACATAGCGATGCTCATTTCAGAAAAACATTTGGAGTGTTTGCAGAGCGGTATATTACCATTAGGATCTATTTGGATTTGGTTCAGACTCATTCCCTTGAATTCCGACAGTCAGCCTTGTTCGAGGGCTATTAACACTTTTCTGACTTTAGCCAAATGCAGCGTTCCTTCAGGTAGTCTGTAGTACTGCCTATGGACAAGGATGTCATGGCCAAGAAAATGTGCAATTATGTCCATCTCAGTATCTTTCAAGTTTAGAACCGTGGACAGTGTGGAAACATGCTTTCTCAACTTGGTGGAGGATAGGGCTTCAGGATGCTTGGCCACACCCCCACATTCCCTTGAAATCTGTCAGATGGCGTTCGATCCCTTTTAGTGAGTCTCTGCTTAAGGTGTGGGGAAAAAAAGGGTTTTCCATTGGGCACACCACAGGGCCGCCAATGTGCAAACAAGGCTTCCATTGTCTGGTGTTTAGAAAGACAACTTTATTGTTCCCTTTCCTTCTGATTTCAATGCACTGAAAATGCTGACAAAGCTTTTGCTCCAACTCTGAAAGTCCTAGTGCCAAATCTTCCCTTAGAGTGAATGCACTAAATTGCATCTTGTGTATTCTTGTCTACACATATCAGGATGCATTTGCATGTTCTTGACATCTTCAGTGAAAATAAAGGAGCTGAGGAGTGTGCCATTTCCCCTCTTGTAGCTGTTTGTGAGGCACGTGATGACACACATACATCCCACTTCTTTTCATACAGATACCTTACTAGTTTCTTAAGAAATTCCTCATTGTCAGACTCTGACATCTTTGCTTCACACTCATCTTCTTGAGACTATGACCAAGCTTCGGAGCCAAGGATGGAATTCTGAATATGTTTCTGTCTTCATCAAAGCCAGTTATGTCCTTAACTGCTTTGACCACAAAGTTAAAGTTGGAAGGTACATACAAGTCCTCAATTTGTTTCAGTCTTCCAGCCTTATGTGAATACCAAATTAGTCTTCCTATTGTATTTGTCTAATGCAATCATGTTTGGTCTAGTCTTGTCCATTATTTGTATGTAAATGTTCTCCAAGCCTCAAAATGCTTTTCTCCTCTCTGATGATGTTTGTGACTTTATCTTGGTGCATAGCATTTGCCAGCTCCCAAAGTTTTTCGTTAATATCATCTGAGACGGGCTATGCATAGGCACAGAGTGATCGATCAGAATACGAGGTACCTCATAGCCTTAGTTTCTAAAATTATCAGAACACCATCTAACTTATAGTCTCATTTTGTTTTTAATATTAGAAAACCATCTAATTTACAGTCTTGGTTTGTAATAAACATCAGAGAACTGGCTACGTTTTGGTAACTGGCTACATTTTGGTATAGATATCAAAACAGCAGCTAAAAAGCCTGCTCTTATATGATAGCCTCTTGCTTATATTAATATCAGAACACCAGCTAACGTATAGCTCTATAGCAGCGGTTCTCAAATGGGGGTACGCGTATCCCTGAGGATACGTGAGATTCAAAAAAATATGTTATTCAATAAAATATAAGTGTAATATAAGTGAGTTCATAAACTGAATTCAGTAGGCTAAATTCATTATCCTAAAAACCCAGAGTCTCCCCCATATCCGGATGGTTTGACCCAACCTGGCACACGCCAGCTGTCAATCACTGCCACCTTGAAAACTCAAACAATGGAGTTGTGGTTGAAGCGTTAGCCAACAGTAGCATGAAGCCATCACATCTTGAGCGGCAGCTCAAGACAAAACATGCAAATTATGCTTGTAAGGCACCTGATTTTTCCACGACAGCCAAAGCCTGCAGGCCTCTTGTGCAATGTCTTTGCTTCTAGCTAATGCTGAGAAACCATTCACTATAGCCGAAGACCTGCTCCTGAGTCATCCTTGAGACCATGCTGGACACAAATGCAGCGGATGAATTAAAGACTGTGCCTTTGTCAAATTACTTTGTGCAAAGCAGACTAGATCAAATGGGAACAGACATTATCAAGCAAAATTATGTTTCACTCCAGCTGGATGAATCCACAGATGTCAGTGGAAATGCACAACTTGATGCTTTTATGAGATACATCGATACTGATGACATTTATGAGCACATACTATTCTGCCAAACCTTTGAGGAAAACAACAAGGACCTTTTTGATGTTGTAGTGTTGACTGAATGTGTCTTTGCAGTGCAAGAACAGCAGCATTTTAAACCTGTATGACAATGTGGGTGACTTCCAGAAAAAAGCAAAGCTGTGGAGAAGGTCCTCTGCACAGGGGGATTTCACCTGCTTTCCTCAGGTGGATTATTTTCTCTCTAGTGAGGATGTGGACAGCGCTCCAGTCAAGTCGGTCATAGTGGGACATTTGACCAACTTAATTCAAGATTATAAGTCCTACTTTCAAATCCTACATTCCTGACATGGAGAAGAAATTTGCAGAGCTGGGTGAGAATCCCATTTATCTTATCCGAAGCAAGCTACCTTATCAGGAAAAACTCCAGATGAAGTTTGCCAGTTTGCCACATCCACTCTCGCACAGTTTTGGGTGAGTGTGAAGCAGGAGCAACCTGACTTGGGAAAGAAGGCTTTAGAGCAGCTGCTACCCTTTGCCTCCATATATTTTTGTGAGGCCTCCTTCAGACGCGCTTGATCACAGCAGTTTCTACCTGCTACCAAGACTCAAAGATACTCAGTGAAGCACAGGTTTTTCATTAAAATGTAAACGCAAAAGCACTCAGTTCAATTCAATCAACTCAGTTATCTGTGTCACAGCACTTAGTTTATTGGCACTTGTTTAGTTAGATCAGTAAAGTTCTGAGGAATTAATTAGTTTGCCACCATTTTTGCATATGTTTGTGTGTATTTAAAATGTTTTTAAATATTTATTTAAGAGTAATTTCTGTAGTGTATTTACCAAATAGTGCCTTTTCTTAACAGAACTACTCTATAATTGGCAAAAGAAAAGGCATATTGACATCCTGGCAACGCCGAGCAACACATCACCTGACAAATACAAGCAGTTATCAAATTGTCTTATTAATAGTGGCCAATTTTAGTGGTTGCACATACATGGCAATAAACAACATTAAGTCAAGAAAAGTGATCAAGTTCTTAGAAAAAGAGAGTACTAATAACCGGACGTAGCCCAGATGGTACCTGGAGGCACCAACAACCATCCGGCCCAACAATGACATACAATGCATTAGAGCACACAGACACTGCCATAAAATAACAAGCATGAAGATACTGTAATTAATCAATTCTGAAGGGAGGACAGTGCATCAACACTAACGTTTTCCTGCCTGTTCATTTACCCGTTTTCATGTCTGGGACTTGAAACAGTCCTACGTTTTATTTTCCAGAACAGTCTCTACAAAGTAGGAGCTTGTCGATTTCCTTATGTTGCAGCATATGTCCTTTCTTCTATGCAACATAGTAATTTAATTGCTTCCTCAGCTGGATATCGCTTTGCTCAGTATACTTGATTTCACTTAATTGAACATTTTCATTATGTAGCTAATTAACAGACACAGTATGTTGTTTAAAGTTTAGTCCCAAGTTTTGTTTTTAAATTTCACACTTAAAATATTTTCACATTCAATTCATCCATTATCTGAACCGCTTATCCTGTTTTAGGATCAGGAAAAACTCCCCCTAAAAAAAATAGTGAAAACCCTTTCAAAAAGGGGAAGAAACAGAAGCAATAAATGTCATGTGTACAGAAACAACGTAACATAGATACAGCACAGTCACAGAATGATATCACAGAAGTTATTTATGTAATAAGTAGTAGGCATTGACCACGACCCAGATGACTGCGTTCCACGACAGCAGACAGCGGCAGAGACGAGGGGCATCAGCAGGGCCGCCATGGCAGGGAGCAGGACCGGCTCCAGACAGCCACGATCCATGGAAGCACAGAGGCTCCCGAGAGGAAGTAGAGTTAGTAATGTGCATTAAAGAGACATTAATTCATCCAGAAGGATATAGAGGAGAAAATGAGAGGGAGAAGAGAGAAAAGCTCAGTGTATCCCTAAGATGTTCCCAAGCAATATAAGTCTATAGGAGCACCCCAGGGGCCCTTGAGGAGGGGGAGCACGAGGAGAGAGGAGCTTATTGTATCCTAAGATGTTCCCCAGCAGTGTAGGCCTACATGTATTGGACACATTGTACTGTCAAAGTATTTCTTTGTCCATAAGGTTAAGATCTTAGCTTTACAGATGTTAATGGTGTCATTATTGTTTGTCTATTGCTGAATTAACCGAATCGTTTGGATTAATATCTTTCTTGACGGCTTTAAAACCCTTCTGTGGCTTGTGACGCAGCTACTCGTCGAACTGAGTTTACGCAATGTGTCTATTAATAGCGCCGCAAAAAAAACAGCACAGAAATAGGGTTCAGATGTTGCTGTAGGCTCCAGACTCTTTACTCTCCCCCTCTGTTGTCTGTTAGATCGTACGACACACACACACACACCAGCTCAACGCCTGTGGCTGTTATGTGGTGTGGTCACGGACCCAAATGCAGCTACAAGACAGCAAAGTTCTGGGGTCCGAGCCGGAAAGTGGCCTTGTAGAGACGGGCTGACTGGCAGGCCGGAACAGCAGTACGATACCCGAGGCTCGACACAGGATCAGACCTCGCCGCTGATCTCTGTGGAACGAACGGGAGGTCCTCTTCACACAGGTAAGACCCGAGGCTGGCAGGAAGGTAAAAATACAAACATGTTCTTAGAACAGAAAAAACTCACAAAGTGATGAACAGGCTACTCACAGGTTGTGATGCCAGGTTGGCAAACTAACGGACCAACAGCGGGGACGAGGATGACCGGGGTATTTATGTCGGCAGGAGATAAGCACGGGAATGATAGACACCTGACGCCTACAGAGAGGTGTGGCCTCGGGCAGAACTAGAAAGGAAGACACAAGGTTAGACCAGAATCCTCACAGTACCCCGGCAAACTGCCAGGCCTATTGGGGTGCAGGCGATAGTATGTGTGGAGAAGCTCTGGATCCATAATCTGAGAGCGCGGGACCCAGCACCGTTCCTCCAGACCATATCCCTCCCAATCAACATGGTATTGGTAGCCCCTCCCTCATCGTCGGAGCTCCAGAATGTGGTTAACCATATACCGGACCGCCCCCGATGAGTCAGGGGGGCGGAGGGGGTTCGGCCGGAGGGTTCAGAGGACTGGAGTGTACGGGCTTGAAAAGGGATACATGGAAAACAGGGTGGATTCTCATGGATTGCGGAAGCTTGACCGAGACTGGGTTAATAATAGAAACAATGGGGAACGGGCCAATTTATCTTGGGGAGAACTTCTCAGATTCTGTCTGTAAAAGGTATGTCCTGTGTTGGCCGGGGCTGGTGTGCGGCGGTGGTCAGCCAGACGCTTGTTCTGTTCGGAAGACCGAAGAAGATCGGCGCGAGTCTCTCCAGACTTTCCTGCATGGCTTCTAGCTCCTGGTTTAGCCTCTCGATCTGTCCATTAGTTTGGGGATGAAAGCAGGAGGAGAGGCTAGCAGTGGCGCCGAGGCTGGGACAGAAAACCCTCTAGACCTGGGAGGTGAACTGGGGACCCCGATCGGAAACAATGTCCACAGGAATACCGTGGAGTCTAAATATGTTGGACCAATAGGTCCGCGGTCTCACAGGAGGGAAATCCAGTGACTAAGTCCAAGGCCATATGCAACCAAGGTCTGTGGGGGACAGGGAGAGGTTGCAACAGTCCAACAGGAGGCCTGTGTGAGGCCTTGTTACACTACATCGTAGGCCTGCTTGACCGGAGAAAGGCCGGACAAAACAGCGCACAGACGAGTCGGTGGTTGAGCGTCGCGATAACACTGCTCCTACCCCAGTGTTGGAGCACATTTGCACATGTTGAAATTCTCCAAAGATTTACAATCACCGTTGAGATTCTCTTCCCATCATCATCGCCATCCTGCTGTAGCTGAATCAAACTGCTGCTGGTCCGCCTGAAGTAGCACTGAACGCGACAGTCATTCAGACGCAGTTCCTAGAGGATTCTGTCAAGGTGGGGGTTAAGGGAGGACCCAAATGTCGAGCAACCGTTCAAAGTAAATTTGTTTTCAAAAGGAAAAACAAGGCAAGGCTCAAAAAACTGATGTAAAAAGGGTAACAAGAATCCAAACACACATAGTCACAGGACGTAGACAAAGAATGATCTGACAAGGGACAGGAGACGAACAGGGCTTAAATACAAGGGAAAGGTGATTGGACACAGCAGGGAACAATCAACACACAGGGCAGAACACAAGACGGAACGTAACAATAAAATTCCAGACGACCCAAAACAAACATAAAAAACTTAGTCCCCAGGGAGGGTGGATGGGAAACGGTGGAGGGATCAGGGTCATGGCAGGAACAGTCTGGAGAGGTCGGGCTGGAGGACGACCACCAGGCGGGAAGAAGCAGTCCGGGTGGCGGGCCAGAGGTCACCCACCGGGTCTCCCTGGAGCGGGGCTCGGGAGACTGGGGCTCGGTAGAGCAGGTATCTAGGGTGTGGGGCAGGGGCGTGGTTTAGCGCGGCTGCGGAGGAGGGAGAGCGAAGGGCGGCTCAGGGAACAGGTGCGGGCAATTGGCAGGAATGAGCCGCACCTGCAGCTGATGGGTGTGTGTGTGTGTGAGGGTTTTTAAACCCTGGCAGTAGTGGCAGCGAGGAGGAAGGGCGGCCGCAGAGCAGACGGTGCGGAGACCAGAGAAAAGCCTGGCTCGTGTATGCGCAAAACAATAAAAGGCTTGAAACTGTCACCTCGACGTGTGTCTTGATCTGTGGGCGACGCGGTTGGAAGCATCCCGGGACAGAACCTTGTCACATAGGGCTTCCGGAAACCGGGGCTTCATAGAGCGGGGCTTCATAGAGCGGGGCTCTGAGGGTACCGGACACTGGGCCCGGGAACAGGTTGGGGGACCGACAGGGAACAAGGGGCCGGGTTCGGCCGGGGGGCCGACAGGACATGGGGAGCAAGGATTGGCCGAGAATCCCACAGGACACGGGGAGCAGGGATCGGCATGGGCCTGGAAGCGGGATCCAGGGCTGGCAGTTGCGCGGTGGGAGGTTCCGGGGCTGGCAGCGGCGCGGAGGTGGAACTCGGGACCGGGTCTGGCAGCGGTGCAGAAGCAGTGGCGGAAACCCGACATCAACGAGGCCCTGAGGTTCGGGCCTCCGGATTAGAACCCTTGCCCCTCTGGTGGCTAAGGGGGCCACCAAAAGCTAGCTGGTACCCACACCATGGGTCATGACCCAGGCTATGGCCACAAGAGTTAGAAAGAAAAAAAAATGTCGGCCGTGGGCTTGCGTATTCAAACAAAAAGGAAAAAAAGGAAAAAGGTTGCTGGCTGGGTCCGGGTACTGGTCAGATCATTCTGTCAAGGAGGGGGTTAAGGGAGGACCCAAATGCCGAGCAACCGTTCAAAGTAAATTTATATTTAAAAGGAAACACAAGGCAAGGCTCAAAAACTGATGTAAAAAGGGTAACACGAATCCAAACAGACATACTCACAGGACGTAGACAAAGGGACAGGAGACGAACAGGGCTTAAATACAAGGGGAAGGTGATTGGACACAGCAGGGAACAATCAACACACAGGGCAGACAATCAACAGACAATCTCAGGGGCAGGAAGTGCAGGGCACACAGAGGAAACACAAGACAGGACTTCACAATAAAACAGGAAACATCCACATCAAGACAGATTTGAAGCTGTGTATGGATAATATTGGATAATAATAGTGGAATTTCCACAACAAGTATAAAGCAGAACTAGTGGTTATTTCAATGGTGGGTGGCGTAAATAGTAACAGTTTTTACGGAGATCTTTTCCGTATAAGATAACCAGACTGTGATTTTGTGTCTTCACATGACAACATATATATAATCAAAATTTACCAGATAATCCAACATCCTCACTGTTCTCCAAGCAACATCTTTCTTTATCCTATGTCAATATTTGTAGGACGACATGTTATAGAGCTCGGGGTGTCCACAAACGGCAACTATCAATGGTATCCTCCATAGTTCACTCAAAGGGCACTGTGTCAAAATCTGAACCTGATCAAATGTTCCTGTGTTCACCTTTGTAACCATGTATTAACATATTTTTCTGTCCTAATGCAGGAGTGACCATTTAACAGGGGACAGTGTCATTTTGTTCAAACTAAAAGGGGAGGCGAGTCATTCTTTACTGTCCAAGTACATTTCCCGTAATGAAATTAAAGAGTGTTTCTCTAGACTTTTCATGGCTGATAATCAGCCATCTTTCAAACTCCACACCCTCGTAACACAGGATTTCTGTCATACATTTTCAGTCTCCAAAGCTTAGATATCCCTGGTGAAATGACTACGTTATTTCCAGGTTAATTTTTTCCTCCAGAGCCACAGAAGACATTACACAACAGTTGTGTGTGCTGAGGTACTCACTGTGACTAGTATGTGTAAAATTGGTTGAGTGGACCTCAAGAGAGAGAAAAAAGCATGAGACTTTAAGGTGAATGATATTCCAAAATTTAGCGGATGTTGAGCTTAGGTTGGCCATGTGTGATGAAAGTGCAGCACGGGCAATACGGCTAACATTTTCTGTCTGGTAGGTGAGAGAAGTAAGTAATCATGATACATCATATTTGTAAATCTGTAATAAGGTACTTCACCTTTAAAGGAGTAGCATGACCAACATTTGTCCTGAGCTCTACATAGCTTTCTACATTATTCAGGAGATGAGATTGCTTTTGAAAACATATACATAATTGATGCATGAAAACCATTTTCAGCCAACTGCTTCCAGCCACAGAATATATTCTCATATTTTTCATACGTGTGAGTTTTTGGACTCGGATGCAACTTGTAGAATTGTCCTGTAGAATGAAATTACCTTTATTCAGTTATTCTATTTTATCACTACCTTATATGTGTGTGTGTGTGTGTGTGTGTGTGTGTGTGTGTGTGTGTGTGTGTGTGTGTGTGTGTGTGTGTGTGTGTGTGTGTGTGTGTGTGTGTGTGTGTGTGTGTGTGTGTGTGTGTGCGTGTGTGTGTGCGCGCGCGCGTGCAGGCTGGTCTCATCCAACATTCATAGATACCCTAAAATATAATATTGTATTTTATCCACATAATCATAAACAAGAAAGTTTAAAGCCTGCAAAAACCCACCAAGGGCAGGAAGAGTGATGAATATGTTCAACAAATACTGATCTCTCAACCAGAAGAACTCTATTCGTTCTCCACGAAGTCAACGATGAATTATTTGTCACGTAACTTGTGCACTTCAGTAACAGCACTTCCGTAGTTCATTTTAATTCAAACTTGAACATTTCAGGAGAAATGTTGACTGTGGCTTCAACTGTCGTAAGATGTTGCAATATATATACACACCAACATTACGAGCAGTAAGATGTGTTATTGAGGTAGATTATATAAATGCCAATATTACCAGTAGTAAGATCTGTTATTGAGGTACATTGTATATACGCCAACATTACCAGTAGTAAGATGTGTTATTCAGGAACATTCAAGATATCGCTTCTCTCATTTTTGTATTTGAGATTCATACGTTTGGAAATGATAGGGGTTTCCGCTCCTTTCTGTATTTGTCATGGACGACTTGAACTTGAGAGCAGCTATTGACATCACCAAAATATTATAATCATTGATAGACGCATTGACATACTTTTTATGTTTGTAGAGTTTAAAATGTGACCATGAGGTCACTTAACCCTTTAAGTAATATAATTATGACAGGCAGCCTGGTCCTTTTTTGTCAGGTGAAGGGAAGGACCAATCACAACACACATGAAAAGCCGGAGAGTGATTGAGAGCAGGTGAAGGGAATTAAGACTCAAGATACTCAGGATACACAGACTAATGGAACTAATGGATCTTCTTAAACAGTTGTGTTTGCCGAGAGCTTTCAGTGTCCATGTTACAGGTTATAATATTTGTCCATGCCGAGGCGTATTTTTATATGCAGTCACTGAAGCAGTTTCTGTCCAGCTAAAGACAGAGCCCCCAACCTTGCGCTCCTCACACATCCAGGGTGTGCTTTTATGGCAGTTTCCTCCCTAGGCCGGTCTTCTGTCTTTTCCCAGTGTCCTCTCTTTTTTTGGTTGGGACTTGAGTGGGGTGCTTAGGTGGGCCAGCCAGTGGCACACCGAGCAGCTTTGCACACAGCACCTCCTGGAAAGCCTGGTGTGTCATTAGCTTCTGCTGCTGCCTCATGCTGAGCTCCATGTGCACAATGAAGCTGTTAGTGACAGCAATGTCCAAAAGATGCTGAAAAACTGTGTATACAGGATGGACAGTTGTGCAGATGGAGACCTCCCTGGTGTCCATCCATTTTACAAAGAGCAGGTCACCGTCCCTGATCCACCTGATGGAGCCTCTCTTTGATTTTCACAGTTGTTGGGAACCAACCCCTGCTGGCCCAGATAATGGAACAGGAGAGAGGGCTGGTGTAAAAACGGTCACAGTAGACAATGTAGCCACTCCCCAGATGGTCCTTGTTCACCACTCGGTCTTTCCTGTGTACCTATTCACATCAGCCAACACAAAAAACTTTAAGCCCCACTTTGTCTGCTTGTCTTTCATATTGTTGCATTGTGAGCCTTTGTGGCAACCATCCTCTCATTCACCGATATCTGCTGCTTTGGATGGTGAATGCTCTTGCTAAATTTATCAAGAGAGAGATATGACCTTTTGCATGGGGGTCATAATGGTCCTTTGTCCACTTTTTCTGATCGTTGACCGCATCCTCATGTATCATCCTCTAGATCACTCATGTGCAAGTTGGAGGTGATTGCTCTAAAACTGTCTCTTGACATGACTGAAGCCAGAATGGGCACATGAAACATTATTTGAATCCATCATTTTTGGAAGGTTGCACACTGATAAACAGCAACATGTCCAGGTATTTTGTTAGCTCCTGTGGGATGATGTCAGTCCAAGCAAAGTTTGTGTTTACACACAAGAGCTTGAGTACCTCAGCTTCAAAGAAAATAGCAAACATCATCTGGAGTTGGGGGGCCATTGGAGGGGGTTGGACACCAGGGCTATGCTTGAGGGTGAATCAGGGTGTGTGAGGGTTGGCCGTTTCAGGGTCTGCCACTTAACACAAACATTCTCAACAAGGTGCAAGAATAGTTCTTGTTGAAAGCTCTGTGAAAAAGGAAAAAATAGATCCCTCCAATACTTTCCTCAAAGCTCAGTTTGCCTCTGATGCAAAAGAAAACAAGGACATGGGAGAAACCATACTCAACCTATAATGTCACAGCACAATATACCTATTTTTCCCAGAGCGCACACAAGATAACAACCCAGAACAGCTGATCAAGGAATTTATGACCACACACCTCAAAATCTCCCCAGACACATTACAGTCCTCCGAGTACACGGCATCAGACTAAAAAGCCCAGCAAACATACGTCTCATGCTGGCAAAACTCATACGTCTCATGCTGGCAAAACTCGTTTTAATCAAAAACAGGTACAACTACCAATTCCCTTAAGAAATCCTGGGCGGACGCAAAATACTACTGCCAATAAGAAAACATAACATGCAATAAGGAAAAACAAAGCAAGCATCAGTCGATAAGTTGTACATCAATGGAAAACTCCCTAGCTCCTAGCTACTCCTGTTCCACCCAGCATGTCTCTCTCTCTCTCTCATTGGGGGTTGCCAACCAACCTGTCAGCCTCCACTTAACCCTACTAGATAGAAAGGGAGAACACAAAAGAAAAACAAAATATACATAATAGGGTCTACACCTCCAGTTAGGAATTCCACCTCCATAGTCGAGTGCCCCTCACACACACACACACACCTTTGACTCTCATACCCATCTGTCTAAACCTTTCTTACACTCCTCAGATTGCTTTTGTCGCACTTTGTATAATCTCCGTAGCTGCACTTGTTTTGTAATCCCTTTACCACACAATAAAAGAAAAACATTTTGAGATTGGCAGCTGCCATAATAACCCCTGCAGCTATGAAGTGGGGTGATAAGATGATGGAGACGGAGGAAATGGGTCAAGCCGAACCTCCACAGAGAAGATCAGGTCAGAGGTTACCGGAGAGCGCCAAAGAAACAACCCCCAGAGTGAAAGATAAGAGAGAAAAGTTACCTATCAGAACCGTCAGGCCAAACAATACATGTTCAGACGGAAGACCAATTGTGTCTAATAGCTTAAGCCGAGTGCCATCACTCTCCTTCACCTTCACTAACACGACATAAACCACAACAGATTAATCAATTCAACTTTATTTCAGACTCACGAGGGCCATGGCAATAACGATTGTTTGTTTTATTCCAGCCTGCCCTCCATCCTGGACTTGTACATCTCCAGAGTCAGGAAGCGGGCTGGAAAGATCACTGCAGACCCCTCACACCCTGGACACAAGCTGTTTCACCTCCTCCCCTCTGGTAGGCGCTACAGAGCACTGTACGCCAAAACTACCAGACACAGGAACAGCTTCTTTCCACTGGCCGTCACCCTGATGAACAATTAATCAGACTCCTCCATCTGCACTACCTGCACTAATTGGACTACTTTTTCTTTTTAATGTCTTTTAAAAAAGTATTTATCTTGCTTATTGTAAATGTGTATATATGTACAATGAGAGCTATGTGTCAAATTCCATGTGAGTGTAAACACACATGGCCAATAAAGCTGATTCTGATTCTGATAATGTATTTGTCATGATCTGCCCTGCTCCTAAGTTACATGCTTCTTTGTTTCATTCAAGTCATTCGTGTTTAGAAGTTACTGTTTTATCTTGTTACTCATCTATCCTCTTGTTTCTGATCACTTCTCTTTCTGTCTTTCTATCAGCCTTCAAAGAATATACAAGAAATCACAGAAATGGGTTATATCCTATTTGTAGGCTGCTTGTAGTTTTCAGACTGTATTCGAATAGTTTGTAATTTGAGATATACATGTGGAAATGTACCTGCATTGTATGTCTTTGATTATTCTGCCTTGTAAAGAACTTTGTAATTGCTGCTGTAAAGGTGCTGTATAAATAATATGTTTATTACCATATTAAACCATTGCACAACATGAGACTAATATCCAACAATCTAGTGCTTCATTTTAAAATCCCACAGAAAATTTAGATTTTCTACAAAGCATGGCGTTTGTTGTTAAATGAAAAGCATATCAGGTTTTTCATCAGGCAACGGCCAGGCGTTTCCCATCATGCCCCGTTTCGTGCAGTCAGTGGAGAGCAAATGCGCTGCCTGGCTCAAAAAACTGCGGCTGCCTCGATCTTGTGAGGTTATCATTGTCTCCCCATTTGCTGCCCTGTGTTTATCTTCTTTTTTTATCTTGTGATTAATGTCACAGAGCTAAGAATTGTGGGTAATTCCCTCAGACAAAGTTTGCAGAAATGCAGATTTGTGTAAAGTGTGCATAATGGCCTTAACATGTCTGCGTGAGAGCCCTTAAACACTTGACACTTAAGACAGCCCTTTGTTGGAACAGGACGCCTAAGTCCCTGAGTGTGGACATTGGGATCGGGCTGTGTATTTCCTTTAGGACAGAAGTGTATTTACAGTGTCTCAGTTGAGAGTTTACATGGATACAGGATAACATTAGCACGCTGCCTTCCTTCATTATACATTACTTCCCTCTCAGTCCATGTGTGTGTCCAAACAGCCGACTCCATCCCTGAAGGCCTATTGGTGATCTCATTAGGCACACACTCACAATGCATTAGCTCTTTCACTTCAACAGCAGAATGGGAGCAATAGGTAGAAAATTGACCATTTGCATTTACACAGCCTTTGGTTAAATTTGGTTAAGGCTCCGCTACATCGACCACCACCAATCAGAGACACTGCTTTGCATCTTGTTTCTATGCCCAGTCCGGGTCCCAATCTTTGTTAACGTCCTCTACCCTTTTCACAGAGCTTCAGAATCAAAGGCCATATGGCTGAATACACCCATCAGATGCTTTCCGATCCCTGAGTGTTGGTGAAAAGTGCACGTCCCAGTGACGAGAACGAGCTCTGACAGCACGGGATCACGTAATCCTATGTGTGAATTACAGGATTGTGCATTTCACAAGATTAAATAGCTCATTCTCATACGGGCTGTCAGCCACTGTTTACATGATCTCCCAACAACACACACACAGACACACAAAGGTGTCTTATCTAATAGAAAGCAATTCCACTCAAAAATTGATAATCAGCCAACCACGACAGATTAGTAATCTTCAACAAGGATGTTTGAAAAAAGTGTGGATACAAAAAAGATACAGAATTATACTGTGTAAACAAGACTTATGTTGGTCTATACGTTATAAAATAATAACACGGAGGCTCTCTAGTCTGCACCAAGACGGCAACAACTTTATTCCTCCAACAGAGCGTCACTTTTATTGCTTCCCTTTTAGTCTGAACAATAAAATAAACATTTCCCCGTTCCCGTGTCTAACAACATGCAACCAGCACACCCCACAAACAAATCCTTTAACAATAAGTGACACAATCATTTAAATGAACGGGCTGTGAGACCCATGGCTCCTTTGCCTCACAGCCCCCCTCTGGTTACCCCACGTAGTTTAGGAAGAAAGATGTTCAAAAAACATAAGCAAAAGGCATAAGCAGAGTGTAAGGTTTCATTCTATCGTAATGGACCACTTGTGCTCCAAAAGACTGCCAATGCGATGGTGATGTACTTTTGCAGTGGTTAGGGTTAAAGCAGCAACGCTCCTTTGTTGGATTTTAGAAAAAAACTGGTTTGGGTTAAAATAAGTATATTTGTTACATAAGATAAGTTATGTACCCGATGTGAGTTAAGTTGTTGTTCTTGTGTTTACAACTACATGTTTATTTTTTCATTAAATGTAAAACACTTTGAGTGAGCGTGTAATGAAACGTTCTATATATGAATACAATTGCCATTGTCATCCATCCACCCCGACCTCCCCCCTACACAGACTTTGACTCTCCTTGCACTATGTCACCTGGGGTGAGGTCAGTGGTGAGCAGGGTCGTCCTTCAATCAGAGGACCGGCAGTTCAATCCCCGGCTCCGCTAGTCCATGTCGACGTGTCCCTGGGCAAGACACTTAACCCTAAATTACTCCCGTAGTTGTGCCTACGGTGTGTAACATTCTACATCGACATGGGCTAGCGGAGACCTGGAATCTGGAAGGGATCACACAGGGTTTCAAATATTTGCGACCAACTCTATGTGGGTAAGGTGCACACAAAAGTAAAACACTGCCTCTCCTCGTGGTAACTCAATGCTCTTTAGCAGTCAGCTCCTCCTGCTGCCATTAAGCATCTTTGCGCCCCAGCCGTTCAAAATCTCCCTCCAGCCTGCAGGCTAGCCCCTCGCTTACATACAGTTTGAGAGGTCAATGGGAAAAAAATAATGAAAAAAATGAAATTTGAGCTGAAAATTATAATGATGTAGTATTATTCTATTAAAGCTTTTAATTGAAGTGTTGGTCTTGAGGCCTTTCCATTTCCCATTTTGAGTTTCCTTTTGATGTATGTATGTATTGTTGCCATCTTATATTTTTATCGTCACAATTGAGCATTTCCATTTAAGTTTTTGCATTTAAATTTATATTTACATTTTTTTTGTATCTAATTCCCTTTTTAATTTTCTCCTGTAATTCCTCTGTTTTAATTTTCATATCCTCCATACTGAGCGCACCCAAACTCCTGCACTCCCCCCCCCCCCCCCCCCCCCCCCACACACACACACACACACACACACACACTCACCCACACACTATCTTTATCATTGTATTACCAAGTAGCACGTACAAGGAATTTGTCTTGGCAATTTGGTGAACAATAAACACATGACACAAGTCTTAAGATATAATATTAATTACTTTATTTTAGTTCATGTTTTTTTTAAGAGCCATGCTTCCCTGTAACATTACAGCTGGGTTTCCAATGTAAGCAAAGCTTCACAAGTTGCCAAGCAAAAAAATCAATGTTTTTCATTATGTTTTTTACATGTGTGCCACAAACCCACACAAACAGTGCCGAGCTCTAAATTGTACATAGTGGCCAACAGTGGAATTACAATGTCTGGGTCTGTCTTGTGGAGCCCAATAATACTTGTTTCCATAGACTTATATTGAGTAAGAGACTTCTGTAACTCAATGATCTTGTTTTTTTTTATTAGGTAAATTGGGCCCCGTAATGGGGAAGATCCTGGAATTTTCATCTGAATTCTATACACAAGTCAAAAATGTTTTGCTTCATTGGTTAACTTTCCTAAGAATGAACTGTACGTAGCCTCCGACACTGCATCTAGTACTCTTTCTATTTCCATGATGGGCCGTGGACAGGGTCACCTAGCTGGAGGTGGTTCTACTAAACCACCACGAACCTGAATATGTCATACCAACCCTTTCTGAAGACATAAGGCACATATGTCAAACTCAAGGCCCGCGGGCCGGATCCGGCCTGCCACGTCATTTTATTATGGACCCGTTTTCAGTCGGTCGCGGATCCATTTCCGGTTGGTCGCGTACCCGTTTTCGGTGGGTTGTGGACCTTTGCATGGGCAATATAAAAATCTTGTGCTTTTATTTTGAAGGGAATTTTTAATGCAGTAGAGTGCGTCTATTCACACTCCTCAGTGCTGCGTTCACAACACACTTTACTTGCATGAGTTTACACACGCACTATTTGTGATAGTTCACTTCATTCCCGACCTTTTTTTAAATGTGTGTGCATGAAAGCACTACTGAGTCTGTTAAAAAAGGCTGAAGTTATAAAATGATTATGTGTGTTGTATTACTTTGTGTCCTTAAGATGCACTTTGGGGTTTTTAATTGAGTGTAAAAGGGAATATTTCAAACTAGTTTTTTTGTGTTGGCATGTGAGATTCTGTACCATTTCAGGCTCAAACTGCACCATCTTTTCATTAAATCCATTTGAGAAGTTGAACATGTTCCTCGCTTTGGATCTCGGTTCATTCAGGGGTGATGGTGCAGCCAGACCAGTAGAACCACTGCCCCAGACCACATGCATGTTCTTATTGGCTAGTTATGTCCTTCTCAACTGTGACAAAAAAAGCTTTGAACAAAGTTAATATAACAACGATTGTTTGATCTTTGTCTTTGTTATTTTCTTCTGTTTTAAGTTTGATCTTTGATAGAATAATATGGGTATATATATATATATATATATATATATATATATATATATAAATATAAATATGTATAGAAATGCATGTACAATATTGTTACACTTGAATAAACAATACAAAGACAGTTATTTAACAACATGTTCGGTAGTAGTTACATTTATACAGTGTTACAGTTACAACCGGCCCTTTGAGGGCGACCATGATGCTGATGTGGCCCGCGGTGAAAATGAGTTTGACACCCCTGACATAAGGGGAGCCAAATCAGATCGGCTCACTTTTACACACTGAAATAATTTGGGGGTCTGAAGACGCACCAAGGACACATATTATGCAAAAAGGAAAATAACGTTTTTAACAATACAGGATGTAAACATTTTCTAGTAGAAACACAAAAGAGAAAGTCTAAGATGAACCTGAAATTGACCTTTAAACAAGACCGCCTTACGGTGTCAAAGAGCAATTCTGCTTTTAACAAAAACATATTAGGGGCTAAAGCACAAATGTAACAAATATAGAAAAAATATTCTCACAGAAGTAAAAGAAGGATGCAATGAGATAATGACAAACATTTAAATATCTCACAGGTTTCCTGGATGGGAAGCATTTTGTCGGAATTTTAAAAATTACAAGCACTAGCTAAAGCATCTTTGGTAAGATTACAAACCATGACAAATATCACCTGATTTGTGTTTAGTAATTACACAAAGGTACTGCAGTTAATTTGACAGTGATTTATTGGGATGTATATTGAGGCTTGCTGCACCTATAATGGATAACCGTCTGACTTTTTGCGGCAGCAGGAAGTTATTCTGACAGACATCTATTTCCCATCACACCACTTCTCTGTATTCGCCACACCTTCCTGCTTCCCTATTTATTGTACTCTGTAATTAATCCTTTTTTTTCATAGATAACGCCATTTAAGATAAAAGTGCAAATGTTATTCTGTATAACAGCTAAGTTATGACTTTCTCTGACAATTTTTTGAAAAATTATTATAAACCCTGGACAGATGGCCCCTTTCTTATGTAAAACTATGCAGATAAATGTCTTTTCTATTAGCATATATTAAAGTGTTGAAGACGGTGTCAGCGTGCTTCTCCCAGTGCTTCGCCTGGCTCTGCTTCCCAATTACTTTGCAGCAAGAGACAGACTCTGCTAATTACCTGCAACATTAGGCAGCGCATAATGAGGTGACAACTTGTAGTCCTAAAAGGGAGGGTGGAGATGTAGAATAGTGAGGAGAGGATTTGAGGAAAGGTAGAGACAGAAAATAGGAATGAGTTCCCATTGAAATCCAGAGTTGTGTTCACCGGAAAAAGGTCTGCATAGGTCGAGTGTGCGCCTGAACTCTAATGGCCGTGGTAGTTATTAAGGGAGCAAAGAGGGAAGGAAGTCAGGCGACAAGGTCGATCAACCCAAGACTTCTCCTAGGAGAACAGTTGTTCTTGTGGGGACTGCCATTGGACCAAACGCCCATTTCCCTGACAACCTCTTATCCTGGAAACATACAGCTTTTGTTTGAAGCCCCATTACTCCAAAAATACACACTTTAGCTAGTTAGCTAATACCATAACTTATCAAATATTGGCCTACACTTGCAAATCATACTCACCCCTTTCCTATCATTCCCTAATTATTTCAGATTGCCGTATTTGACGAGTTGGGAGTGACAATGCTTTTAATACATTGAAGTGCTAATAAGTGTGTATGGAGGGGGGGGGTTCTGCCTGATCAGACCTCAGCATCACTACCCCTTGCTTATCCTATTTTCAGGGTGGAGTCCAATTGCCAAAGACTTTATACTATTCAGATATTATGCATATGTAATCAATTATTGTTCTAAACAATACTCCCCTGATTGAAATGAAGCTCAAGCGTAAGTTCAGTAAGGAAGACACGCTTACTCGCCGCTTCATTCATAAGTCAGTCTCTAAGTCTCACAGCGAGTACTCCATCAGCTGATTAGGGGCGTGTATGTGGAGGGATCCAATCTGAGTCGGAGCAGGTCGGTAAGCCAATCACAGCGTGATTGTCAAACTTTGAAATATGTTCTCCTCTCTGGCGCTGTCAGTTGTCATTTCAGCTCAAACCGATGCAACCCTCCTCCACCCCAGGCTCCTCCAGTCAGCATCAGTCCTGCTCATCATCATCATGCAACGCCGTTCTTCAACACCACCACCAGTGTCTGGACTCCAGGGGGGATTCTGCCTGCACAGATATCAGCATCGCTACCCCGTGCTGATCCTAATTCAGGATGGAGTCCAATCGCCAAAGACTTTGCACTATTCTCATATATGCAATTGTAATAAATTATTGGTACACTCTAAAACAAGTCTCTCCTGATTGACCTAGCGATTGAGGCCATAAACTCATGTTTACATTGTTTACCGAGGTAATAAATCAAGTGAAAAATATGGTAATTTTCTCTTAGATTCTTTTCAATCAGACTTCTTTTTGAAGTGCACTGCCTCCAACACTATATCTAGTTGTTTTATATATGCATGGTTCCAATAAGTTCTCTTCAATGCGAGGAAGCTCCTTTTGAATCCAACTTCGAAGGAACTTTGACTTTGAGAAACCAGATTGAGGACATTTTAGCTTACCTCTCAATAATGGTGTTGTATGTTAAATTGTTATTAGTATTCCGAAGTCCAATGTGTTACCCCTGATGTATTCTTGCATATTGTCTTCAGCAAGTCCCATATCAACCTGGCATTGTATTCTAATATAATCTACAAGGAAGATACATTTTTAGTAGAGGGTTCCATAAACAAAGTGAATCTCATTGAAATATGCTGGTTAATAATTTGTTCCTCATTGTCAGTGGCTTTACATTCATCCATAAAATAGCTAAGTAGAAGAAACTGGATTTATTGTGTGAATAACACTGGTATTTTATGTAAAAGAGGAAGCAGCAGAGTGGTAAGAATGAGTTGACTCTGTTGTTGTGCAGATGGAATTAGTCACCTGCTCAGAATTATAGTGCATGAGTGGTTCATTTACAACCAATCAAGTCAATTTCTTATTTGGTTTCATGCTGGTGTTGTGCAGTACTTAAAGCTGGTCCTTTCTTTCTGATGTGTATCTCAAATAATATTTAATGTGCTTAATGAGCCAATGAATATACTGCACCTATGATTCAGTGCTTCTGTGCTGCTTGAAGTCAGTGTGTCGGTGATGCCTCCATAATTAGCTGGTAGCAAAACAGTGAGCCAGTGTTACAGGGCTATTATCCCACAAGTCAGGAAATTATCTCTTTAGGCAACAACACTGAGCAGGATGATATTAATATCTACACTTGCACTGTAATAACTTCCATCAAGCTCTCTTATATTGTATGCATTACAAATACAAGTGTGTCCATTTATATAATACAATAGCTTCAGTGATGCAAAAGGTGTAAAAAAGGAAAGCAGCAGAAACAAAAGCTTGCATTTAAGGAAATTAACACGAACAAAATGCATAACAAACCTGGACCCACTATAGTCTGGTAGTATTCCAGAAACTTGCAATGTTGCAAATGATCAATCATTTTTAATCTGTTTTGTCCAGTTGAGTTTTATTTACATAACATGCAAACACATATATGTATTTTGTGTTTAGAGTTCATGGCGAAGTTAAATCTCACCAAAACCAGCATATTGTGGCCAAAATGACTACTACGATAACAAAAGAAAATATTGTATCTATTTTCACAGATGGAAAATAAGTAAATATGTATAAAAATGTCTCCCCCTGTGTTACTGAGGATTTTGCAGAAACTTCGAAAGATTATTCTGAGTCTCGCCACCGGAAAGAAAACTATTCAGATCAGAGAACATCGATCACTAGATTATAATTATGTTTTTTTTACTTGCCTCTTAGGGCTTCCATATAAACGAGTGATGTAATATTAATTGATTTATTCTACTATATGTTTGTAACCTAACTGAGTAGTTTAGTGGACTAAACCTAACTTAGCTTTATTTCCTGAACTTAACTAAGTAGTTTTGTTGCCTAAAATCTGCTGTATCCAACACTGCTCTCTCTTCCTGAATGTTTTACGGATCAATCGTGGTTCTCTCTCATCCTCCACTCTGTTGGGATGTTTCAGGAAGATACTGGGAGGCAGCGCTCCATCATGCTGAGACTGCAGGACGACCCAAGCAGATCAGTGGGGGCGTCAGCACCCGTAGCCCTAATGGACCGGTACGATCTGGACCAGGAGCTGATCCTGGTGCACAAGAGACCAGTCCCTGCCAAAGACCTATTTGAGTGAATCACCGTCAACAGAGCCTCCTTACCAGAGGAGAAGGCCAAGGTAAGCAGCTGGAGGATCCTTCTGTGTATTTCACTTTTTACAGGAACTGGGGGGCTACTCAATGGATTATTTAGCAATTGAGGGTTTATTTTCCTAGTTTTTGGCAATTGTTTCTATTAATTATGATTATAGAAACTGTAGTTGTAGTCAGCTAAGACTCACAGGCATTAAAACAAGTCAAACCCCCCTCATTTCTCTGGAAGTAGCAGTCAACCTCCAGGATAAACGTATTTTTCACCGGTACATTAGATGGAAAATAAGACTGGCTCGGACGTCCCGTGCGTTCGTCTATTAGACTTTGGACTGAGCTGCTTAGCCGAGAAATGGTCCTCGTACAGCCTCTTCTACGGTAAGACGTCTACCTTTTACTCCTGCTCTTCACCCATCTGAGACTTTTACCTTGAAACAAAGCTCCTCACTGTCTAATTATATGTCTGTGTATTCTAGGTAGCCCTCCCCACAGTCCTCCAGAGTGGGACAGCCGTGGCCAGTACCCACCACGGTGTGGCAGATGGGAGTGGTCCTGTTTGAAACACTCCACTCTAGGGTCAGAGAACTTGCTGCTTATCAGCCAGACGCTGTCCAAAAGTAAGGTTTAAGTCTTCAGTATTAATATTCAACTTTACATTGTATTTGACCCTCACTGGTTTGAGATATATGCTTAACCCCAATGTTTCCTTAAGACCTTCCTACATTTTTTACATTACATTTTTGTAAAAAGAATAATAATTGCAAAACATGTCTCACTGCCAACTTAACTTTCTGTCACTCTGCTTCTTGTACACAAACAACAGTGAACGACTAACACACACATAATCAAAATGATTCAGAGAAAAAGAGCAGAGGATGGCAGCTGGTGTTAAATAGAGTAAAGTTTACTCTCTTCTCTTCGAGGGAGCTGTGAAGACTCTATTATCACCTTGTGTGGGACACTGGCTTTGTCCATGTGCATACTGTTTACACATGAAGACCACTACCAACCTGCCATTAAGTTGTTCTATGGAGAAAAAGTGTGAAATGGGATTTTTAAACTAGGGCATCAGTGTGTATTTGAGAAAACTAATTGACTCAAACATAATCAAGCATAGAAAGGGACTGTGACATCTGCAATGCTGCAGAGAAATTGCTCTGACCAGTAAATTAAATTGTGTCTTCCTGAAATGCTGGCCACTGAAGCCAAACATATTTTGGCTTTTGCTGTCTATAGCACCAAATATTTTGGATTGGAGTTTTAATTATACATTTGCCAGAGACACAGCTTACTGGGAGACACACATACAGTTAGGTCCATAAATATTTGGACATTGACACATTTTTCATTATTTTGGCTCTGTACACCACAACAATGGAGTTGTAATGAAAAAATCAAGATGTGCTTTAAGTGCAGACTTTCAGCTTTAATTTGAGGGTATTTACATCCAAATCAGGTAAACGGTGTAGGAATTACAACAAATTCAAATGTGGCCACCCTCTTTTTAAGGGACCAAAAGTAATTGGACAATTGGCTGATCAGCTGTTTCAAGGTCAGGTGTGTGTAATTCCCTCATTATTTCATTTACAAGGAGTAGATAAAAGGGTCTTGGGTTCATTTCAGGTGTGGTATTTGTGTTTGGAATCTGTTGCGGTCAACTTTCAATATGAAGTCCAAAGAGCTGTCACTATCAGTGAAGCAAGCCATCATTAGGCTGAAAAATCAAAACAAAACCATCAGAGAGATAGCAGACACATTAGGTGTGGCCAAATCAACTGTTTGGTACATTCTTAAGAAGAAAGAACACACTGGTGAGCTCAGTAACACCAAAAGACCTGGAAGACCACGGAAGACAACTGTGGTGGATGACAGAAGAATCATTTCCCTGGTGAAGAAAAACCCCTTCACAACAGTTGGCCAGATCAAGAACACTCTCCAGGAGGCAGGTGTATCTGTGTCAAAGTCGAAAATCAAGTGAAGACTTCACCAGAGTAAATACAGAGGGTTCACCACAAGATGTAAACCATTGGTGAGCCTCAAAAACAGGAAGACCAGATTAGAGTTTGCCAAAAAACATCTAAAAGAGCCTGTACAGTTCTGGAAGAACATCCTATGGACAGATGAGACGAAGATAAACTTGTACCAGAATGATGGGAAGAGAAGAGTATGGAGAAGGAAAGGAACTGCTCATGATCCAAAGCATACCACCTCATCAGTGAAGCATGGTGGAGGTAGTGTTATGGCGTGGGCATGTATGGCTGCCAATGGAACTGGTTCCCTCGTATTTATTGATGATGTGACTGCTGACAAAAGTAGCAGGATGAATTCGGAAGTGTTTCGGGCAATATTATCTGCTCATATTCAGCCAAATGCTTCAGAACTCATTGGACGGCGCTTCACAGTGCAGATGGACAATGACCCGAAGCATACTGCGAAAGCAACCAAGGAGTTTTTTAAGGCAAAGAAGTGGAATGTTCTGCAATGGCCAAGTCAATCACCTGACCTGAATCCAATTGAGCATGCATTTCACTTGCTGAAGACAAAACTGAAGGGAAAATGCCCCAAGAACCAGCAGGAACTGAAGACGGTTGCAGTAGAGGCCTGGCAGAGCATCACCAGGGACGAAACCCAGCGTCTGGTGATGTCTATGGAATCCAGACTTCAGGCTGTCATTGACTGCAAAGGATTTTCAACAAAGTATTAAAAGTGACAATTAGATTTATGATTATATTAATTTGTCCAATTACTTTTGGTCCCTTAAAAAGAGGGTGGCCACATTTTAATTTGTTGTAATTCCTACACCGTTCACCTGATTTGGATGTAAATACCCTCAAATTAAAGCTGAAAGTCTGCACTTAAAGCACATCTTGATTTTTTCATTACAACTCCATTGTTGTGGTGTACAGAGCCAAAATAATGAAAAATGTGTCAATGTCCAAATATTTATGGACCTAACTGTACTTAGACAGCAGAAAACATTTCAGCATTCCCAAGAGCAAACTCTCAGACTAGACCAGTATGGGTACAAGCTGTTCTTTTGCTATTTCCATTGGTGTATTGTGTAGTGGAGTATGTAAACTAAAATATATTTAAAAATATGTATATATTAATAAAATGATTAATATTAATAAGATTATTAACATATTGTATATATATATATATATATATATATATATATAGTTATCTAAGTTATCTATGACATCAAAGCTATCTTCAAACTGCTCTGAAAAAGAAGACGACTTCCTACTCAACCCACCAGCTGACAACTTGCCTTCCCAAATGAATGCCAGTCTAGACTGCTTCATTTCTAATTTGGCATTTTCGGTCTGCTGGCGCAGCCTCTTCACAGCTAACAAAAGAAAAGTGGTAAAAAAAGAATTGAAAGCCATGTTGGAGATGGGTGTAATAAAAGAGTCTAACAGTGCCAGTATAACCCCATCCTTCTTCTGGTCAAGACAGATGGGTTTGCTCAGTGTAGACTATTGCAAGGTGAATGACATTTCACAGTCTGATGCCGACCCAAAGCCCTGCGTGGACCAACTCCTCGACTCCTTCATCTAAAACGTCCTTTTCCACTCCGTACAGGTTGTATCAATCTGTCACACTTCCACTCACTTCTGGTACTTTAGCACGGATCACCCCGGCTATCTGGTTTTACGGTCGGTAAAGTATAGAGCGGTTCATGGGCCGTGGGCGCAGATGGCAATAAAAGTATGGTCACCTTGTTGACAAGCGAAGAGCAATAGAAGGTGGCTAACTAGCTAACTGTAATCTAGGCTAAGCTTAGGTTAGCTAGCTAGCTATAACTTTAGGATCTGCCCGCAACATTTGAAGCTATTTGCGGATGGCACAGATTTGTGACATCATTGGCTACATTTAACACATGCACAGTATATATTTTGTATTTAATTATATTTAATGTTATTCGGTGATTTTGTTGACATTTGAAATGTATAAATATTAACATGTCAATGCAATTTGACTAACCATAAATAAACTTGTAATCTAATGCATCTAATACATCTAATGCTGCCATCATAAGAAAGAAAAATCTACTTCTATACTTGTACCTGCATGTACATGAGATGTATGTACATTGGTGAAAGAGAAAAGGTTACTTTACTTTATGATATGAATCAACGGAAAATGTATTGATCAGATGCCCGAACCACCTCAGCTGACTCCTTTCGACACGAAGGAGTAGCGGCTCAACTCCAAGCTCCCTCCTGATGTCTGAGCTCCTTCCCTATCTCTAATGGTGTGTTCACACCGAACGCGACGCGAAATTTCGCGTCGCGTTACTCGCGTGAGTTTACTCGCTCGACTTTATTGGTTAATTTCCGTCAACGCAAATTCGCTTTAACGCGGGCGGGGCTTATCTCCGTGGCTTATCTCCGTAAAAACAGTACCGTTTCCGCCATCCACCATTAAACTAACCACTAGTTCTGCTTTAACCTTCTTGTGGAAGTCCCTCTAATGTCGGACCATCAAACGCCCCCGTGTCCGGGTTCATAATATTATCCGTAGCCGCACAACAGCGTCTGAATGACGGCCGCTGCCAGCGCTACTTCTGGTGGATCAGCAACTGTTTGATTCAAACCGGCAGGACGGCAGTGATGACGCGCAGAGCTTCTCAACGCTGATTGGCTTTCGCGACGCGAATTTTCGCCCGAGTTGGAAAATTTCAACTCACGCGAATTTCGCGTCAAACGCGCCGCGCCAAACGCGTCTAACGCGCCGCCCGGCGAAATTTCGCGTCTGTCGCAACCAAACGCGTCTGTGCATTGACTTTACATGTAATCTGGTCGCGCGAAAAATTCGCGTCGCGTTCGGTGTGAACACACCATAAGGCTGAGCCCACCTTCCCTACGAAGGGAGCTTATATTGGCCACTTGTATCCGCGATGTCATTCTTTTGGTCACTACCCCAAACTCATGAATCATGGATGAGCACCCTGTATAAAATGTGGCCGGCTTTAGGGCTAGATTTCCGGCCTGACTGATTTTCCCACTCACGCCAGCAGTAGACATCCAAATGAGTCAGCAATGTTTTAACTGCATGATTACAATGTAGCCTAAATGCATAGAGCCTAATAAAGAAGATTTCCACAGAGTACTGACAATAAGAGACCACACTGAAGCTGTTTGACAATACAACTTTGTAGTTAGCGGAGGCTCCTGAACTCTTGTTGTTGCTTGTACCTGGTGTGTGATCCTCTTGTGCTGTCTGTATGTGTTTTTTTCTAGTTTAATAGGAAAGCCTTGACAGTCACCACCAGACAGCAACAAAAAAAAAGAGCTGTAAAGCTTTCCTCCCTGCTATCTGCTACAACTACTGCTGCGTCCAATTTCACCTGCTTGGTTTCCCTGCTGTCCCCATTCAGAAGAGAGATGTGTTCTGCAAACAGTGGGAGGATGGAGGCAAAGGATGAACAACATGAAAACTCATTTGTTGAGCTGTTGAGGTGAAAGTGTCACCTCCCTTGTTGAGTTTTCTAAAACTAGTGTTGTGGATGGAGAAGTACAGCAGTGTAACAAGCTTGTAAAGAAGTTGTGTGTGAAGCTGTTTAGAAAGCCTGCTTTGTAGCTGCACGTTTGCATTCATTGAAGATATTGTCAAATATTTCTCTTTCCTTTCTTTCAACGATAAGCCACTCTGGAACATTTGTAGGATCTGGATTACAGGATTCCTCTCTGCTTTACAGTACCAAAAAAGGTACTGGAATTGGAGTTACAATGCTGAAGTAAAATCTCATGATGGGTGGACTCTTGTTAGAGTCCAAAAGGGGGAGTGTGAATTTTCTTAAAATTACAACAACATTGCTATTAAAAGTGTAAACATGCTATGTATGCTAAAAGGCTAAAAGATAACCATGCTTCTGTCTCCTATCATAGTGTGAACTCTTCGTAGAGTTCAAAAGGGGGACTGTTGAGAAATATCAAATGCTCTATGATAATGTTTTATATTCATGATGTTAATGTTTTATATTCATATACTTTGTGCAAGTCCTTATGTAACGATCAAGCAACTGAACTTTGCAAAGTTCAACAACATGATGCCTACACGCTCAATAACAGGAAGCCATGAGTAGAATGGCAGGAAGCTGCACCATGCAGATAGAACAGAGCGTTGACCGGGAATACGGAGAAAGTGCGAAGAGGGAGAACTCAGCTTCCTCTATAGTAAACAAGGGCGGCGGTGACGCTGCAGTTATGTAACTTCTCTGCGTAAAAGATCTAATAAAAGACGAGCCACGGCAGGGAAGACGAGATTTCGTTCGTGAGGCTTTGACTGCGTAGTCATTGTAAGGAACGATATCTCCTTCGGCCGGAGCTTTGACAAACCGTTATACTTGGTCTTGTGTCTTATTGTCCATTACAGAGAACCTGAAGAAGTCCGTACGTGGGTGTGCACGTAAGAAGCGCATCAAAACCCAAAATCAATATTGGATGAAAAAAATCTTGAAATAATGAAAAAAATGCTGCAAAGCCCAGCCATGTTCACAACTCAAACTGCTGTATTTAAGGTTGGATGCGTTAGACTGTGTGTCTGTCACTGTCGGCGTAACTCACACAGCATCCTCGTCTCCTTCCACTATCTGCATCTCTTTCGTCCGGGCTCCCTCGCTGCTGTGCTTAGCGCTGTCCGAGACGGAAACAAGCCAAAGCATTTTTTCTTTCCTTTGGCAGAATGATGTTGCCAGACCTTTCTTCAGCACTGACACAGCGTGATGGAGGTAGGTCTGGCCATGCAAGACTGGATGTACAAATCTAAATAAGTACAATTTACAGCAACAAAGTGGCAACTACATTCATATACAAATCATTTGTAATGGGTATTTCCATTCAATGACAATATTCCGAACCATGAGTCTTGTAACACAGTGAAGAGTAAGGCCGAGGATGTCGGAGTGGTGAATGGGTGTATAAAGCGCTCATGTTTGATAGCGCCTGGATTTGTATCCCATCTCATGAGGAAACATCGTTGACTTAGGTACCAGTGAACATGATCGTTCCCTTATCTCAATCAATCGGTTTAATGGTCTAAACACAAAGGCCAGGACTCTAGTTGACGTCACTTCCTGTTTTATTTTGTATTTACTTGACCCCATGCTTCGCAGTGTTTTTTACTTCCTGCCATTGTTTGGTAACCTGTATTCTATTATTCCATCTTTTCAATTCAGTTTATTTTGTATAGCCCAAAATCACAAATTACAAATTTGCCTCTGAGGGCTTTACAATCTGTACACATACGACATCCCTGTCCCGGGACCTCACATCGGATCAGGAAAAACTCCCCCAAAAAATAGTGAAAACCCTTTTACAGGGAAAAAAGGGAAGAAACCTTCAGGAGAGCAACAGAGGAGGATCCCTCTCCCCGGATGGACAGAAGCAATAGATGTCATGTGACCAGAATCAACGTAACAGAGTTACAGCACATTCAATGAATATGACAGAAATTATTCATAATGAGTAGTAGGCATGAACCACGATCAACTTTACCATTAATAGTATACCAGTATCATAAAATGCCTCCGATACATCCTAAAATGATGGATCGGGTATCAGGAAGTATGTGAGTTGATACACCGATCTGTTATTCTGTTACTCTCTCTGTTGAAAGTTGCACATGTGCTCGACTGGGCAGGTGCTAGCAGAGAAGAGAGGAAAGTTCCATGGCATACATTCTCTGTATGTATTTGTTCACATTTACAACGTTTTGAGCTGAGCCAGGCCATACAACAACAACAAATAATCATATCCATACAGGGGTAGCTGTAAATGCATTAATAAATACACTATATATATACATATACTGTATATATACAGTATATATTTTAGTGCTTTTGAGCCTCGGATATCGGCTCAGTACACTCTATCGTCCGATACATAAATTCTGGTAATTGGGAAAGATGTTTTTTTATAGACACATCTCTTTGAAAGGATAAGGCTGCAGAGGAGGACGATGGTCACGTGAGTGAGTCAGTGTTTACCTGTGTCTGTCCCCTTTAAATTGTGCATACTGCTGCAGCAAACTGCATCATATTGTGTGGTTGTGGTGCTCACTTTTATTTTTGGTCCACCACTTTGCTACAGATTGAAATATCTCTAACTATTAGATGGATGGCCATGGTGCCCCAACATCATCATTTCATTTAATTTTTTGTGTGTTTGTTCTAAAATTAGGAGTGTGGCTGAGATAAATATCTAAAGCTGTTTTAATGGTATCTTAATCTGCTCCAGTATCAAATGCAATGCCTGTATTAACTGCTTCCGACCCTGTCCTCCTATATGTGGTCATGTGGGAGGCTTTTCTTTGGCTTTTTAATCATGTTCACATCATGACTTCAAAGAACCAAGGGGGCACAACAGAGGCTTCAGACACCAGCTCACTTGAACGGGGCAGAAAGCAAAGATGGGCTCTGTGCTTCCTTCCCATGCAGCTCAGGAACCATCTCCTTTCTGATCGCGCCTTACAAAGAGGAGCACTGAAGCATGCTCAGGCTGGACTCCATGACTGTCAAGCATTAAATGGGATTATTAGCATTTTGGCACTCTGTGTACACATTGGCTTTTTGGCCATATCAGCACTGGAGCGGAGAGGTTAACAACTCAGCTAGGGAGACAGACTGAGAGCCAATAAAGCATCTTTACATCCCCCATTCACTGAGTCCATCTATCTGTCTACATATCCAACCATCTGCCTATGCATCCCTCCATGTCACTGCTTCACCTCCTCCATCTGCTCGTTGTCATCAGTATGTATATGTAAATATATATATATATATATATATATATATTTGTGCAGCTCTTTGTAGGAGAGCTTTTGAAATGCTCTTTGCACTCAGATGTTTCCCCTTCATCTGGGGGGCATCACACCGCTGTCGCTTTTGTTTATATCCACATCAGCGATTCCTGTTGCTCCGTTGGTAGAGATTGTTGCCTCTTAAGCAAATCCAGCCTGGGCCAGGCATTTAGATGAGATGCTGGGTGCTGTTATTTAATATTAATATGACTTGAATTCCACGGTCTGATGGCGCCACCTTGTGACCTGCATGCTGGTGTACGGCTGTTGACTTTCCCGTCGGGCTTCTTCCAGCATCCTTCTCTTTGTCTCGCTGTCTTCATGGAGGGTGGTGTGCTCTGAATGCAAATGGATTATGGTCATAATTAATGCACAGTGTGAATTCAGAACTTGTCATGGCTATAATGATAATTAAATTCAGTTACACCAATTCAAGTTACTAGCATAAATATTAACTGCCAATTATCAACGTGTATTTTTACCACTGTTTGAGATGAGCTGTGTGAATGTGCCATTGAGGTGGGCTTGTGTGTGTGTGTGTGTGTGTGTGTGTGTGTGTGTGTGTGTGTGTGTGTGTGTGTGTGTGTGTGTGTGTGTGTGTGTGTGTGTGTGTGTGTGTGTGTGTGTGTGTTGTATGAAACAAAAACTCAGCGAACGATTCCTGAAAAAGACTACAAACTGCTGGATTTATTATGATTATTATTAATAAGACTTAAGTGAATGCCATTCCATAAGGACACTTTAGAGGAAATATGATCAGACTAATTATAACCAATCATGACAGTCATGGTGCTCCCTGGTGGGCTTTCAGAGGATTGGTTCCTCCACTGTGCTTTTCTTTCACCTCTTCCAGGATTGTGGGCTTGCCTTAATGCCTTTTAATTGTTATGATTTCCATACATCTATATTGTGTGTCTCTTGTTCTCTGCTAACAACCTTCGTGGTTTTAGGACGACCCGCTCCTTATCCACTCACTTGGACACTTGTTCAACTCCTGCTTGTCATAGATTGTTGTGTTTTATTTACCATGTGAACTGTAGAAGCTGTTTATGTTGCCAAAGCTAGGAAGGACAACTGCAGCCTAATTGCTTTAACAGAGGTTTCCAGAATAGAAGAAAACATAATCCTCTTAAAGGAGACCACTGCATAAATTAAGAATTCCAATATGAGCCGCTCTCTCTGAAAGCCAGTAACAAGAGAAATCTCACATTCGTGATGTCATCAGGTAGACAGTGTGGAGCTGCTCCAGAGGCAATTATGAGACCCACATAATGTGTTTCTGAGTGTGTTCTATTGCAGTTTGATGTATTCCCTCAGTAAACATTGTAAACATGAGTTTATGTCTCAATCTCTAGTTTCAAGTCTTCTTCAATACAGCATGATGTTTATTTAGCAAATTATGGTCATTTAGAGTCAAACAGACCATAAAGCAGGGTATGCTTTAGGGCGGGGCTACAAGGTGATTGACAAGATACCCTGGAGCTCCCTGGAGTTGACTGAGTTTCCGGCTAAGAACTTTAACCCTTTCACAGTTTTTTAATTTCATCAAAGGTAACATATTGGTTATCTAACAATGTTTAATTCAGTGTTCAGTTGTACTAAACTCCACCCTCTTGTGTCACTTTTGGTGGCAAAACCAAGCTGGGGAAGGCTAAGATGCTAAACTCGAGGCTTCAAAACGGCCCACCACAAACCAATGGGTGACGTCATAGTGACAACGTCCACTTCTTATACAGTCTGAAACAGGAGGCCAATAATACTCCAGCTGAAACATTGTAGGGCTGAGGTGTATTTGCCCATTGTGTTAATCCTTAAAGAGCTGTCCTGTAGTATCACTATAATATATTTAAAGGATGCCTTTAGCCTGGAATCACCACCAGACACTCAGACAGGCTGTGAGCTGTTAATGCCGGTTTTAGCAGCAGGATACTCCAATATGTTTTGCTGAAGGATAAAGACCCACATGTTGAATTTCTAGTCCATAATATGAGTCCTCCCCTAAGTACATTTGAAGGGTTTTAACTTGAAACTATGCAATTACATAATTTGAAACCTTTATTGCTAATAAAGAATTCCCCTTAAAGCTTAAAGACAAAACTTGCTCCAGTTAAATTATTATTGTATTTCCACATCTCACAGCTTTCGCCTGAACATTTAAGTCATCTGGACATATTCGCCCTGTAAAATCATAATGCTTTCTCGGGAGCGGCGCAAAATCGCAATGGCTGCACCGTTATGACTCACCCAGAGAACCTGATATGTAGAGGGCAGAGGATGGTACCGGTTGTGAGACGGTACGCCACAGAGTCAAAGGTAGAACCAGTGGGTACGGGCCCACTTTGAGTCTGCAGTGCTTCTGAATTATTACATAAATGGCAGAACATTAGTCCAGCAGATATGTTGTGGACCATGTGCAGTGTGCCAGTCCAGGTCTTTCCTAATCAGTGCGAGGATTTAACAAAACGACTGTGCTTTGTCATTTCACTGTATTGTGTTTTACCACTTTGCCTTGTGAATGCCAGAATGAAGAACAGCCATCCGGTCTCACTGCGCTCCCTTCATTCTCTTCCTCCCTTCATTCCTTTCCTTCTCCTTCTAATCTCTGCAATGTTTCTGTGTCTTAAATTAGACCACGTTACTGTTCACTTTTCCCACTGGCATGATTCAAAAGCATCTTCTCCTAGAAGGCCTGTGAACACGTTACCTCGTTCTATAGAGCTCTGCTGCCCCCTGCAGGTACACCATCATACCCCCCTGCACTGTGCTGTAATGTGTCCAGGGGCCGAGTTCTCTATTTTAGCTTTCCTCGCCAGTATGAGAGAGGATGGAGGAAGAGGCAATTCTTCCAGCATCCTCCCAGTCTGTTTATGAACCTCCACTCTGTCTGCTTCTCTCCTCCCTTTAGTTTTAACCATGTGCAGTTACATTATTGCAACCCATGGTGCTTCTCTAAAAACAGTTTTTAAACAAAAGGACTGACATTACATAAATTCTCATTCAATGCCGTATATTTTAATTGACAGTGGAGTACATAGTTGGCTGCACGTGTATTCCCTTTAGAGACGATGGTACATTTAACAGCCGACTGCATGGAAGTTCATTAATACTGAACCTATTGATGAAGTGCAGTGGAAGCGGACTGAATTGCAAGTGCAATCAATATTTTGATATTATGTTATAATATTTTGTTACTAGATTAGCATTAGCAGTGGGGCTATCGTCATCTATCTGTTTACACCCCTTTCCTTCATACTCAGAGCAGGATAACTGTGACCTTTGACCTCCAGTATCTAGCTGTTGAATAAAAATACCTACCCATGGTCCATTTTCTTTCACTGTTTTTGGCAATACAAACATAATAATTATTAACCTTTATTTCTAAAGCACAATTAAAGCATCAAATGCAAAACAAAGTGCTGTCGGGTGGTCAGGTCTGCCAAACGAGAGTGAATGTCCGGTTGGCTTTCACAGTCGCTGCCGTGTGTGATGCTGCATGTGTTATACAGGCCTGTGGTCAGGGGCGTGTCCTCCTGGTGTCGTTGAGCTGGGGAGGAGGGGCCAAGTTTGAATGAATGACAACGTCTTTACGCCGCATTCAAACGGAACTACCTTTACGGGGGGGTAGGGAAAGGAAAGATTCACTGTGCTCCTCAGCATTTTCACTCATTATTCAGGACATTTTAACCATGGGGAAATTACAGGATGTGGCCTGAAATAGATATGGACATTCAGCAGGATGAAAGGGGAAGACAAACGCCTACGCAGACAGGATGAGTTAAAGGAGACTGCAGGAGGTGACTTTGAGTCTAGTATCGTACTCTTTCTTTGAGTCATTACTCAGTTCAATCAGAATACACAGGCACAAAACCCATATTGATATCACTCAGTGTGACTTACACTTCTGAGCAGGCACGTGCACAGACATTTTGGGGGGCAGGTGCTCAAACCAAAAAAAAGGGCACCCATCGCCAAAATTATTTATGAAATTAAAAATAATAATAATAAATAAAAAACACAACAACACAAAGAAGATGCCTGCTTGTATATCTCTCCCTCCAAAGGGCTCCAGTAGAAGGGGCACTTTTCTCATTCAGGGCAAAAGGGCAGGTGCTTGAGCACCACTAGGGGTCTATCTGTGCATGTGCCTGCTTCTGAGGATATCATTATCTCTGAAAAAAGTCCATAAATCTGCTTTGAAAACATCTGAACTTGACTGAGAGTCATTAAGTTTTTAAGTTTTCTCCAGAATCACAGTAGTCCAGTGATAGCTGTCAGCACATACATGGGAACATTGCAAACAGGAACTGCTAAAAGCAATACTGCACTTTTAACAGTGACAATCTGCCAAAATGTAATGAAATACAGGCTATGAAAAGGGAACAGCAGCACCTACCTTTAGCTGAAGTTACAACATCACATGTGATGGGCTGGAGATGGTCTTGGCTCGCAAATAGTCCAATACATTGCATGTTTCAAGGTATCAGATTAGCTAAAATCATGTTTGAGCTGATAAAAGAAAATGGAGATGTAGAAGATCTACTTTAAATTACAAGGATTCCGCTTCAGACGGGATTTGAACTACAGGAGGACTGACCAGTTCTCCAAAAACACAAGGTAGTGTAATTGCGGCTGTGATTACAACTGAGTAGTGAGTAGTGGTAAAAATGGTTCACATCCTGACCAGTGTGGGTCATGTTAAAAACACCCCAAATCCCCAAGAAACATATTAAGCCGCTGGGTATCGTCTTGGTAGTTTAATTGATGTTGTGATTTAAGGATGGTGAAAGATAGGGATGCCATATAGGGGTGTGTCTTGTGAAATCATTTTAGACATAAGATAAGATTTAAAAAAAATAATTCTTAATCCTGAAGGTTTTTGATGCATCATATACAAAGTAAAAAAAAACTGTAAATAAATAATATAAATATACAACATGTACATGGTAACATCAAATTAAGATACAATAAAATTAAAGAAATACAATGAAATGAATATGTATATATATATACATATATATATATATATATATATATACATATATTTATATATAATAAAAAAGAAGCTCTGGGATACAGAGTCCACTGGCATCCCAGCCTCCATGTGCTCCTGTTTCCCTTGCCGGCCATGAAGTGTCTAACCAGCCCTCCTTCCACTCGCCTATAGAACCTTCACTTCGGCAATAGATCCCTGAACTGAACTGAAGCAATGAGCCACTTGAGGTTGTGATTTTACAACAGCTCTGTTTGGCCTGACGGGAGGAATCTTCTGCCCCGTAGCTGTAAATCACAGCATCAAGTGCACTGTAACAAGATTCTGTAGTTTTTACAGTAATATTACTGTATATTGGCCATATTCTTACTGTAGAACTTCTATACAGTATGTTACTGTAGATCTGCAATGCATCATGTTCAAAATTCATTCCCGGGTAAATCTTACTGTAAATAAATGTTGCTGTAAATCACAATACAGTAAAACACGTTGCTGTAAATCATATTACAGTAATACATGTTGCTGTAAATCACATTACAGTAATACATGTTGCTGTAAATCACAATACAGTATTTTTGAGCGGTTTTTCCTTTTTCAGCAATACAACAAAATCCGTCGCATTATTTTAACACAGATGTTACTTCTTGCTGCCACGCAGACAGAGGAGTAAACGACATGTTAAACCTCCGTTGCTACACAAACCATGACAGTGGACTATAACGTCGTGTGCCGACGGACATTTGATACTCTCAACACAATTTTGGAGCAACAACATTTCTGCAACAGCAAGGTAACGAAGCTCATTAATATCCCTTCATATTTCCTTTTTGCAGGGCATTTTGCAACTGTACATTAATTACAGACAGCACAGTGTTCTCAAGTAAAGTCACCGTGTAACGCTACGTGACTTTAAGAGGGAAGTAGGGACACACTTTCCTGCACTAGTAAGCTAACGTCGGTGTTACTAATATTACCAACATATAGTATTTGCTATTTGAATTGTGATATAAATTATTTGGCTTCTTATAGTGTATCTTTTAAATTAATTGGAGTTGTTTATGTGACGGCATCGTCGTGTATGTGTTGCTGCTCGTTAGCTAGGTTTCGTTACCTAAGAGAAGATTTGACTCTTTTCTCTCTTGCTAGCTAACGTGCGGCTATGAAGGCCTCACGAGCACCACTGAAGGTGAACCACAACGCCACAACAGGTGAGACCTACACACATGACGTGTTTTCTGAGCTACACGCAGGGTAGACTGCAACAGCTGGTATAAACTTGGGTACATTGCTGCTAGCTTAACCCTCCTGTCGTGTTCGGGTCTAAACTGATCGATTTACAACTTTAATCAATCATAAATGTTGTGTTTTACATCTGTTTACATCAATACCTTATGATATCCTCCACACTATGCATGTGAACATGTAAAATTGCTGATCACTCCCCCTCCTGCTCACACACACACACACACACACACACACACACACACACACACACACACACACACGTGTGAACACCTGTTTGCAGACCCATTTATAAAGTTGTACACATTTCAAACTTCAAACAGAAGAAACAGGTGTTTGTTATGGGAACCCATCTCTATCCTGCTTAATGTGCCCATCACCCCACGTGAGGCACACCTTCCAGACTAAACAATGCTTCTTATCTTCTCACTTTCCCCCTAAATACACCTTTATTTGACCAGGAACACCAAAGTAAAGGTTTCTTTCATGTCTCTCCTAATAACTACGGTACTATTGTTTGTTTATTTTGTGTCACAGGAAACCTCCACCCAGGCTGATGTTGAGGCCCAGTTGTCCCTGCCAAGCACTTCTAGGCTCATCATGCTGGTAAGATCCCAGTACCAGACAAAACACCACATAGGCTGACATCGTCAGTAGTAGAAACATATTGTGGTATTTCTAATGGGAATCTTTAACTAATGTATCTCTGTCCTTCCACTGTTGGGAAGAGGACTCCTGCCCAGGAAGAAGACATGTTCATGGAGAGACTCCAGTTCACGGAGAAGACGACCACCAGGGAGAGGATTGCAGTTCAATACAGTAACAATTTAGTCCGTCATGCACATTTTATTGTTTGAAATTGCACTTTTTCCAGTTCAAATTGTTTTTATAGATTTCCCCCTTGACCTGAATATGTTATTGCTTCCAGTGCTTGAATTTTACTGTTTACTGTCAAATTACTTTAAATCATGTTTAAATTGTCATAGTAACTTGTAGAAAGAGGAACATTTAAAATGTTGTATGTTCAGGAATACCATTAAAAAGTGTTGTTGTTTACAACACTTTTTTTTAAACAAAAAAAATGTAAAATTTGTATTTAAAATGTTGAAATATTAAAATAAATGACTTTTGTTGAAAAAGAAATGCGTCTTCATTTTACAGTATGTAATTATTTTACTGTTATTCATTTACAGTAGTCTAGGATTTGCTGTAAACTGTACTGTACTGTTACTGTAATGACAATTACAGTAATACACTACTGTGATAGCAATTACGGTACTGGGATTATTACTGTAAACATGACTACAGTAAATGGGTACTGTGATTCATTTTACAGTAAGCATACTGTAAAATGAAATACAGCTACTTACTTGCTAATTGCTGCCAGCAACTTACTGTAAATTCTACAGTAATCTTGTTACAGTGTGGCTTAATGCCTTCATAAAACGGTTCCCATATACCTATAAATGAATACACAGCAAAAAATGCAAAAACCTATTGATGACTTAGACTCACCTAAAGGATTATTAGGAACACCTGTTCAATTTCGCATTAATGCAATTATCTAATCAACCAATCACATGGCAGTTGCTTGAATGCATTTAGGGGTGTGGTCCTGGTCAAGACAATCTCCTGAACTCCAAACTGAATGTCAGAATGGGAAAGAAAGGTGATTTAAGCAATTTTGAGCGTGGCATGGTTGTTGGTGCCAGACGGGCCGGTCTGAGTATTTCACAATCTGCTCAGTTACTGGGATTTTCACGCACAACCATTTCTAGGGTTTACAAAGAATGGTGTGGAAAGGGAAAAACATCCAGTATGCGGCAGTCCCGTGGGCGAAAATGCCTTGTTGATGCTAGAGGTCAGAGGAGAATGGGCCGACTGATTCAAGCTGATAGAAGAGAAACTTTGACTGAAATAACCACTCGTTGCAACCGAGGTATGCAGCAAAGCATTTGTGAAGCCACAACACGCACAACCTTGAGGCGGATGGGCTACAACAGCAGAAGACCCCACCGGGTACCACTCATCTCCACTACAAATAGGAAAAAGAGGCTACAATTTGCAAGAGCTCACCAAAATTGGACAGTTGAAGACTGGAAAAATGTTGCCTGGTCTGATGAGTCTCGATTTCTGTTGAGACATTCAGATGGTAGAGTCAGAATTTGGCGTAAACAGAATGAGAACATGGATCCATCATGCCTTGTTACCACTGTGCAGGCTGGTGGTGGTGGTGTAATGGTGTGGGGGATGTTTTCTTGGCACACTTTAGGCCCCTTAGTGCCAATTGGGCATCGTTTAAATGCCACGGCCTACCTGAGCATTGTTTCTGACCATGTCCATCCCTTTATGGCCACCATGTACCCATCCTCTGATGGCTACTTCGAGCAGGATAATGCACCATGTCACAAAGCTCGAATAATTTCAAATTGGTTTCTTGAACATGACAATGAGTTCACTCTACTAAAATGGCCCCCACAGTCACCAGATCTCAACCCAATAGAGCATCTTTGGGATGTGGTGGAACGGGAGCTTCGTGCCCTGGATGTGCATCCCACAAATCTCCATCAACTGCAAGATGCTATCCTATCAATATGGGCCAACATTTCTAAAGAATGCTTTCAGCACCTTGTTGAATCAATGCCACGTAGAATTAAGGCAGTTCTGAAGGCGAAAGGGGGTCAAACACAGTATTAGTATGGTGTTCCTAATAATCCTTTAGGTGAGTGTATATTAATTCTTCTGTTAAGCAATGCAGTTGTATGCATTCAGCAGAACAGATGTCAAGCCACGGCGCGAAAGAAAGCATGAGGGGATTATTCAAATTGACCTAGATAAAAAAAATTACCATGGTACATCAGTCAAAAAATGTTGAACGAGAGCTAAATCAAATAAAGAAATAACATGTATAAATACTAAAATCATAGCATAAAAACACACACACCACTATAGAAAATCAGGCTTAATAATAGAAGAACATAAGAAATAGTAATAAAAACCATACAATTAAAAAACACAACAAAAAAGCTACACTGAATTGATTGGTTTCTGTTTTGAAATATTAATATTTCCAGCTACTCTCAGATCCTCTGGAAGGCTGTTCCAATGGCTAAAAGCAGTGTCACCAAATGTTTTGAGGCTCTGAGGGGATGACTGTTTCATAACTAAAAGCATTTTCTGAGAGCTAGTCTGCTAGACAGTAATATATTTACTTTAAAATCAACATAGAAACTCACAGATAACTCTCAGGTTGTAAAACAGCCGTAATGTGTGCTCTCCTCTTGGTCTTAGTTAAGTCAGCAGAACTTCTAATACATTGTAGCTGGCTTGGTTGCCATGATATTTGAGGCTCCATGGGGGATGGCCAGTCATCTTAAAGAAGGTTAGAGTATAATTAAGCAATAAGGTACTCGAGGCAGTACTGTATCTTCAATAATGTACTGTTCAAGGGTTTGCCTAACAATACCCTTGACCAGTACATTATTGACGATACAGCACTGCCTCTCGTACCTTATTGCTTTTATAATACGGCCAGCGACATTATAATATGTAAATAGTAAGCTGCCTTTCAGCACAAAATAGTTTTTGACTTGAGCCAGCCCTAACTATAAACCTGAGCCAGCCCTAACTATAAACCTGAACCAGCCCTAACTATAAACCTGAGCCAGCCCTAACTATAAACCTGAACCAGCCCTAACTATAAACCTGAACCAGTCCTAACTATAGACCTGAACCAGCCCTAACTATAAACCTGAGCCAGTCCTAACTATAAACCTGAGCCAGCCCTAATTATAAACCTGAGCCAGCCCTAACTATAAACCTGAACCAGCCCTAACTATAAACCTGAGCCAGTCCTAACTAGAAACCTGAACCAGCCCTAACTAGAAACCTGAGCCAGTCCTAACTTGAAACCTGAACCAGCCCTAACTAGAAACCTGAACCAGCCCTAACTATAAACCTGAGCCAACCCTAACTATAAACCTGAACCAGCCCTAACTATAAACCTGAGCCAGCCCTAACTATAAACCTGAACCAGGTCTAACTATAAACCTGAACCAGGTCTAACTATAAACCTGAGCCAGCCCTAACTATAAACCTGAGCCAGTCAGACTTACATTAAGGGGAAATGCACAACGCAAAATTAAAAGGAAATGGGCGGATCAGCTGTTAATTATAGCCTTAAATTGCTGCCACTGGTGTATGTAGCACCTTTAACATGACCTACGCTTGTCCAAACCTAGAAAAAGAACGATCATAACGCCAAACAGTCAGTTGCAAGTATCAAAGTATATTAATAACTTAAATTCAATGCAACAAAACGACACATACCATACAAACAATTGAGCACAATTCAAACCCCAACAAGCCCAAAGTCCAAAAATAAAGTTCACTGAGCAAATAAATCCCCCCCAAAGTCGGCAAGCAAAGCTCCGCGACGGGCGGAAACGTGACAAGTCGCCGCGTTCACCTGCCCCGCGCTACCTCACCGCAGTCTCCTTAGCGGCTGGCCCAGTGATCCGGCTCCAGCGCAGTCTGTCGGGTGTAATCCACGTAATCCCATTCGGTTACCAGATTCCCATACGAAGCAATCGGCAGGTTACGCCGTCCTGAGGCCTCTAATCGCGCTGACCGCTTCGCCGTGCGTGCGCTCCTCCGACGTCGGACTCCTCACAAACAAAACAACCCCTCGCGTCACTTCCCCCCAGTCACATTTTATACACAAAGGTCAGATAAAAGTAATAATAACAATAACAGAAGATCCAATTTAAACCGGTGTTCCCTCAGGCTGCCGATAATAACTTAACAGTACGGCAATTAAAGAGTAAAGGAAAATAAACAAACATGTTTTCACCTTCACCTGTGCTGTAAACAGAGACAGACATATGCGATCATTACATTCCCCCCCCCCACCCCCCCCCAGCCAGCGGCTTATCGGGGCCATAGTAAGGTTTCATGTTAACCACATTTACATTGTCCATCTTCATTGTACCAGTCAACCATTTAACACGGTAGTTTATGGGACCTACTTTCTTCTCTACCCTGACAGGCCCTGACCATCTGGGTGCAAGTTTGGCAGAGAATTTGTCTGAGGCTTTAGACAGTGGGTGTGACCTAACCCAGACCAGATCGCCCCCGCCAAAGTGTACATCTCTGCGGCGCGCATTATAGTATCTGGCTTGTCTGGCTTTGGCCACACCAACATGTCTTTCAACCTCCTTCAACATTTGAGTGTGTGTGTGTAATGTGTTGTATGTAGATGTGTTGGGTGCAGGGGTCTGGTGCACAAGACGCTCCAGCGGGCCTTTGACTTGGCGGCCCAGGGCCAACACTGCAGGGGTTACGCCGGTAGTCTCATGTACCGCTGTGTTGATAGCCAACCGGAACTCAGGCAACCACCTGTCCCAGTCCTGATGGTGGTCACCTACAAAGGAGGCCATCATGGTCTTCAGTGTCCTGTTGACCCTCTCTGTCAGGTTGGTCTGGGGATGGTACGCCGTAGTGAGCTTTTGTGCCACACCCCAGGTCTCACACATGCTAGCCATCAGTTGGCTTGTGAATTGGGGTCCCCGATCAGAGACTAAGTACGCCGGTACCCCCCAGCGGGTGAAAATGTAATTTTTCAAGATCTGACAGACCTTTGGCGTTTTGGCATCCTTTAGAGCGAAAAGCTCTACCCATTTGGTGTAATAGTCCACCACTACCATCAGGACTGAATTTCGGGCCTTGCTGAGTGGAAAGGGCCCCATGAAGTCCACCCCCAACATCTCCCCGGGTTCTTTGACCTCAGTTCCCTGGAGCTGACCAGCCGGCTTGGTGTTAGAGCCTTTATACTGCTGGCAGGTAGGACAGTCACGGACATGACCCCACACATCCTTGCGGACCGTTGGCCACCAAGCCACCTCTAGGATCTTCAAGAGTGTCTTCATCCTTCCTAAATGCCCTCCAAAGGGGCTATCATGGAAGTAGGCCAGAAACTCTGGGGCTAGTACGGCCGGCACCACTAATTGGTAGTTGTACCCTCCGTACTTTGACGGTACCCCCCGATACAGCACTCCTTGTTGCAGCTGATAATGAATGCGGCCGGGTGTGGGCTGGCCAACAGTTTGACTGAGCTCCTGGCATAAAGCATCAGTCTGTTGAGCCTCTTCAATGTCCTGTAGGGAACTGGGTAGGTCAGACCAGCGGGTTTTGGCGACAGCCACACACACACTACCTTCTTTTGGTGGAGGTGGCGCACGGGACAGCGCATCTGGAACAACATTGCAACAGCCCTTTTTATACTGAACACGGAAGGAGAATGCCTGCAGGCGCAGAGTCCATCTGGTGAGCCGTGATGTAGCTTTGGGACAGTTGAATGCCCAGGCCAGAGCACTGTGGTCTGTAAAGACATCGAATGTTTCACCTTCCAGGAAATGACGCCACTTCTCCACCGCCCACACCACAGCCAGGCATTCCTGCTCCGAGGTGGAATACCTCAATTCGGCGCCCTGGAGAGCCCTTGATGCAAAGGCGATGACTCTTTCGTCTCCCTCAATCACCTGCATCAGAACGGCTCCAAGTCCAACACCACTAGAGTCACAGTGCACTTGAAAAGGAAGGTGGGGCCTCGGCTGAGCCAGCACCGGTGACGACTGCAACCGATCCTTGAGCTGGTCAAAGGCGGCCTGACAGTGCGCGGTCCACTCCCACGATACCCCTTTCTTCTTGAGGTTGTTGAGTGGGGCTACAATGTCAGCCAACCTAGGGATGAACTTGTGATACCAGCCCACTAGGCCCAGGAACCGTTGGAGACTTTTCAGGTCTGTGGGAGCTGGGTAGGCCGTGATGGCGTCAACCTTTGACTGGTCGACCTCCACTCCTCAACCGGAAAATACATGACTCAGAAAGGTGAGTTGAGTCTGGAGAAGATGGCATTTCTTCACATTGAGAGTCAGATGAGCCTGGTGGAGTTTCTGGAATACTGCATCGAGATCCCGCAGGTGTTGCTCTTGAGTGCGAGAAAAAACGATAATATCGTCTATGTAGACAAAGCAGATATTGCCCTTCAATTCCCCCAGGACTCTTTCCATCAACCTCTGGAAAGTTGCCCCTGCATTCCGCAAACCAAATGGCATGACCTTAAATTGGAAAAGGCCGAGATGGGTGATCATGGCGGTCTTCTGCTTACTCTCCGCATCCATCGCCACCTGCCAGTATCCACTCTGGAGATCCAGGGAGCTAAAGTATTGAGCCCCCTGCAAGGACTCCAAAATTTCATGAACCAGCGGCACTGGGTAGGCATCATGGTGGGTTTTAGCATTAACTCCCCTGTAGTCCACACAGAAACGGGGTGTCCCATCTTTCCTCGGGGTTAAAACTACTGGGGAGGCCCATGCCGAAGAGGATGGTTCAATGACGCCATCACTCAGCATCTTGTTAAGTAGTCCTTCAATAACTGCTTGCTTCTGTGGTGACACTCTGTAGGCTCTCCTTCGTACTGGCAGCTCGTCTGCAGTCCAGATCGTGTGCCTTGCCACGTTGGTGGCCCCAGTGGACTCTGTCCACACTGTAGACCACTTCTGCAGCAGCGACCTAACCACCTCCGGTTGAGCCTCCCACAGTGGAATTGCAGGCTGTTTGACATTGGTGTCTTCCATGACTGCCATGTAAAAGTTGACTGCATGCTCTGCATGACCCCATTTTAGTGAATCCCGGGTCTTGGGCAAGAACTTATATTCCTTTCCCCCGGGCATGCTATACCTTCTCACGTGTGGCTTCAACACCATCTGGCTTGCACACATGAAGTCCAGGCCGAGCAGTAAAGGCATGCATAGTTGGTCGTCGCTGAGTATATGTATGCTAACGGTTATGGGGGTGTCATGAAGATTAAGGAGCAAGACAGTTTTGCCTATCGCCTGGCTTTCTTGCCCATTAGCCATAATAAACTTAGGGACCTCACTTGCACCTAATGCCTCACCAGCCTTCCTAATGCTGCTCCACAGTGCTCTACTCATTAAGGAGTAAGGGCAACCTGAGTCGAGGACTGCGTCGCCTTGTAAGCCACGTATCCCTATTGGGACCACTAGGAGAGTGGGAACACCCAGCACCGAGGCCACTTCTGCGCCGTGCCCCCGGCCTTGCCCATGTTCAGGCTTCTTGTCGGGTTTCTTGGCAGGGCGCTCTGAAGGGGTGGTCTGTTGTGTCCGGCTCCAATAATCTTTGGAGTTACTCCAGTCCTTTTCAATCAGGGAGCCCACCTTGACCACCTGGTCCACCGTAGTGACGATGCCCCGTAGGCCACTTGCCAACCTTGGATTACAGGCCCTGAGGATTCGCCGCACCATCTCTTCCTCTGACATCTCAGGTCTCCATTTGAGGCAGAGTGCACGATGATCATATGCAAAGTCCCTCAAGTATTGGGTGGGTGCTTGCACATGTGCCCGGAGTTGCTCCTCAATCTCCAACTGATAGTCGGTCGGCAGGAAAGCTTCAAGGAAAGCACTCTTGAACTTGGCCCAATCATATATTTTACTGCGGGCTGCTAACCACCAGCTCCGTGCTGGCCCCTTTAGGACAGCATTGAGCGTGCCCACAAGTTCAATGTCACTCAGCGGTCTCAGAGTAATAAAATTCTCACACTGCTCAATGAAATCAGTGACATCGGTGGAACTACTGGATTCCCCAAACAGGGGAAACTCCATTCTAATGGGTAATCTGGCCATCGCTGCAGGCAGGGATGAAGGACCGATATCGCCCCCAGCCCTATTCCGGCTGTCGGGCGTTGGCCCTGCAGGTGTGGAAAAGCTGCCTGGCCTCCAAGAGAGACGACTTTTGTTGAGGGCCCTTTTCAACTCTTGTCCCCACCGGGTATCCCTACGCTCCAAACATGCCACTATGGCTCGGTCCAAGCCTTGCAGCCTGGCGTCGACATACCCTTTAGCCGCCTCCGCCATGGCACCAATGGCAGCCCTGAGCCCTTCTTCCCGATTGAGTGTGCTGTCAACTGCTTCTTTGAGCCGATTCTCCAGGGTGTCAACCCTTAAATGGAGGTGCTGAAGCTCCTCTCTGAGTGCCACAGCCTCTCCGTCCTCATCATCAAGATGCTGATGTTCCTGCTCCGACGGCTCGAGATACATTGACTCCAACCGGCTGGTCACCTCTGAGACGCCACTCTGATTGTGTCTAGTGGTGACGTGACGGTAAGGGTCAGCTTCCCTGTCAGCCTCAGCAAGCGGGGTAGCCTCTTGATCTGACTCCGAGAAGGGGGATTCAACTTCCTCAGGTGTGCCATCACCCATGGCTGCCCCCCGGTGGCTCATGTTGAACATCTGTGTGTGTAGGTAAGGTTATGCTCTCTGGGGAAATATGTATGTAAGGTGTTGATTATGTTATGTGTATAGTGCAGGCTGTGTAACAGGTACTACAGTCTACACCTTAAACAACTAACGACATCTATCAAAAAAAAAAAACACTGTATGACATTTAAATGCAATTGTTTTAGAGTGCACCCTCACAAGGGTTGTACTTATATTATTCATACGGCCACAAATACAAAACCATATCTGGTTTGGTTCAGGAACAAATAATTCAAACTAAATATAGCCCTCTAGGTCCAGCAGCGAACAATTAACACAAATAGCACAACTAATTAATCCTCACAAGTCCCCATACTGGCCACCACTCTGTAACAATTCACCCTCAGACTTACATTAAGGGGAAATGCACAACGCAAAATTAAAAGGAAATGGGCGGATCAGCTGTTAATTATAGCCTTAAATTGCTGCCACTGGTGTATGTAGCACCTTTAACATGACCTACGCTTGTCCAAACCTAGAAAAAGAACGATCATAACGCCAAACAGTCAGTTGCAAGTATCAAAGTATATTAATAACTTAAATTCAATGCAACAAAACGACACATACCATACAAACAATTGAGCACAATTCAAACCCCAACAAGCCCAAAGTCCAAAAATAAAGTTCACTGAGCAAATAAATCCCCCCCAAAGTCGGCAAGCAAAGCTCCGCGACGGACAGAAACGTGACGAGTCGCCGCGTTCACCTGCCCCGCGCTACCTCACCGCAGTCTCCTTAGCGGCTGGCCCAGTGATCCGGCTCCAGCGCAGTCTCTCGGGTGTAATCCACGTAATCCCATTCGGTTACCAGATTCCCATACGAAGCAATCGGCAGGTTACGCCGTCCTGAGGCCTCTAATCGCGCTGACCGCTTCGCCGTGCGTGCGCTCCTCCGACGTCGGACTCCTCACAAACAAAACAACCCCTCGCGTCACTTCCCCCCAGTCACATTTTATACACAAAGGTCAGATAAAAGTAATAATAACAATAACAGAAGATCCAATTTAAACCGGTGTTCCCTCAGGCTGCCGATAATAACTTAACAGTACGGCAATTAAAGTGTAAAGGAAAATAAACAAACATGTTTTCACCTTCACCTGTGCCGTAAACAGAGACAGACATATGCGATCATTACAACCTGAGCCATTCCTAACTATAAACCTGAGCCAGTCCTAATTATAAAGCTGAGTCAGCCACAGTTTTTAGAGCCAGATGCTGCACGCAGACTGCATGACCCAATGCATGATGGGAAACGCTGTTGGCACATCAGACAGCTGATTGGCTCTTAGATTTGACAGCAAACACCACGTGTTATAGAAAATCCTTATTTTCTGTGTCATTGTAACACTCAATTGTTGACTATTAGTGCATGTTTAATCAAAGACATATCTTGTGTGGTTCATAATAATAACGCTTATGTATAAAACACATCAAAACGAGCAGCAAAGTGTTTCACATAAAAAGAACAAAGGATGCAGCAACACGCACATTTCTAAATAAAAATAAATATTTACAAACACATATGAATGAATCCAAACGAGACCTGTAAACTACAAGTAGCCTACAGATCGGATCTTCGTCAGCTGGCTGCAGCTCGGGGAGTGTGACTCCCATGTCCTGCATGAACTAACACGAGGCTTCATTTCATTCTTACGCCTCATGCAGCCACCGACACAAAAGCCGGTGTGGTGCAAGACACAGCACGGTAAGTGAAGAAAAGGATGTCAAGGTAACCGTTGTGCTCTGAATATGTTTAGTAGTAGTTGATTCATAATGACCCCAATGTGTGTGTGTGTGTGTGTGTGTGTGTGTGTGTGTGTGTGTGTGTGTGTGTGTGTGTGTGTGTGTGTGTGTGTGTGTGTGTGTGTGTGTGTGTGTGTGTGTGTGTGTGTGTGTGTGTGTGTGTTTGTGTGCGACAGAGTCAGAGATGCTGACAGTGACTAATGTGTATGTTTTGTGTGTGTCAGCAGTATTGAATGAATGAGGTACAAATCCCGAGCAGTAAAGATAAGTGCTGACTAAAATGCAGATAGCATTTTTCTCAACTAAACAAGATTACAGCCCAGCAACGGTTTAGATGACACTGTGACATGGAGGCAGGAGTTATGAGAATTCTTTGAATTACTTTTGAGGACAAAAACTCAAATAAAAAAACATTTAATGTGAGGCACCATCATCGCATATAACCAAGGTGTATAGGAAAGAAAGATATAAACAAAATAAAGTAAACAACATTAAAATACACAAATGTTTATGACTATCACAAATAATATAAGCTTGCATACAAACTACACACCTTTATATACACCCCAAATCCCCTTCACATTCCATTCATGTAAACCTGGAATAGGGTTTAACACACATCCAAACTATTTCCTGTTTCTTTGAAAATATAATAACGAAGAAAAAAACAAGTTATCTTATAGGCATAAACCAACAAGGCTGATACCTACAAAATATAGGTATTACCACATAAATACATAAATACTTTGCAAATGGCCCCGATCAGCTGTGGCAGCCACATCACAGCTGCACCCTGGGAAAAGCAGGTTTGCATGCACAAGTAGCCTCTGCAGGATTTCCACGTATGTCAGATCACATCACATGACTCAATGCAGGCAGATTAAGTTGAACGGAAAGCAAGCTTTACGAACCAAAGCTGCAATAAAAAGGAAAAAAAGTTCAAAACAAAAGCGGAGAAGTGAAAAAAAAGGCTGGACATGGGTGGAGCATAATAGCCCAGACGGGTCTGGAGGATGGTAGATGTTGCGGGTGAGAGAGAAGTCTGGGTCAGCCTGCTTGACCTGCTGCCTCCGCGACCCGACCCCGGATAAGCGGTCGAAAATGGATGGATGGATGGGTCTGGAGGACAGGCAGTGAGACACCTATCTGGGATCATTGGCTTGCACCAGAAGGTTCGGCTCCAGCAGGGGGCAGGCTGCAGGCTGCAGGCTGCAGGCTGCAGGCTGCAGGCTAGAGGCTGGAGGCTGCTGAGTAGTGTTGCAGGAGTTCAGGACCGGATTCTGGTGACTGGAGCCAAGGACCCGACTCTGGAGACTGGAACTCAGCCAGGGCATCAACGAGGACGTGTGTCTTGCAAAACCACGCTGAAACACAAACACAGGGACTTGAGACCCAGGAGGACAGCGCTGAACAGGAATGGCTTAGCTTTCGCTGGAGTTTCCCCGACACAGCAACAAGCTTGGCGTCTGCCATGGAGCTGGACAGCGGAAACTCTGGGTCACTGGGAAGCAGAGACTCTCGATCAATGGGCAGTGGAGGGTTGGGGTCACTGGGCTTGAGGCTAATTAGTTGGTTGCTGGCAGGTTGGAGGCTGAAGGCTGAAGGCCAGCAGACTGAGGAGCAGACTGGAGGTTAGTAGGCTGGGAAGCAGGAGAGTATAAAAGTCAGGACATCCTCAGCCATGGTTTTGAGGATGCTTCCAGGTATGCCAACATCAGCGCAGCTTCCTTGTACCCCCCACTAGGAGCTCCTTTCCACACAGGTGCACAAGGAAGTCCAATCAAAGAGTCCCTCTTCAAATGAGTCCACTGGGTCCATGCCGTTTTGTCATGTATATCAAGACAGATTGACAGAAAAACTTTAATAACAAAATATGGCACAAAAGGCAAACTAAGGGAGCCGGCAGCGAATCCACAGAGGAACATGAGGGACCAATGCAGGAACATCAGCAAACAAAGGCAGACGACCTGACACACAAACTAAAGACACAGGAAGCTCATCAACTAATGACATAACAGGCAGGAAAAAGACAGACTGGAAGTTAAACCAGTCACAGGAGTCAGAGAAATAAAAGAAAAAGCAGGACATAAACAAAACAAAGAACCCAAGATCATCACAAGAATAGAGAACATTTCTTTAATAATTGTATATTACTTGATTTCACATATTCTGTTTGTTTATACAATGTAAAATAGACAAATATAAATTCCAGGACTGTTCTCAACAGACGCATCACAGGCCATTTCATATTCCTTGCAGCTGTAGTGACGTTCAAGCTGCATGCAGACTTTATGTTTATGTTATGCATCAAAGATCTGCAGATGGCAGTCATGTCCACCGGCACTGCGATGAATCGCGTCGTATCAAAAAAACAATCGGATCAATAGTGTCTGGGTTGCGGTTTGATTAAATTGTAGCCTACATTAATAATGAGGGAAAAAATAGTTGCAATACATTCTCTATAACGTGAACACAGCAGAGAGATGAGCAGAGCTGCTGTGTGACAGACCCGAGGAGCCGTGTTCCCTCCCCATCCCCTCTTGGCTCAGTCCTGCTTCCACTTCTGCTGATTACCCACAACTGCCTTCCATCCAGCTCATCACCATGCAGTAACCATCCCGCTTCTTCAGCCACTCATTGCAACCCCAGTGGATCACTTGGGCCCATCCCGGTCTCCACCTCACGGACTTTGAGGGCGCTCCTGCTGACTCCGTGAGGGTTTAGTTCTGTCCCACTGTCACATTGTCGAGTGTTTGAGTCTCTGGCAGACATTGTGAGCCTTTTATGAACCCTTTCCGTAAGCCGGCATTACCCACAATTCATAGCAATGTGACGCAGTTACCAATGGAAGCATGGAGACATAGAAAAAAGCTAAACAAAGAGGCACGTGGGTGTTCAGCCCGGTAATTACATTTATACAACAAAATTGCGAGCAGTAAAAATATTACAGGATGGCCGACAGATGTCTGAGAGTGTGCACTAAATGCAGGGCTAGCACAAACTGTATTCAGGGGGTTAAACGTCAGGAGCTTCTATGTCAAGAGAAACTGACGGTGACACGAGGAAAAACTGCCAATTAGACATGATGTAATGTGTGGGTCGTTATCTCTGAAATGTGAAATGTTTGCAAAGTGCAGCATTAAGATGATTCATCACAACAATCACAACAATTCAGCCACAGCAGCAGAAAATGCAAAACATTAAAACCCTGCAGAGCATTTGTGAAGCGCTTTCACCCCAAAACCCTCCAGAACAACTTCACATTGGCTATGAAAAAACAAATCAAAGTCCATTCATTAAATGCAATAAACTAATGAGTGAGTGTGTGTGTATGTTAAAGTATGTCCTGTTCAATCAGGATCAATTCAGTTGAATCAGGAAAGACTTCATTAGAATTTAACAATAACTATTACATGAGCATACAATTTGAATAGTGCAAAGTCTTTGGCGATTAGTCTCCATCTTAAAGTAGCATTATAGAGGGGTTGTGATCCTGATAAGGCAGAATCCCCCCAGAGACCAGACACTGGTGGAGGTGGTAATGAAGGGAGTGGCTGCAATGTGATGATGAATGAGGGGCCAGACTCTGATGCTGACTGGAGGTGACTGACAGCAACGATGTGATTGGCTTCAGGAAACCACACTGAATGTGGTTGCTTAAGATGAACGCCAACAATCAGCTGATAGAGTAGTCACAAGGAGAGAGAGATTATGAAGGAAAAGGAGTGTAAGAGTCTTCCTGACTGAACTTCAGCTGAAGCTCCATTTCAGTTGGAAGAGGGTTGAGCACAGGGATGGACGGCATAGATGGGCGAACACCGTTACTGGACAAAACCTGGCTGAACATGTTATAGCTGAATGTCATTAGTGACAGACAAGAGTTGGAAAAATTAAGGGAAAAAAACATGGACACAGCAGATCAGTCGCACTATGACCAGTTTGGCCCGGTTTACAGTGGCTGAATGAATAAGTATGAATGGTTAGATAGCCCTGATGGGAAGGTGGCACCTCGCATGGTAGCTCCTCCCATCAGTTTGTGTTACTCACTGTACATGTTTATATACACTTCATATACATTACATATGCTTTGCATTTTTTTTGCACTTTCTTTATTGTTTAAATTTAGTTTCCTAAATTAACACACTGCTGTTTTGTTGTATATATTGAGTTTTGTTGTATATATTGAGCATCTTTTTTTGTTGTTATTTTTGTGTCTGCAAGCTGCTACTGTGACACACACATTTCCCCTTGGGGATGAATTAAGTATCTATCTATCTATCTATCTATCTTCATGAATGGGTAAATGATGACAAATAGCGTTAAAGAGCTTCGAGTGGTTGGAAGACTAGAAAAGCGCTATAGGTACAGACCATTTACCATTTTATACATATATTATATGAAACGGCCAGGATAAACCATTTTTGTAAATAGCGTAGATGTAAAAGAATGAGCTAAGTTGTATGATCGAAAGTAGTATCGAAAGTGTATGGTGCAAGTCTAAAAGTGGGGGTGCAGCTGCTCCAGCATTTGCATTAATGTCATTGTTAAATGAATTCTAATGGTTTAAACACGTGACCAAACTAAAGCGGAGTTAACATGCTTAGTGTGGGCGCTAGCTCAGCCCATCCATCTGCATTATTACTACAGCTGTTTAAAGGATTCAGCTTGTTCCATTAGAGAGATTCACAAGAATAATGAACTCATGGGAGTGAAACTTTCTGTGCCTGTATAGTGTAATCCATCTTTCTTTCTATTTGTATTACTTCCTCATCTTTTTTTTCTCCAGCCAGTTGGTTTGATAAACAGCCTCTTCTGCAAAAGCTGAGGAGAGCGAGGGAAGCAATGAAAAGGATGGGGACAAACCACACACACATGCACGGACAGCATAAGAGAGAGTTCTCATCTTTTAAACAAGAATATGTCTGAAGGCACATATTTCATTAAGTCCTTATTATGAGGCTCTGTTGTCTGCCCTGCAACCTGCTGTAATCTTTAAACCATTACAAGCACCTAAAAATAACCGCGTTAACATGCACAGCTGCCGAGTCAACCGGCAAAATTTTAATAAATGTCATGTAAACACTGCAACAATCAAATTTAATGGGCTTGAACCGCAGCAACAATGCTCTGCCCCACAGCACAGTTTGCATAAAGCAAACCCAATCACAGAATATTTGTTTATTTTACATATTTAATTCATAAGGTGGTGCTGTGTTTACAGTACTTTACATTTAGCTTAATATCCCCGAATGCTCTGCTGGGAAGAGGGAGAGAAATAAGGAAAGAAGACATTAGGACAGGAGGAGCTTTATCAGGAAATGACCTTCATGCCATTCAGGGAGTCAGCAACAGAGGCAGACTTTCCATTACGCAAAGGTCCACAATTGCCTGAAGCCCAAAGCCACCGAGGGCCCCATCAAGGAAGACAGTAGCCGACTCGTGTAAACGAGCGGCTCGCCATTGTGTCAGAGTAGACTGTGCAATAATGAAGCCAAGCTTCCTCAGCGGTGCTGGAAAAAAAGGAAAGAAAAAAGGAAGCGGGTTGTGGTAGCAACGCTAACATTGCTAAAGAGCAGCAGCTGCTCCGTGCAAAACAACCAATGTAAATAATAATAATACTTCTGAGGGAGAGGAAGAGAAAGCAAAAACCTCATATTTTTAACAGTGTATGATGTTTATTATTTTAGCGGCTCCGTAATTGACCTATTATTGTCTTGTGTGTTATCGTCTCACTTAAATAACACGAGACAGAAGACAGAAGACCGGAAACAAGGGCTTCCATTTGGCCAGCGGCCAGCAGGTCCAGTACGAACAAACCAAGGAAAACAATTACATTGAGCCACAGATCTTTCATGTGAGCGGACAATATATATACATGCAATCCTATCATACAGAGATCACATTGTTTATGAAAACAACATTTTAGTTCCGTATCCTTTGTCACATCTTCTTCCCTTCCAGCAGAGACTCTGCTTCGCCAGATTCAACCTTGTTGAGCGGCACTCCAGTCAAGTGAAACCCTGGACACAACTGGACACAACTCATTCTAATGTTGTCTAGCATGAATAGTTTTGCCTTGATGAATATTAATACCACCAAATAATACACAGCTAAAGTGATACCTTGAAACAAGTCAAGGAAAGGAAACGGCAGAGAAATCCTGCATCTCTAAATTAGTAACTTCTCATCCCTTGTGAAATTGAAAGTACTTTTGAAAATGACTATCCTTTGTATTGCACATGGCTTATTATGTACAGTATTTCTTTAGTCAATATCTGAAAGGCTTTGTTACGAAGAGGTAAAACTGTGGTACACATTAACTGGTAAGGAAACCTACTTTTTTAGCCTGATGCTTTTCTAAATCAAGTCAAATCATGTTTTTACACACTCATACGCAGTACAGCTGATTCCCTTCTTTTGCATCTATTGGCAAAGCCCACCTCCTTTTCACGCTGTGTCTGACTAATCATTGTCAATGCTGTGGTGATGGATGCCAGCAATGTTCTGTACCTACATGGGGTTCTTACTGCTGCTCTCCCTGCCTTAGGCTTTTCCTGTGTGCACAAAGTAAAAAGAAAAAACAAACAAATTAAATCTGATGAATCACTTTCAAATTGAGGATTTAATTTACGCTATTTTCTTACACTTGCCTGTGCATGTTTTTTAACCGGCTGATAGCTTCAAATGTAGATTATCCTGCAGTTAGTTTGTGTGTATGAAATGTAGTAATACAGTTTGATTGTGTTACTGATTTGTGTGTGTGGAACTCAGAGTTCTGAAGCTATGCTGTTTATTTTGAATGACTGAGGGGACATTTTCAGCACCAAGGACAGTGCCGGTGCTATTCCTTTCGGTTACCGTGGTATAGTTTGTAACAAGCTGTTGATGGAGCTTCAAAGGTACCCTGCAGATTATCCTGCAGTGAGTTTGTGTGTATAAAACATGGGAATACATTTTACATTTGTTAGTACTGCTTCATGTACATAGATTCTAGCGATCAGTCTAGTTGTCGGTTGTTGCACTGATGCTGACTAACATTGCTTTACAGCCGATATACCACAGTGCTGTATTATTATGATTATGTATTATTCCGATGCAGGTTTCCGATTTAATTATAGAAAATGTGCAACATAGCATGGCATCTGCCATTGGTTATGATGCGTATAATGCAAATATCGAGGGCAGCCCTCCCTTGCTTTTTTTTCTTTGGTGTGGCTGAGCTAAAGCCTCCGCTCTTATAGTCATACAGGGAATGTCATTCCCATATTTGTGAAAAAAGAGAGGAAACATACTTGTTATTTCTCTCCTCTGGCTTTTCATTGACCTGGACCTGGACTCTGGAGCCAGTGCTGTTTTGTTACATAAGTGCTTTATTTGAGGCGTTTGCCACCTGATAAGTGTGTGTGTGTGTGTGTGTGTGTGTGTGTGTGTGTGTGTGTGTGTGTGTGTGTGTGTGTGTGTGTGTGTGTGTGTGTGTGTGTATGTGTATGTGTATGTGTATGTGTATGTGTGTGTGTGTGTGTGTGTGTGTGTGTGTGTGTGTGTGTGTGTGTGTGTGTGTGTGTGTGTGTGTGTGTGTGTGTGTGTGTGTGTGTGTGTATGTGTATGTGTATGTGTGTGTGTGTGTGTGTGTGTGTGTGTGTGTGTGTGTGTGTGTGCAATTTTTGACCTAGACTTAAAATAAGCAGCAACTACTTGTGAAGGCCAAACAGCAAGGCATGTTATACTCGGGGGGAATCAAAGTGTTAAATAGCAACACAACCCTGGATGATTGCATCGACCTTCCCCAGCACAACCCCGCTCTCACACACAGGCTATTACTACTCTGCCTTGACACTCACTGACAGTATGTCACCCCCACTTCTTCTCCAGCACAAAGGAATCTACACGGCACCTTAAAATGCATCTTCAAAGCTAATCCACTCCACATATTGATTTGAGCTGGTTTTGTTCCCGGTTGGCTCCGGCAGTATCCTGCGACAGGGTGGAAGGAGACGGAGGGAGAAAGCAACAGAAGGAGGGAGAAATGTAAAGAGGGTGGAGAGGTGATGGGTTGAGTCCTGCCAGCACCACTCCACTGAGTGCAGAACCAATCGAGCATGGAGGTAAACATGTGAATCGTATCCGAGGGAAAGAAAAGGGAAAGAAAACGAGGGCATGAAGGAGCAAAAAAGAGAAGAGAAAGCGAGCTGGAGTACGGTGACACGCAGGTTCATCCCCCTCGTGGCTTCCATCCAACGCTTTTAGAGAGCTCAACCTTCTCCCAGAGAGGTCAAGCAGAAAATACCCAGCGATTAGAAACCCCGTCAGCGGCTGGGAGAATGGATCCACCAATGGAGAAGTTGTGGGGAGACATAGAGTCAGAGCAGAAAACACACAAGGCTTCTTCCTCTTTCACAGGACCAGTATGTCAACATCTCCATCCAGAGAGAAGAGTGCAGGAGAAAGGGAGACCAGGTTACCAATGGAGACATTGATGTCAGTTTGAATAACACCTCAAATTTAGTTTATGAGCAAAATAAGCACTGATCATGCGAGGGTGCTTGCTGCTGCCTCTCCAACAGAACCTTCTTCTGTCACTCCGCTTAACTCCTCATCCTCCACAGCTCAGTTGAGTTGTTGTGTCCCCTAAAGATCCATTCTGATCCATTCCTAGAAGCCTATTTGTATTGTTTTCTACAAAATTAGGCCATTTCTATCAATCGTTGACACAAAAGTTGTCCATGCTTTGTTTGGCTAGATGATGCTACCGCTCTGGGCTCTGGCATCAGCAGGGCTCCCTGCACCGTTTCCAGTGCTTCAGCTGGACTCGTTACTGGGACAAAGAGGCACGATCACCACCCTTGGATTGCCTTCCTACACTGACTCCTGGTAGTTTTCAAATTTAAATTGTCTCGCTCACTAGTGCCCTTAAATACATATCTGGTTTATTGTCCCGGTCTGGGCCCTTCTGATCCCTCCAGCTCACTATTTGTGGACACTAAGGATGGTCAGACTTTTGGAGCCCCCCACACTATGGAAGTCTGTGTCTTCTAGACTCAGACACACACAATCCCAAGTTTCTATTCAATTTCATCTTTTGCATCTGAGAATGCTTTTGGAAATATTTGATCTTGTTTTTTATATTGTTTCTATTTATCTGACTTATTCATGTTATTGTCTTTACTTCCTGTGGTTTATAATTCTCATTCTGCCTCGTTTAGTTTTACTTTATTTTGTAACATTGTTGAAAAATTGATACATAGATAATTGTATTATTATCATTATGAGAATTATTATTTAATTATTATTTTTCTTATCGCCTTAAATGGCAGACTTTGGGTCCCCCGGTGCCTTTGGAGCAACAGCATAGTTTACATTTGCTGTTCTTGCTTTTGGTGAGCTGATGACACATTTCCAACCTGGTGGAATAATCCAAGATTATATTATATAAAAATATAACACTGAAGAGGGCCATTCTGCATCATGAGCACTTTGAGTTGGTTGATGTTTGAAGTACATTTCACTGATGATTTTGCGAGTGCTTTTAAGTAAGATTCTTTAATGAAGGGATCTTACTTGTAATGGACACTCCACTGTGGTGATGATACTCTTTATGGTTAATCATATCACCCAAATACATCATCCGTGTGTCTTCAGGAGAGCTCAACACACATACGCACACAAAAATACTAATAAAACCTTTTAAAACATGTTGAATCACTTGGCATAAATTCAAGTGATTGTAATTGTGCTAACACAACGGCTAGTGTGTGTGTGTGTGTGTGTGTGTGTGTGTGTGTGTGTGTGTGTGTGTGTGTGTGTTTGCTCCATGGATACAATCAGATAATAATAACTGTGTTCGGTCATACATTTCAAATATATATTCTCCATTTGATCAACTTTTCTCATTTCATATTTCTGCTGAGTCATCACACATGCAGATATGATTTACTCCTCTTTTGTGTCTCTTGCATGAGCATGTGCCTCCTCTCCACCTTTATTTAATGTACAAACCACTGGAATTTAATAACTAATGTGTTCAGAAAGATATTCATGGTCAAAACTTTCTGCACATTCAAAACATTTCCCACATATCTGTGTTCTCTGAGCCGACATGTTAAGTCAAAAGCTAATGTTTCAATAAGAAATAACCTGAAAGAGAATGATGTCATGGGCTGCACGGTGGTGTGGTGGCTCACTCTCACCTCACAGCAAGAGGGGTCCGGGTTCGATCTCCGGTCTGGGAGGTCCTTCTTTTTGGAGTTTGCATGTACTCTCCATGTCAGCGTGGGTTCCCTTCGGGTTCCCCCGCTTCCTCCCACAGTCTAAAGACATGCAGCTCAGTTAATTGGAGACGAGCCAAGGTGTGAATATGAGCGTGAATGGTTCTCTGTCTCTCTATCTGCCCTGAGGTAGACTGGGTGAACCCTGCCTCCGCTCAGCTGGGTCCGTCTGTCTCTCTCTCTCTCTCTCTCTCTCTCTCTCTGTCTGGCTTTCTGTCTTTGTCTATGTTTGTCTGTGCTTTTCTCTCTTTCTCTCACTCTCTCTCTCTCTCTCGCCCTCTATGAATTATTGTTTCCCATATTAAAGGGAGCTTTATTGGCATGAACAAAAACATGTTGTTGCCAAAGCACTTGACATAATAATACACATATTACATATTAAATACACAGGTGTCATATGCAGAACAGCACATTACACCTTTAAAGTTTAATCCAGAAACTTCCTGTTGTGAATCCATTAGTAACTGACGCATACTCAGCTGTTGACTCTTCACATAAGAACTGACAGTTCCTCCTCTGGGCTCAACATGAGAAAGTTGAATATGTCCTTAGTTATTTGCTAGAAGTGGAAATCTCTTCTGATAGTGGAGGAGGATCTCTGTCTCTACCTCTCACAGAGCGCTGGTCTCTGGGCAGCCATGTCTGTCCGTGTCTTCCTGTCTCTGCTGCCAGCTGGCGGTCACTGAGCCTGTCTTTGGTCGGGATCAGTCTCTTCTTTGTCGGTTTGCCTTTCATGATAAGGAGTTTTGTTTGTCTGTATCTGCCAGCTGTTCCTGCCCGTAAGACTTCTTCTTCATGAAGGGATGACCATGGTTTCTGCCCTCTCGGGTCTGCATTCGGGGCCTCCCTGCTTGTCCTGCTCTTTGCTTCGGGACACATCTTGTACCTTCCTTTTGACCTTTATTTTTCCCTTATTTTCTTTCTTTTGGCTTTTCTTCCACTCCCTTAGGCAGCACCTTCAGTCCAACACCTCCTCTTCACCGAGAGAGTGAATCGATAGCACTCAGGTCTGGGCGGTGGAGGAGGCATCGATTGCTCAGGCTCACCGACTGCCCTTTCTCCGTCTCTCCAGTAAACTGGAGGGCATGAAGTTTAAGGCGGTTTCCATGTCAGGTGGACGTTTATCTAATGTTATACCTCCAGAACTGCAGTGAGGCAACTTTACGAGCACTTTTCTCTTTACATCTAACAATCGATCTTGCAATCAATATCTGATTCTTATTCTAATTCACACTGGTATTTAAACCATTTATTTAAATAATAAAATACCGTAAATGAGTCTCATGATGGTTATCACTGGATTGTTGCTGTTTTTACTACAGGTAACTTCAAAATGTGTCATGATAATGTGCAGGGCATCAGTTTATTTGGCTGACATTAGTTTGATGTGGGTTCAGGATAAAATATGAATAATTTTTCTGACATTATTATTATTATTATTTATAGTCATGTGTTTGTATGATCCATCGACCCCGGGCCCAGGCTCCTCCCAATTCATCTATCCATCCATCCATTATTCGTAATCGCTTGTCACTGGGGGGCTGGAGCCGATCCCAGCTGACATTAGCTGAATGCAGGGAACACCTTGGACAGGTCGCCAGCCTATCACAGGGCTGTCACATAGAGGCAGGCTCCCACTCACAATTTAGAGTCATCAATTAATGAAACTGCATGTCTTTGGACTGTGGGAGGAAGCCGGAGAATCCAGAGAGAACCCACGATGACACGGGGAGAACGTGCAAACTCCACAGAGAAGGGCCGTCCAACCCGTTCAATTCAATTCAGTTTAGTTCCGTTCAGTTAAATGTATCTCAATTCTTCAATTCAGTTCTGTTATATTAAGACTTTGGGGAAGAAGCAAAGTCAGTAAAATGCTTTAATTAATGGAATATTACATCATACAGAAGGAGAGCGAGAGAGAGAGGAGCTCAGTGTAAAGATGTCCCCCAGCAGTCTAGGCCTATAGCAGTATATAGGGGCTGGACCAGGGCCGACCTGAGCCAGCCCTAACTATAAACCTGAGCCAGTCCTAACTATAAACCTGAGCCAGCCCTAACTATAAACCTGAGCCAGTCCTAACTATAAACCTGAGCCAGTCCTAACTATAAACCTGAGCCAGCCCTAACTATAAACCTGAGCCAGCCCTAACTATAAACCTGAGCCAGCCCTAACTATAAACCTGAACCAGCCCTAACTATAAACCTGAGCCAGCCCTAACTATAAACCTGAGCCAGCCCTAACTATAAACCTGAACCAGTCCTAACTATAAACCTGAGCCAGCCCTAACTATAAACCTGAGCCAGTCCTAACTATAAACCTGAGCCAGCCCTAACTATAAACCTGAACCAGTCCTAACTATAAACCTGAGCCAGCCCTAACTATAAACCTGAGTCAGCTCTAACTATAAACCTGAGCCAGCCCTAACTATAAACCTTAGCCAGTCCTAACTATAAACCCGAGCCAGCCCTAACTATAAACCTGAGCCAGCCCTAACTATAAACCTGAGCCAGCTCTAACTATAAACCTGAGCCAGCTCTAACTATAAACCTGAGCCAGCCCTAACTATAAACCTGAACCAGTCCTAACTATAAACCTTAGCCAGTCCTAACTATAAACCTGAGCCAGTCCTAACTATAAACCTGAGCCAGTCCTAACTATAAACCTGATCCAGTCCTAACTATAAACCTGAGCCAGTCCTAACTATAAACCTGAGCCAGCCCTAACTATAAACCTGAACCAGTCCTAACTATAAACCTTAGCCAGTCCTAACTATAAACCTGATCCAGTCCTAACTATAAACCTGAGCCAGTCCTAACTATAAACCTGAGCCAGCCCTAACTATAAACCTGAACCAGTCCTAACTATAAACCTTAGCCAGTCCTAACTATAAACCTGAACCAGTCCTAACTATAAACCTTAGCCAGTCCTAACTATAAACCTGATCCAGTCCTAACTATAAACCTGAGCCAGTCCTAACTATAACACTATCAAAGAGGAAAGTCTTAAGTCTACTCGTGGCTAAGGCCTATCAATAAATACCAGCCCTTAGCAAAAAAAGGCACATCCTGGCCTCACAAGTCAATATAAGTTAATTTGTCATGTTTATAACACTATTGCACAATAAATATGAACATAAACTGTAAGTATGACTCGAAGTGACTCCAGAAAACATCCCGAGTTTTGAAAGTATGCCATTTCATATCGATACAGCATGAAGTTACACAAGATTACTCCTGTTTTGAAATCCTTAGAACCTACTGAATCCACCGCTGTCAAACAAAGCCTCGCCAAGATACACACAACATTGCCATTTATGTCCAGCAAAAAAAAAAAAAATTGACTTACTTATGGCTGAATCGCGGCCTTCTTGGTCTGTATAGTTTCCTCTCCTCCTGCAGCACATTTCTTTTGTTGTTGTTTGGAGTTAAAGATAAGATAAAATAAGATAATCCTTTATTAGTCCCGCAGTGGGGAAATTACAGGATTACAGCAGCATTGCTCAGTACGTAAAGATAAAATAAAAATCAAGTAATATAAATAAACAGTAATAAACATAATAAAAGAATAAACAGTAAAGAAGCAATTGAATGTACAGTAGAATATTGAATATACAAATTACAAAATATTACAAAATATTGCACCAGGATGGATTAAAGTGACCAGAATATTGAATATACAAATTACAAAATATTACAAAATATTGCACCAGAATGGATTAAGTGACCAGAGTGATAAAAAAAAAAAGAAAAAAAAAAAAAATAGTGTTCAAGTATTGAGAGTCCAGAATGTTTGTGGGCTACTGGGAGGTCAGCTTGTTGTGCAGCCTGACAGCAGCGGGGAGGAAGGACTTGCGGTACCTCTCCTTCACACACCAGGGGTGAATCAACCGGTGGCTGAAGGAGCTGTGCAGAGCTGCCAGGGTGTCCTGCATGGGGTGGGAGGCGTGGTTCATCAGGGATGAGAGCTTGGCCATCATCCTCCTGTCTCCCACCACCTCCACAGTATCCAGAGGACACCCCAGCACGCTGCTGGCCTTCTTTATTAGTTTGTCCAGTCTCCTCCTGTCAGCTGCCGTGATGCTGCTGCACCAGAAGACCACTCCATAGAAGATGGCTGATGCCACCACAGAGTCAAAGAAGGTCTTCAGGAGTGCTCCCTGCACCCCAAAAGACCTCAGTCTCCTCAGCAGAAAGAGTCTGCTCTGTCCCTTTTTATAGAGTGCATGTGCGTGGTCGGACCAGTCCAGTTTATTGTTCAAGTGAACACCCAGGTACTTGTAAGATGTCACCATCTCAATGTCCAGTCCCTGGATGCTCAATGGTAGCGGAGGAGAGCGTTTGCCCCGGCGGAAGTCCACCACCAGCTCCTTGGTCTTACTGGAGTTTATCTGGAGGCGGTTCCGCTGGCACCATCCTAAAAAGTCCTGGTTCAGTTCCCTGTACTCCCTGTCATCATCGGCAGAGATGAGGCCAACGATTGCAGAGTCGTCAGAGAACTTTTGCAGGTGGCAGTTGGCAGAGTTGTGTTTAAAGTCCGAGGTGTAAATGGAGAACAGGAATGGAGCCAGAACGGTTCCCTGTGGAGCCCCCGTGCTGCAGGACACCCGATCTGACTCACACTCCCGTATCCGCACATACTGTGGACGGTTGGTGAGGTAGTCCAGGATCCATGCAGTGAGGTGGTGGTCCACATGGTCTGCTCCAGCTTGTCCCTCAGAAGCAAAGGCTGAATGGTGTTGAAGGCACTGGAGAAGTCGAAAAACATGACCCTCACAGTGCTTCCAGCCTTTTCCAAATGAGAGAGGCATCTCTGTAGCAGGTAGATGACGGCGTCATCCATCCCGATGCCAGACTGGTAGGCAAACTGAAGTGGGTCCAGGGATGAGCTCACCAGGGGGCGGAGATGGGCAAGGACCAGCCTCTCCAGGGTCTTCATCAGGTGGGATGTTAATGCCACCGGCCTGTAGCCGTTGAGGTCCTTGGGCCGCGGGGTCTTTGGTACTGGCACCACTCAGGATGTCTTAAAGGACGGAGCAATGCCATTTAGAGTAACTAGAAGGTGTGAATGGTCGGTGGGCGGGCTTACACTGGAGTTTTACTTTTAGGTTTCCCTTCTGCATAGTTCACAACTTGCCTGATGGTCTGGCTGCTTGTGTCTGTTGCCCTGTCGAATATCTGGTTGTGTTGCCAGATCTAATTGGTTACTTTTGTGTTGTCATACCTGTTGAAATACTAAAGAAACGATGTGATGACCAAAACCAACCAGACTCAGAAGAATGTTACAAGTTGGTTTCTTGGATTCAATGGATTCCAACACATTCACTGATTTCTCCGCAACCTCCTGTAGCATCATTTTGAGTTTTGCCAAAATCAGGCTCAATCCAATGCTTCCTGTCGCTCACACTATGAGCTGTTGGTCCTGAGCAGCTTCACTGCCAACAGAGATATGAAGCCTCCTGAAGTGTGGCTTGTATTGCTGTTCTTTGCGTTATGCTGGGTGATAAGACTCAGTCCCAAGAGATTATTAAACCATCTGGATGGCTGGATATCTGAAATTACCGATTTGCATAGGCAAATAAAATTACTATTCAATATTCATGTCATATAGACGGTTTAAGACTTGGATTTTTTCTTCTCCTGGAACCACATAGATTTATTAAAAAAAGAGCTTATCCCCATGTGAATATGGCTGATTATCAGAATACAGCTCAGTATGTTCCAGTATGGAGCTCTGGTGCCACTCAGTGTCCAGACAGACGTAGGACACCATAAACCAACCCAAACCCAAGGGCCGAGCCTCCCACCTCCTCCATCTTTACATAATAGCCAGCACAGAGGAACACTGTGCATTCATCAAAGGGATTTTCACTGCACTCACCTTTCAAAGTGAAATAGAGTTTTCATTAACTTGTGATTTTGTTTTGCCCTTATTCAAATGAGGCGATATTCTCCTGTCTAATCCGTCTTTGCTAATATTAGCACACAAGTCCAAACAGTAAAAGTGTATGCATGAAGAGACACAGCTTAGATCCCTACTTAAACTACATTTAGGAGGATATAAGCCCTGCTCTGGGTAATAACCCAGAAATATTACTGAGATTGGACAAATCAGCCTCTCACTAGAAACACACACACACACGTACAATAAAGCATGCGCATGCACAAACATTTAACACACTTGCTTTTGCTTTCTCAGCAAGACTTTGTCAAATGAGGTACAAAACTGCTGAGGAAAGGGTGCGTGTGTTTCAGGTCTTATCATGGCTCATACGTTATATGTCGATGGGAGTCATAACCTTTCCTTCTCACATCTCCATATAGTGTGATATCAGCACTGAGCAGCAACTTCTATTTCTGTTCTGCATCACTGGGGCCCTTTGGTGTGGCTCTCTGTAAAACCTCTGCATGTACACTTTATTGACTAAGAAGATTCATTTTACGGCTCTGAATGCTGCTCTACTTTCTCTTCTCCGAGTTTATTTTGGAGATGGAGGGTTGTCTCAGTTACTAGAGACACAGACTGAACAGATGTGCCATTGTTTAAAAAGAGCTAAATAACCCAAATAAATGCAGAAAAAAGCCTTTTTCCAAACTGCTTGTCGAATTAGGTTTGTTGTTGTCATACCCGACCCAATTGTGCATTGAGTATGTTGGATGTCAGCATTTCGGAACCAAAAATGCATTTCATAAATATGTTTCATATTAGCTTCATATCACAGAAGACGCAAGCTGCCCAGTGGTTAACACGAAATGACTGGTTCAGTTAAGTTATGGTCAGAAAGAAGATCATGGTTTGCGTTTCAATATTAATGTAATAACGCAGCGTAACTCTGAAAAAAAAAAGTCTTTAACACAATTAGTCATATACCAATTTAAAATGACTCCATTACTCTAAATGGTATGCATTAAAACTCTTACTTCAGTAGATAAAAGTACAATATTATCAGCTGGATGTTAAATTAGGAACTTCTGCTTTATACTTCTAATCCACTTCAACGAGGGATACAGTTCGTCATATGGCTGAGGGATACATGTTACATTGCTGATTGTGATTTTACACACAAAGCACTTGATCAAATCATTTTGCCACCAGGAGTATTGTGAGGGGCGCAGACCGAAAAGAAAATAAGATGAGTGATGTGGAACGTTGTTCAAGGGAGAACACGGAACAAGGAACACGAGGCATATTTGTGGCAGCTTTGTTGGACCAGAGCCATTATCTTTAACAGGAGGATACATGTATTCGGCGTAGTATTTCCTGCTCTTCCCACTCCCGCGCTCCTCCCACTGGGCGGTGGCACTTCAGGGCCACTCAGTCCACGTGTACGATTACTTGGCTCCAGGCTTTCATCTGCCAGGGAGCGGCTCTTCCCAGAGGAGCGTTGACAAGATGTCAGTAAACACTTGCAGTGCCAGCCGGCTCTTAGAATGCTAGGCATCGTGTTTACAGTGCAAAATAATGCACCTCTTTCTTTTATTCCCTGATGCCTTATCTTTACGTACTGACACCCTTATCCGTCATTTCTGTGGTTCCAAAAACGGGTAACTCTACAATTCTGAGTACCACATTTGCATTCATGGAGTTGCACCTTGTCTTAGAAAGGTTGTACATGTTTCTCAACAGCTTAGTTAATTTGCTGACTAAGATGTCTTACACAAAACGCACAATCAATAAATAGTATGTATCATTGTAGATGGGGATCTGGTGGGGATCATTGGACTCGTCCCCACCAGAGATGAGTCCAATGAGGGTGGTGTCATCCGCAAACTTCAGGAGCTTGACGGACTGGTGACTGGAGGTGCAGCTGTTGGTGTACAGGGAGAAGAGCAGAGGGGAAAGAACGCAGCCTTGGGGGGAACCGGTGCTGATGGACCGAGAGGCTGAGACGTGTTTCCTATCTTCACGTGCTGCTTCCTGTCAGACAGGAAGTCTGTCATCCACTTGCAGGTGGAGTCGGGCACGTGCAGCTGGGAGAAGTCTTTCTTCAGCCAATGGGACATCTCGTACCTGCTGCTGCCTCATATGTGCACACAGAATATTGAGGCTCCACCTTCCACTTCAGCGTCTGACTGCTTCTTCAACTCCATCCTGCTCCAGTGCTCCTCCCCCTCTTTTCACATCTGTCTAACCATAATGATTTATGAGGAAGTTATGTTTATTAGGTTTAAAGTACAATAATAATTCCATGTGACTTGACAGTTATGTTAAGGCAGACGTGTGCTGAAATAGCGACCTTTAGGGGAGTGCTCCATCATAAAATATCTTCATTATTTAAAATACAAGCTAAACAATTTTTGGGACATTTTTGGGGAAGTTATACGAGAATACTTTTGTATGCAAAAATTAAATGACATTAAAATAAATATTTGTGATATTAATAAAGAACTTAATTATTTAGTAATAAGATGTATTACATGCAAAGACATAAAACTATATATTAAAAATCCTTTGGGTCACCTTTGACACATGTGTGATTTAACTTATATAATAGTTACATGGAGCACATAACAGAGTTTCAGTTAGTCACTCAGTGTAACTGAGCAAGTACTGTTTGATAATTAATACAAAATTAATATGTTACAATTAAATATATATGTCTCAAAATAAGACTCTAATGAAGTAATGTATCTGACATGACAATAAAAAAAGAAAAGATCAATAAAATTATTTTGACCAAAAAATTGCTAATCTGATCAAATAAAAAAAAAAGTCAAAGTAAAGGAAGACATGAATAACTGCATTTGCTTTGAGCATCTGCTTTAAGTGTTCAGGATGTTTTTTGTTTTCCCTGCTTGCCTTGTTTCCTTTGCTTCTGTTTTCCAACATTATGACGTAAACTGTGGACAGATACTGTACATTTACATCGAAAACAAACCTTGAACAACTCCTGCTACCTTGAAAGCACTGTTTTGTCGCCGGAGTTGATGAATAATTAACAGAAAGAAACTCTGGATCCTGACACTATCGGCCCTACGCCTGGTTATGTAACGACTATAGAACATTAATTTGGCCTTAACTAACTCAAGATCAGACTGTACCATAGAAAGTGACCATAGAAAACAACCATTTACAGGAAGCAGTGTTCATGACAAATTTACTAAATGTATAATTGGGAATCGTGGCTTTATTTTCAAGAAAGAAAGAAAAATATGACGGGATGGGAAATGTCATCAGTCATTTATATTATCATAATCAGTCAAATAAAAAATACACAGATGACACCTATCCCAAATAGAACCGTTGTATGAAAAATAAATAAATAAAAGATGAGTCAGGGAGTTATTTTGGACTTACGGGACCAGTTTCCAGCGAAAGGCCATGCCGTTTGAAAAGAACACTCTGCGTGCGTGCTTCTGACGTCAGCGCCGTCATTCCTGTCTCACAGATGAGCTGGACGTTGATTGGGCACTGTAACGCCCTCTTCTCGCAGGTTCCCGCCTCTTTGGTAATACAGTCAGTGTGGCTCAAACCACTGGTGGCAAGATGGGGATCACATTTTTTTTATAATTTTTTATTTTAGACTTAAATTCCGTTTGCAAAGGAAAAAGAACAATTTGGATAATTTCCCACGAGGCCACTTCACCTCGTATAGTAGGTAGTGAGCTCCAACGTGTCTCTGTGTCATCGGTACAGCGTAATGGACTAGCCCATCCTTTGCTCAACCCTCAATTGCTAAACTTCCGTGACTCACGAGAAGAGTGATGTAACTTTTGCCGGTACCGGCTTTCTGTTACCTTCCAAAGCACGGAGACAAAAAGGAAGTTACATCTGTGAGCCGCGTGGAAGAAAGACATTCTCAAGCTTTTCGTTTAATAAATGTATCGGTTTCTTCAGTAGTGGTGAAAGAAGAGCGGCACGGTGTCCCGGAACTGACAGCTATTTCTCCGGTACACTCGGTACAGTAAAGAATGAATCCGTCTCGTCGCTGTTCGGCTCTTCTGAGCCAGCTGTGCGTGTCTTCCTCGCGAGGAGGGCCGACGGCCAGGAGGCCGTTCTCGCCGGCAGCAGTCTCAGCCCCGGCGGGAACACGTTTCTGTCACCCTGGAGGAAGAGGGGGAGCCAAAGGGACCGGGCCCCAGCTGAAGCCGAACGGGACACCCGTCACCGGGGCATCTCCAGGTACCGTCCTCGTCAGTATTTCATCGAGCACACTGTCATCCTCTCATGCCTCAAACTGTGATACAAACCTACTCCTTCTTTTGAGTTATATATTTTGGTAAATTAAGTGTCAAGTTTTATTTATTTGAATTTATTTTAACCAGTAAAGCTCTTCACAATTACCGTAATGATTAAACATATTTGGTGTTTTGTGGGGGACACTTTTTTTGAGCGTGATGCATCTTCACCTGTGTCTAAAGGCTGGTTGCTGAGGTGGTTGTTCTCCCCTCAGGACTGCTTCCTCTCCACAGAGGGCCCCGGCGACCTCTGCCCCTTATGTATTATGGACATTGTAGAAACTAATAAGGATTGCAATCAAACACCTCGAGGGGAACCAGAACAGGACTGGTCGGACATGACTCAGGAACAGTTGCAGTGTGTTTCTACACGGGACCGAATGCTCCTTTTCAAATAGGTCTTCTGGACAGCTTGAGCTGTTAAGTTTGCTCAGCAGTTGTTTTGAACCCCGAAGATGTCTAAATATCTAAATATAAAAGAATATAAGACAAGACATGACATTCATTGATCCTCAGTTGATCCCGTTAGTGGTCAAACCACCGTTACAGTGATCAACCACAGATCGATCACAAAGGTTGGGTCTGAATCTTGTCCACAAATGCTGTTTTTATTTATTTGCATATCTGGAAGTCTACGTATCAGGAAGTTTGCTCAAATTCCTGCATTGATAACCTGCAGTTTATTTTCAGGCCTGTTAGAAATGGAGAAATGCACTGAATCGGCACTACTGGCGTTACTGTATTTGTCAATAGTACAATTCCATTTTAGACTATAGCCTAATTATTATTTGAACTACAGTAAGCTTTATTCTGTCTATAGTTCTGGACTGTATTGCATTATATTTACAGTCAATAAAAGCCAGTAAATGGCAAATCAGTTCGTCATTACTTTATATTCATGCGTGCAGCACCGGAGGTAAATGCCACTGTTGTTCTGGAAGATGTATGATGGTTTTCTGTCGTCTGACTCCATTAAAAACGCTTCACCACAAGATGCCCATCTCAAACACAAGGCGCCGCAAAAGCCCGCCTAACGCCGCACGTTGTCAAGCTAACGTGATAGCCGCGTTAGCTAGCCTTGCTTGGACAGCACCTGAAGCCTTCGCAACTGGGAGGAAGCAGCTGATCCAACAGTCGGTACTTGGACACAAAGCTTCGAAGCTTGTTGACCGCTCGATGCTGAAGGAAAGATACGACCAGAACTGTACGGCTGTAAGAGGGGCCTGTGCAGACCAAAAGGGCATGACAAAAACTTCACGACTGCATGCTGGCAGGGATAGACCGAATTGCGAGAGCTCTGAGAGGTCAAAGGCTCTGCTATATAGAACACGTATGTTGACATATTTCTGTGTAGTCTATTCTGTGAAGAAGAAGAAAGGCACACAAAAGAAAGCTGACACTCCAAATACACCCGCGGTGGAGATCAGTGTGTACAAGATGTTTTTTCTAGGCCCTGTCAGATTTTGGAATGAGCTCTTCTTGTTTTGGTTGGGCCGAATGTGAAAGAGCTTCCACATGTTGCGCCCTCTCATCTTGAAGTAAAACGATTGATCGCTCCAACTATTTTTACGGGAATCAACGATATAGAAAAAATACAAACGATCTTATATTGTTTGACAAATCTGTGATAAATGGACTTGCATTTAGTTCTTTTCTAGCGTTTACTAGATTTCCTTTCTTCAGCCACGGTGCCGGCACTCACCTGCTTAGAAACCACTTCTATTTATTCCTTCTCTAAAACTGAGATACAGGATGTTCTCGATGTTCTTAAGCAGTTCCTCTGTCTGGTAATCTGTTCAAGCAGCCTCGGTTTCCCCTCCTGACACTACACCTCTAACTGGCTGCTGAACAGGCTGAGAGGACCGTGAGGCGAACAAGAGCCCCGCCTGGTGGTAATGCATGGGTTACTGCAGGCTCTGTGTGTAAACCACCAGCCTTGTTTCCCTCAAGGAAGAGAGATCCGATACAAAGTGGCAGCAGACACTGTGAAGACACGGACAGCTGACTCAGGTCAAGGTCACACAAGGACGAGGGTTAATGTCATATAACGATTTGACGTTAAACTGGGTTTGATATTGTTTCATTCAATATGAATTAAAACTGCAGTAACAAAATGTTTGGGCAGCTTTTTAAGTGGATATGGCAAACTTGGCAAACTGTTGTTTATTTAACCATCCAGCAGCTGCAGAGCAACATTAGCATTCCTTTGGAGTTGCTCCTGTCCCTCTGATTTGTGTGTTTGTTCTCTAGTAAATCCTCAAAGAAATATATCACCAGGGATGTCCTCGACAAAAGACATTCTTAGTCAGCTAACTCTTTTGTCGATTAATCGATTACTCAATTCAATCGACAGATCTGGAAAAGTAACTTTCTCCACAAAGAATCACACAAAAGCATTGCTTTCAACCTTGTGTTTACCAGAGATGTGCTCATCAGTTTCTTGGGAAAAAATCATTTGGCATTAAAAATGTCTAAAGAACTAAAGACTAAAGACATCTTAGTCCACGAAGACCAAAACAACCAAGGGGGGGGGGGCCTGTCTGTATGCCCAGTTTACACTGCGCAACCAACTCTTCATTTCCCCGACAAAAACACCAGATCAGACGCAGATCGGTGCTTCAAGCCCTCCACCGCGCTCACAGCTGCCTGATGCTCGCTCGTCCAGTTGACCGTTGGGACTTTTGGAGATGACTTGTGGAGACGGAATAAATAAAGTGTCTGACGTCTCCGATCTGTAATGATCACGAATGCGACCGCAAGAAATTTGAACTTAGCAGAGTTAGGGGGCACTCTCAAAATGTTCCTTTTTTTGGGGGGCTGCAGAAAAGTGGTTCTCTTGGGAAATTCAATTCAATTCAATTCAATTCAGTTTATTTTGTATAGCCCAAAATCACAAATACAAATTTGCCTCTAAGGGCTTCACAATCTGTACACATACGACATCCCTGTCCCGGAACCTCACATCGGATCAGGAAAAACTCCCTCTAGAAAACAAGGGGAAGAAACCTGAGGGAGAGCAACAGAGGAGGATCCCTCTCCCCGGATGGACAGATGCAATAGATGTCATGTGTACAGAATCAGCATAACAGAGTTACAGCACATTCAATGGATGTCACAGAAATTATTCATGAGTAGTAGGCATGGCCACGACCCAGATGACTGTGATCCATGACAGCAGACAAAGGTAAAGATGAAGGGCATCAGCAGGGCCGCCATGGAAGGGAACAGGACCCGCTTCAGACAGCCACGATCCATGGACGCTTGAGGAGAGGAAGCACAGAGGCTCCCGAGAGGAAGTAGAGTTAGTAATGAGCATTAAAGAGACATTCATTAATTTATCTAGAAGTATAGAGAGGAGAAAAATGAGAGCGAGAAGAAGATATAAATCCCTCGGTGTTTCCCCAAGGCGCTCCCCGGAAACACAAGTCAATAGGAGCACCCCAGGAGCACCTGAGGAAGGGAAGAGGAGGAGAGAGAGAACAGGAGAGAGGAGCTCATTGTATCCTAAAATGTTCCCCAGCAGTCTAAGCCTATGGCAGCATATCTAGGGGCTGGACCCTAGGTCCGCTGAGCCAGCCCTAACCATACGTACTGTCAAAGAGAAAAGTCTTAAGTCTTCTCTTAAATGAGTTGACTGTGTCTGCTCCCCGAACCGAAAGCGGAAGCTGGTTCCACAGAAAGGGAGCTTGATAACTGAAGGCTCTGGCCCCCATCCTACTTTTTAAGACTCTAGGAACCACAAGTAGCCCCGCATTCATTGAGCGCAGCTCTCTGGTGGGACAATATGGTGCTATAAGCTCCCTAAGATATGATGGTGCATTACCAATTAAGGCTTTATATGTAAGAAGAAGGACTTTAAATGCAATTCTCTGTCTTACAGGAAGCCAGTGGAGATCAACCAATACAGGAGTAATGTGATCTCTCCTCTTAACTCTCGCTAGCACACGGGCTGCAGCATTCTGTATCAACTGTAGAGACCTGAGAGACCCAGCAGAGCAGCCCGATAATACAGAGTTACAGTAGTCCAGTCTTGAGGTAACAAATGCGTGGATCAATGTTTCTGCATCCCTTCGAGACAGGATGTGCCGGATCTTTGCGATGTTGCGTAGGTGGAAAAAGGCAGTCCTTGAGATCTGTTTCACGTGGGAACCGAAGGACAAGTCTTGGTCAAAGACAACTCCCAGGTTCCTCACGGTGGTGGTTGACGCCAGTGCAATGCCATCAAGAGAAACAATATCATTAGATAATTGATTTCTCAGTGGCTCTGGGCCAAGCAAAATAACCTCAGTCTTGTCCGAGTTCAGCATCAGGAAGTTGCAGGTCATCCAGGTTTGTATGTCTTTAAGACATGCTTGAAGTTTAGCCACCTGGCTGGTTTCATCTGGCTTGATCGATATATATAGCTGGGTATCATCGGCGTAGAAATGAAATTTTATTGAGTGTTTCCTGATAATATTGCCTAACGGAAGCATATAAAGGGTGAACAAAATTGGACCAAGGACGGAGCCCTGTGGTACCCCATTTTTAACACCCGTGCTCACCGAGGCCACATCATTTACATATACAAACTGAGATCGATCTGATAGATACGATCCAAACCAGCTTAGTGCTGTACCCCTAATACCAATCAACTGTTCTAGCCTTTCTAATAAAATGTCATGGTCAATGGTGTCGAATGCAGCACTAAGGTCTAACAGAACTAAAACGGTTACAAGTCCCCTATCTGATGCAACTAAAAGGTCGTTCGTAATTGTCACTAAAGCTGTCTCTGTGCTATGGTGCTTTCTAAATCCGGACTGAAAGTCCTCAAATAAACTATTGCTATCTAAAAAGTCACATAACTGATTTGTAACTACTTTCTCCAGAATTTTAGACAGGAAGGGCAGGTTAGAGATAGGTCTATAGTTAGCCAACACTTCTGGATCGAGAGTTGGCTTCTTGAGTAGAGGTTTAATTACAGCCATTTTGAACGACTGTGGCACATAACCAGTTAGTAAAGAACCGTTAATAATATCCAGCAAAGAGGTGCCAACCAAGGGCAACACCTCCTTCAGCAATGTCGTTGGGATGGGGTCCAGGAGACAGGTAGACGATTTGGAAGCCGAAACGGTTGAAGACAGTTGGTCCAGGCTTATGGGGAGAAAGCCATCCAAACACACATCAGGGCCCACAGCCGCCGCCGCCGAGGCCAGTCCACTTGAGGATAAACAGCCAGTAGCTGGGGGCAGGAGATCACCAATCCTGCCTCTGATGGCCAGAATCTTGTCATTGAAGAAGGTCATGAAGTCATCACTGCTGAGGTCCGTAGGAATACACGGCTTCACAGAGCTGTGACTCTCCGTTAGCCTGGCCACAGTGCTGAACAGAAACCTGGGGTTGTTCTTGTTCCTCTCTATTACTGATGAATAGTAGGCTCCTCTGGCATTACGGAGGGCCTTCTTGTAGGTGGTCAGACTGTCCCGCCAGACTAACCAGGATTCCTCTAGCTTGTTGGAACGCCATAAACCTTCCAGCTTCCGTGATGCTTGCTTCAGTATGCGGGTCTGAGGGCTATACCATGGAGCGAGCCTTCTTTGTTTGATGATCCTCTTCTTTAGAGGGGCTATCGAGTCCAGTGTCGTTGTCGTCCAAATTGATGAATAGTACGAGCTTGTTTTGTGAACACTTGCCAAAGACAACATCGACAAGCATGACTTATTAGAGAGCTGGCTGGCAACAGCTGCCGAAACCCAAGCGTAAGTATGTCGGTGCTTGGCTGTCACATTTGACAGGCAGCAAGATCGCCAGAAGATTTTAATTCTGAATTCTGTTTGGAAGTCAAACCATTTTCTTTTTTCATGCCCCCACCGAGCAGCTTTCAGGAGTGACCCGGGACCGGCCTCCAACACGGGATCCAGTCCCTTTCCTAATGTCACATGGATCCAATCCATCCTTCATTCCTTTTTCACCCTGCACTTAATCTAATACACCACTCTGGTAATTCAGGGAATTGTCTCTTGTTTGCACAGCAGAGGAGACCGTGACCTGGAATTTGATCCGTCTGCGTAACCAGCACCACCCAGCACAGTCTGGCTCATTATTCACAGCCCTGTACGCTTCAAGTGCTCTCCCTCATCCAATGTTTAACCTTCATTAAGTATCCCAGCATGCATTTCACATCAGCTGAGAGGGGCAAGAAAATAAACATTTAGAATACAAATAAGATGTTTAGTTCAAATAGTGCCGGACGGTGTATGTGGGGGTCGTTGGTGGTGATGAAGGAGCAGCAGTGAAGGGTTTCACTGGAGCTCTCTGGAACGAGGAAGAAGACAGACACACTGTATTTGTTAGTAGACCTGGTAGTTTGTTTACAGTGAGATGGATCCAGACTCTTTTCAGTGTACTGGCTGGTGACAACGCAAAGAGAATGCAGCAAGTCATTGTTGACCGGCACTCTGCTTTACTGTGTCCTCTCCCTGGTTTGCCTCGGCTGCAGAGCTCCCGTTCTGTTTCTTGAGGGACAGGGCAGAGCGCTCCTGAATGGGCCGGTTCATGACTGAGTCACCCTCTTGATCCGGCTGCCATGGCAGCGGTCACCCGGACCGAGAGTGACTCATGAGAGTCACACTGTTCTTCCTGAGCTGCATCCAGCAGACCGCCTGCTCGAATTACCACAAGGAAGGAGAGCAAGGGATGAGAGGAGGACCACGTTAGGGGGACAACCAGACGAAAAACGGTGTATGTATAAGTACGTGTATGTGTGTGTGTGTGCAAAGTTAACTGTTAGTTTTGAATCAGTTAAGTCTGCAATTTGACTGATTAGATTGTCATTGTGGAAACGCTCGGCATCCAGACTGTTGGAATCCATGTAACTATGAATGAAGTTGAAGTATGAGGATGTCAGATGAGGTCACCTCATTGCAGGGTTTTTCCTGCAAACTGAATTACAAGGCAACCGCCTCTGTCAAATTTCTCCCCCCTCGCTCTTGACGGGAGTCTTTGTGGAAAACACTCTTTTGCCACTGGTATCATAATCGGCAGGAGTGAACCAGGAAGTGGACTGAAAAGGATGGAGGAAGAAAAGAGCCATGTAGACGCCGGCCAGGAAAGTAAAAGAATCAGGTCATTATTAGTCTTCTACTACAGCTGCCTTTAACATGTTTATGAACACTAGTGGGGACCACTGCGGCCGCACAGGGTCCTGCACTGTGTGTGTGCACATGATCAGGATGGTACCAGCGCCGCCTCATTTGAGCTGGGAAAACCCTGCATTGTTTGGCAGCAGGTGACGGTAGCCTGACCACCACAAAGAGACGCTGCTTGTAGGTCAGTTGGCCGTGTTGGAGTGGAGCTGACCCACAGCTACCCACTGTGTTGCTTCACGCTGTGTTTTATTGAGAGGTTTGTCGACGAGCTAGACGTCTGTTTCTAGGAGATCAGCTGGTAGGGGGAAGGCCGACCGTTTCACTGGAATCTTCATTTTGAATGTCATGCCATGAAAACCTGTCACGCCGTGCGCTCACCGTGACAACTCTGAGTTCCAAGCTGTTTCTCTACAGCGCAATTTGGACTGGTTTGAGGGCCTGTCTCTTTAAGGCCCCGCCCTCCTGAAAATCCCAGTTCAGTACCCTCGTATCACAGGAAACGGAGCACAAAATCAGATTAGTGAACTAACCAGGTTAAGAGAAGAACAACCCACACACACCCACACACACACACACACACACACACACACAATATGTGATCTCTACCCCTCAGCTGTTAGACAACATGCCCATTCTTATTAAAATCCCACCTACTTATTCAATGGCAGCATTATTCTACACACACTCATGCAGACCAAACGCACACCTCCTCTGATCGTCCTCTTCCTCTCCATCCTTTTTCCTTCCTGTTTTTGTTTTTACAGTTTGTGCAACTTGTCTTCCTTCCTTTTTTCTTTTGTGTTCCATTTTGACACCAGAGATACCGGTCGATTATTATTTTTTTCTCCATCCCTCTCAATGCCTTCTGGGTAGTGTGACACATTAAGAAAATGACACTGAGATGAATCAAAGCAGGGTCTCCAGAAACTCTGGCATCAAATGGAACCCATGGTTCCTACTCGTACGGCAGAAAATGAAGGCCTATAGCACCTAGTAACAGAACACATGGACTACATTACACACAATCCTCCTCTTGCACTCACATACTTGCTCAGAGGTTTTTCTGGTCCAACCTCTCTGGGTCTGGTCTTATTCTGTACCTTTTGTTGTCGCCACTACACAAAGCACCTTCATGACCCCTCACATATTTCTCCCTTGTCTCCCCTCATCAGTTTGTCCGATGGGCGGCAGCAGCAGCAGGTTGTTTGGTACGTTGGCCCAGCCGGACCCGGACCCAGGAGAGAACCCAGACCAGGACAGGATCGAGAGCGACCTGGACCAGCTGCTCAGAGAGTGTGAAGAGGCCCTGCTAAAGCGTCCGGCCAGGCCGCACCGGGATCTGGTCTCTCCCAGCGGCATGGCGCCCTGCCACCACAAGCTCGACCCACCCATACGGATCATGCAGTGGAATATACTGGCACAAGGTGAGGACTCCAGTGAGCTGCAGAAACCAAGCTAGCAGCGTGACTCTGCTGTCTGTTAGTCTGTCAGTTCATTCATGGACCATGAACCCAGAGGGTACATTCAGCTGCGTTAGGTGACCCCTCGACTTGTTCCATAGCGCCATCGAGAGGCTCACATTTGTGGTTCACATCTTGAAAGCTCCTAATTATGTTGACACACTAAACTAAGATCCTCGGGAGGATAATGGATGAGTTGAGCATAAACATGAACCTCTCTCTCTTTCCAGCTCTTGGTGAGGGGAAGGACGGCTTCATCCGCTGTCCACTGGACGCGCTCAACTGGCAGGAAAGGAAGTACCTGATCCTGGAGGAGATCCTCACCTACCGCCCAGACATTCTGTGCCTGCAGGAGGTGGATCACTACTATGACACCTTTCAGCCAATCATGGCCAGCCTCGGCTACCAAGGCAGCTTCCTGGCCAAGCCCTGGTCTCCCTGTCTGGACGTGGAGCAGAATAACGGCCCCGACGGCTGCGCTCTGTTTTACCGCCGCTCGCGCTTCTCCCTCCAGGCCACGGCTCACCTGCGACTGTCGGCCATGATGCTGCCCACCAACCAAGTAGCCATCGTCCAGACGCTGAGGTGCCAAGGAACAGGCCGGCGGCTGTGCGTGGCTGTCACCCATCTGAAGGCGCGTAGCGGCTGGGAGAGGCTGCGGAGCGCGCAGGGTGCCGACTTGCTGCAGAGTTTGCGCAGCATAACGTCCCAAAGCGACGGCGGCAAGTACGAGGCGGCGGCGGGCACCGTCCCCCTGGTCGTGTGCGGAGACTTCAACGCAGAGCCCTCGGAGGACGTTTACCGGCGGTTCAGCTCCTCTGCTCTCGGCCTGAACTCTGCGTACAAGCTGCTGAGCGCCGACGGGCAGACGGAGCCCGCCTATACCACGTGGAAGATCCGCCCCTCCGGAGAGAGCTGCAGCACTCTGGACTACATCTGGTACACCCGCGATGCTTTGAGTGTGCAGTGCCTGCTGGACATTCCCACAGAGGAGCAGATCGGCCCAGACCGCCTGCCCTCATACCACTACCCCTCTGACCATCTATCACTGCTCTGTGACGTCAGCTTCAGGGAGGAGCCCCATAGACTGATGTAGGCTGCCAATCACAGCAGCCCTGGACCAATAGGAGCACTGAGTGAGAGGACCGCTTGAAACAGCAGTCAGCCAGACTATAAAGCATCACTTCTGATGGAAAACTACTTGTAGTTTGAGCAATAACTGGGATTTGATCCATTGACTTCCCCAGTTTCTTGACCCAAACTTCAGCTAAAATGGCAGCTTTGCACTTCTTCTGCTGAACTCTTTGACCAACTGACTATTATTACATTAATTTATTATTCTCTGTACTTTCTATCAGTTGGTTAAACAATAATCAACAATTACTAGTGTTTTTAAATTAATTATTTTGCATTTAAGTCATCTTTAAAAGTTCTGCAGTTAGACAATGTTGTTGCTATGACTACAATAAGGAGAAATGTTAATATTTAAAAAATAAAGTTATTATTTTTACTCCTATTTATTTTGTTATTCTTGCTGATTTCCCAGCTGGTAGCATTCACTGAAGAGTTCATTTGTTGCCGCACACAGGCCTGTATCCACCTAACCGCTGTGTCTCCATCACAATGACAGGTTTTAGTTGTACAGCAAAACATAATTACAAAGTGCAGCAAAATAAATAACGGACTCCTATGAATTGACAATAAAATAAAAGCATCATTAAAAAGAAATCCTAAATGTAAGAATAATGTCTAAAGTCTAAGTAAGAAATTAAAGTTACTGGAGGGAACTTAAAGTTTGTGCTGATTTTGGCGGGAAGAAGCCTTTAGACTGGGTCTGCCCACGATGGGCTGGTTGCTGCTGACCTTGTCAAAGTCAGTTAAGTATGCTTAAAAAAGTTATACTGCGATAGTATATTTTTTCAGAAAAAAACAATACTATATTATTTTTATTTATATATATATATATATGTATATGTATATATATGTATATATATACATATACAGTGGGTACGGAAAGTATTCAGACCCCTTTAGATTTTTCACTCTTTGTTTCATTGCAGCCATTTGCTAAAATCAAAAAAGTTCATTTTATTTCTCATTAATGTACACTCAGCACCCCATCTTGACAGAAAAAAACAGAAATGTAGAAATTTTTGCAAATTTATTAAAAAAGAAAAACTGAAATATCACATGGTCATAAGTATTCAGACCCTTTGCTCAGTATTGAGTAGAAGCACCCTTTTGAGCTAGTACAGCCATGAGTCTTCTTGGGAATGATGCAACAAGTTTGTCACACCTGGATTTGGGGATCCTCTGCCATTCTTCCTTGCAGATCCTCTCC